>CM056053.1:364536775-364929512 GCA_029574335.1 Rana kukunoris
ATATATATTCAATGTGATATGTCTGGTCTATATATATATATATATATATATATATATATATATATATAGTTCAACTTATATGAATACATGTGTTCTATCTATCTATCTATCTATCTATCTATCTATCTATCTATCTATCTATCTATCTATCTAACTATAACTATCAACATATCTGTCTATCTAGATATGTATCTATATCATATGTATGCATGCAAATTACAAATTGAATATATATATTTTAGGTAGGACATGTGTATGCATATACGTTTATAAGTTCAATGATATATTTCCAGATATGACATATATGTATGCACATAAGTTGGATGAAATATATGAAATATATTTCCAGATAGAACACATGTATGCATATACATCTAATTTTATATCAGATAGAACACATGTGCTCATATACATCTATTTGTATATCTCCAGTCCAGATAGAACACATGTATGCATATAAGTTGAAAAGTTTTATATATATAATCTGCAAACATCTATGAATATCCATGCATATACATTGTGTTCTATACATCTATTACTAAGTATGCACATGCCAGGAATGTACAGATGTTGCAGTAACTTACCTCTTGTGAGTTGGATATATTCCCAATACTGATGCTGTGCAGAGCCTTGCCAAGTGAAGACAAGTTAAAAGAACTACAATCTTTTGATACCCAAACACCTGTCTCATATATATATGTCCTCTAGGTGGTTGTTCAGGCTAATAATATTGACATTAGGTGGGTGGCAGGTAATGAAGACATCTTTGGTAATTCATTCTTTGAGTCACCCTGGCTCTTCCTGGCATACTGTATTACCATCCCCCCATCCCAGTGGATAGCAATTGAGAGCCATTTATTATACTGAGTCAGATGTATTTGTGAATTAGATTCTCCCTCTAGATCAGGAAATGCCTTTTAATAAAACTGCCAACTTCAGACACAATTTAAGATTTGTGGGGATTCTCTGAAATTGGCAACAAAAATGTAAAAAGAAAATGTATTTTTCCCCTGAGACTGACGGAACAATGCAAACAAATTTCTGATAATAAGAATACACTTTTGTGCTAAATGTCTGATATGGGGGAGATAGTGACAATATAAAAAGGGAAATAAAAGTGATAGATAGATAGATAGATAGATAGATAGATAGACAGACAGACAGACAGATAGATAGATAGATAGATAGATAGATAGATAGATAGATAGATAGATAGATAAAGATGTAGATATGATATAGGATAGATAGCAAGATAGATAGCAAGATAGATAGATAGATAGATAGATAGATAGATAGATAGATAGATAGATAGATAGATAGATAGATAGATAGATAGATAGATAGATAGATAGATAGATAGATAGAGATGGATAGATATGATATAGTAAAGATAGATAGATAGATAGATAGATAGATAGATAGATAGATACATAGATAGATAGATAGATAGATAGATAGATAGATAGATAGATAGATAGATAGATAGATAGATAGACCTAGATTCACAGAGTGTGGGCGCACAATACGCCGCCGTAGCACAAACGCCGCACACCACGCCAGTAAGGATACATAGATAGATAGATAGATAAAGATGTAGATATGATATAGATAGATAGAGGGGTAGAGATGTAGATCTGATATAGATAGATAGATAGATAGATAGATAGATAGATAGATAGATAGATAGATAGATAGATAGATAGATTAGCTGTGGAGTCGGTAGATAAATGTTCCAACTCCTAAATGTTCTGACAATCTAAATTTAGTAGGAGTCGGAGTCGGTGCATTGTTTGCCGACTCCGACTCCAGGTACCCAAAATTTCCTCCAACTCTGACTCCTTGAACCCGACTCCGACTCCACAGCACTGGATAGATAGATAGATAGATAGATAGATAGATAGATAGATAGATAGTTGGATCAATAGATAGATAGATGGATGGATAGATAGATAGATAGATAGATAGATAGATAGATAGATAGATAGATAGATAGATAGATAGATAGATATAGAGGGCTAGAGATGTAGATATGATATAGTAAGGATAGATAGATAGAATGATAGATAGATAGATAGATAGATAGATAGATAGATAGATAGATAGATAGATAGATAGATAGATAGATTAGCTGTGGAGTCGGTAGATAAATGTTCCAACTCCTAAATGTTCTGACAATCTAAATTTAGTAGGAGTCGGAGTCGGTGCATTGTTTGCCGACTCCGACTCCAGGTACCCAAAATTTCCTCCAACTCCGACTCCTTGAACCCGACTCCGACTCCACAGCACTGGATAGATAGATAGATAGATAGATAGTTGGATCAATAGATAGATAGATGGATGGATAGATAGATAGATAGATAGATAGATAGATAGATAGATAGATAGATAGATAGATAGATAGATAGATAGATAGATAGATAGATAGAGATGGGTAGATATGATATAGTAAAGATATATAGATAGACAGATAGATAGATGGATAGACCCAGATTCACAGAGTGTGGGCGCAAAATACGCCGCCGTAGCGCAAACGCCATACGCCACGCCAGTAAGGATAGATAGATAGATAGATAGATAGATAGATAGATAGATAGATAGAGATGTAGATATGATATAGATAGATAGATAGATAGATAGAGGGGTAGAGATGTAGATCTGATATAGATAGATAGATAGATAGATAGATAGATAGATAGATAGATAGATAGATAGATAGATAGATAGGCCAGATTGTATTCCCTGGTGCAGACCTTTGCGTTTATGTTGCCGGGTTGCACCTCATCTATGGGGAATAACTTTACGCCGGACGTACAACTTATGCGCACCTCCCCTAGCATGCGTCGGGCGCACTAACGTTCGTGAATCGCCGTATTTACCTCATTTGCATGTTTAAATGCCTAATCAATGGGAACAGCTACGTCGGCGTAGGGTGGCTAATTTTTAGGCGTATGTTGGTTTGTGGGTCTGGCGCACACATACGCCGGCGCACATTTGCACTTACGTCGCCATAATGTGCTATACGTCGGCGTAAGTGCTTTGTGAATCTGGGCCATAGATAGATAGATAAATAGATAGATAGATAGATAGATAGATAGATAGATAGACAGACAGACAGACAGACAGACAGACAGACAGACAGATAGATAGATAGATAGATAGATAGATAGATAGATAGATAGATAGATAGACAGACAGACAGACAGACAGACAGACAGACAGACAGATAGATAGATAGATAGATAGATAGATAGATAGATAGATTAGCTGTGGAGTCGGTAGATAAATGTTCCAACTCCTAAATGTTCCGACAATCTAAATTTAGTAGTAGTCGGAGTCGGTGCATTGTTTGCCGACTCCGACTCCAGGTGCCCAAAATGTCCTCCGACTCCTTGACTCCGACTCCACAGCACTGGATAGATAGATGGATAGATGGATGGATAGATAGATAGATAGATAGATAGATAGATAGATAGATAGATAGATAGATAGATAGATAGATAGATAGATAGATACAGAAGACAGATTGATAGATGGCTAGAGAGGAATGAGAAAAGAAAGAAAGATAAACACACACACAAGGGAAAAGGAAAGATCAGATTGAGATAAAGGGTAACTAGAAACAGATATTGTCAGGAAGGGCATGCCAGTGTCCAAAATGGTGGCCGTAGAAGACGGCCAGTGACTTCTGTTCCTGCGGGAGCGCCATTGGCACGTGGGCACGCCGCAGCGTGCACCCCTTGAGCGTTTTTGGCGCCAGACTGGCTACTTAAACTGGGCCACTTCCCGGACTCAGGTGCTGTCCGTTCTACAGCGTTTAGTGCACCTGATTCTGTTACCTGATTCCTGTTCCTGTTTACCCGACCCGGCTTGTCTCTGACAATCCTGCCTTCTACCTGCACCCGACCCGGCTTGTTTTGACCCTGCTTTTGCCTGCCGCTCCTGCTGCTTCGCTGCCAGCCCAATATCGACCTGGCCTGCACCTTGACTCCGCTCCTGCCTCCACTTTGGTTTCTGACGTGCCCGCTAGTGCATGACCCGGCTTGCCTACTTCCGCTATCTGCTGACAGCTGCTCATGGGCTCTTCCTGCACCAGTGTTCTCCTGTGGTCCCTTCAGCAATTCCAGCCCAGCGGCTTCATCAGCGATCCTGCCAGGCACTCGTCCGACTCTGTACTCCTGCGCTTCCTGTCTGCTCTATCAGGAGCTCGGAGTCAGAGCTGTAAGAGAGGCCGTCCTCTGCACATCAGGCTCTACCGCCAGAGACGTGACAGATATATGTGAATTTCTGTATTGCATTCAGTGTTTTAGTCAGCTTTCTATTCATTCAGCTTACACCAAAAATAAATGCTGTCAATCGATTTTGTTACATCAATGAAATCTCTAAATTGTGATCTTAACGCAGGTCTACTTACCTTAAGTATAACTTGACATAATAAAAAAGAAAAAAATAATGTCCATTATAGGATGCCAATTGCCAACACATCCCAGATACACTTTCTTGTGGTTCATAATATGGGATATATTTGTGCCCCCTCTCTATGCCATCGTTTGGCTGTCCGGTCTCCTCTATCATTGCTCCACCCCACACGTCTCCCACACTCTCACTGTACTTATTCAATATAAACTTTCTTTCTCATGTTATAAGGTTCTTTGGAGAGTCTGATCATTACAGAGAAAATCATTAAAACTCTCTTTATGCCAGTCTCCATCTTCTAAACCTACAGGGTATATTTATTGCACTTCCACCTACACATACTGAAACAATAGGCACAACAAGTTCTCCAAGCAACCTTCGGAGAGCTCCCACCCACACACATCACATCTATGGATTGAGTGGCCAGTGTGTTATTAGCACTGTACAACACCTTAAACAGAGCGGGACCCTTCCCAACCAAGAAGAAGTATTGTGGACATGATACCTCTCTGCAGGACGCAGGACTTTTATCAGTCTTTAGATCTCAGCATCCGTCCTTTCAGGCACCACTTTCTATATATCATCCTTCCATTGCCCCATGATACATCTCAGCAGTAATTGCAGCACTTCATTGTGAGTCCCTAGCTGTCAGTCTGATTTAGTTCACCTATTGTGTAGAATAGAAGAAAGTCTGTTGATATCTTTTTTTAAGCCCTATGACGAAGAAAGTCCTACAGATCTTCCACGGCTTACTTTTTTTATGAATATATCTCTAAATAAGCCCGCTAGTGACTAATGCTGTATTTCACTCTTGACATGTGCTATTGATTAATTAGAAATACATAACTTATTGAGGACATTACTTATATTGCTTAGTTGGAAACTTTTTTTATTTCATATAATACAACCATTTTTGCAGGTTATTTTGAAGCGGATGTGTCATGAGCATTGCCCGAAATGAGCACATAATGAGGCAGTCCTTCAGATTGGGATGAAACTTTGCCAGTGTTCCAACAGGTAACTAAAGTGGTTAGAGGGAAAATTGGTAGGAAGTTTCCCATTGTTCTAAATATCAGTGAAGTCAGAGCTTTTTTTCTCAGAAAGTAGGTGCAGGAACACAAATACGACCCGTTCAGATTTCACAAACAGTAGAAGGGTCTTAAAGGGGCATTAAATACCAGGAATGCATTACATACAGAATGCAGAGTTCAGGGTGTTACACAGAATGCAGAGCTGTCACTTGTAAACACAGAAACCAGACTTATGTGTTTACAAGTGATTGTGGTGAGCAGACGCCAAAGGGTCTGAGCCAAAGGTGGTGGAAATTAGTTCCCCCAAGTTCCCCCCGAAAAAAGTGAGTGTAGCTATAAGGAAATGCAAATAATAAAACATGATGGGCCAGATTCATGAAGAGTTAGGCTGGCGGATCCAGTGATCCGCCAGCCTAACTGTCACTTTAAGCCGGCGTTTCTGTTTTCTATAACCAGAAAACAAGAAACGCCGGGTTGGAGTTCCGATGCGATCGGCGTAATTGAATTTCGCCATCGCATCGTTACTTCAACTTAAAAATGGCGCCGGGGGCGTTCCCGCTGATTAACGCTGGAAAAATATGTTAATCAGCGAGAGTCGGAAATTCACAATCGTTTTCGGGCGCGACGCAGTGACTTTACGACGTTTCCGGAAGCGATACGCAACGTAAAGATAAAGCAGCCCCCTAGTGGAGTATCCTATGTTAGGTATAGCCGTCGTCATCGCGTCGGAAAAAAAACAAATCGCGTCGTTTGCGTAAAACATTCATGAATGGGGACGTGACGTCATTGACGTTCACTGACAGAACTTGGAGCATGCGCACTGGGATGCATTGACACTCGACGCATGCGCAGTACGTTCGCCGCGGGATCGCGCATAGTTAGAATACTACACGCCCCGTACCCGCCCAATTTGAATTCCGCTGGCTCATTTGCGATGCGCTGCCGCAACTTTAGGAGCAAGTGCTTCCTGAATAACAGCACTTGCTCCTAAAATTTCGGCAGAGTAACGCAAATGAGAAGCGTTACTCCAGAGCAAAGATGCTCTGATCTACCTGAATCTGGCCCGATATGCACATTTATACAAGCATGCATCAAAGAGGAATGATTATTTTGTATTGTTTGTTTTGGCTGTCATATTGGAGTTGATTTACTAGGAGTGAAGGATTTTTAGATAAACCCCATGGTATATTTTATGCCATATGGCCTGCCAGGCCATTTCGGGTGGCCCTAGCACCTCTCCTGCAGCTGTGGCACATTCCTCATCTATGCCCAGTGGTGTATTTTGGTTTAATGCTGCCCCAGGCAAGACTAAAAATGGGTCCCAGCCCAGCTGCGAAATACCATTTTTGTCTCAGGGTGTGATTAGGAAGCTGCAGCCATTCACAGTGAACAGATGCGGGTTTCTCATCAGACCTTGAGACATGATTCATTCAAGTGGCGCATATGTGATCAATGGGGCAGAGGATGGAGTCAGTGGAACATAGGAGGAGGTACAGTAAGTGGGGTATAGGACAGGGGTCAGTAGGGCAGAGTATGGGTTCAGTGGGGCAGATGATGAGGTCAGTAGGGCACAGAATGGGGTCAGCGAGACAAAGGACAGGGTCAGTAGGGCAGTTCATGTGGTCAATGTCCTGTGGTCAATGGGGCAGAAGACAGGGTCAGTGGACAAAGGACAGGGTCAGTAGGGCAGAGCATGGGGTCAATGGTGCAGGGGATGGGGTCAGCAGGGCATATAATAGGATCAGCGAGACAGAGGGTAGGGTCAGTAAGGCATAGCATGCAGTTAGCAGGACACAGGATGGGTTTAGAAGAGTATAGGAAAGGGGCCAGTGGGGCAGGGGATGGGGTCAGCAGGGCACAGGTTTGGGTCAGCAGGGCACAGGTTTGGGTCAGTGGGGCAGAGGACAGGGTCAGTAGGGCAGAGCATGTGGTCAATGGGGCAGAGGATGGGTCAATGGGCCATAGGACAGGGTCAGGTGGGCTCTCTCTCCCCTCTGTACACTATACAGACTCATCTCTCTTTCTCTCCTGCACACGCTCCTCTTTCTCTCCCTCCCTCCTGTACACTATACACACACCGCTCCTCAGCCCCACAGTCCAGCTTTACACCACCGGTCTTGCTATGCACACCGCTTTTTTATCATGTGTGTATGCTGTATATACAGCAAGGGCTGCAGCAAAACATCATCTGAAGAAGGTAAGAAGGCATGGCTGCTTGTCCGCTGGGACTGGTGTGTGTATGTTGGGCTCTGGCTGCCTGTGGTCGGGGGCTGAGCGGAAGCCGCTAGACTGTATATACATGCAGGCAGCTGGGGAGTAGGGGGTAGCTGGGAAGGGAGATAAGACTGGCCGAGCTGAAGTCACTTGAGGCGGGTGCACAGTGTCCCCAGTGTCCGGGCTGTTTAGAAGAGCCGCCCGCTGGCTGGTGAGGGTAGACGAATGTTGAGATGAATAATCAGAGTGTGGGAACTTCTCTGCCTGGGGGCAGAGCCCCACCCTGAAAAAATGCCGCCCAAGGCAAACCCCTTGTTGGCCTTGCTGTAGATACACCCCTGTCTCCGCCCCCACCTTGTCTCAGCAGTGGGCAGCAGAGAGGAAAATAGAAGTCCTCCACCAGATCCTGTTCCTATGCAGCTGCAGAACCCCCTTGTCTCCAACACCCCTGGTCTCAGCCATCGGGAGACTCCGGCTGCATACTCCAGCCCTTCTCTGGTCCTCCTCCAGACCCTACACTTTTTGGTTCCCAGCTCCACACCCAGCTTCTTTCCAGCAGCAGCACAAGGTAAGGGGGTGCACTGTGATGTAAGGGAGAGTGGGGATCTTGATTTCTGATTGTGGGGGGCTCTTGACATCTGTTGCAAAGGGGGGGGGGTGTGGTGCTCTGGACATCTGCTTACCATTATTATATGAATAATAAAATTGTATGCCAATTGTAAAGGAGGCTCATCCCCAAGAAACTTTATTGGAGACTGCTCAGATAAAACATCTGGTTCTCCCATGCTCTATTTAAGCAGCCTTCAATAAAGTTTCTTATGGATGATACCAGCGGTGTGTAACTCTCCTTTTCCGACTTGCAACATCTGCTAGTGGAGTAGGAGTGGGCTTCACGCCTTTCTGCACCTGCCCTTCACAGCCTATGTCTTAAAATATTACTAAAACCAGTAATAATTGAATGCAGAAGAAAATGATTTACTATGATAAAGAGAAGATACATTTGTATTAAGTCAAACAGATAAATCCAGCCCTTTGAGGCCCATAATGTTGATGTGGGAAAAGGAAAATTACTGCGCTAAATACCTATAGTGACAAAAAAGCTGCAACAACTGAGTGTTATACACACACAATAGTAAAAGCAAAAAATGTGAAGTTGCGCTGTAAAGAAAATAACAAATAAATAAAATAAAAAAATATATAAAGGTGAAATAAATGAGAAAAAATTATAAATAAGATACCAAGTCTGTTAGGAACTCAGTATATGAGTGAAAACAAATAATGTCCACAAAAATATATTCAATATAAACGGTGAAGATGTTCATCAGTTCCACAAAACAGATCAAATAAAGTCTTTAGTTGAATGGTGATTAAATGCAAATTATTCAATGAAGTCCAATAAGAAGAAAAAAAACATCACCAAGAATACACCAATAATGGATGGAGGCTTACCAGAAGGCAAGCTCAACAGGCTTGTGGCTAAAAACCCTAGCCCGGGCCTTTAAGGAATCCTCAGCAAGTGGTGAACAGTTGCAGGAAACTCCAAAAATGACAGTCAGAAACAAAAGAAAACTCACATGGTGAAGTATGTCTGCACAGCTATAAATAGTGACACTGTTAATACCACCACCATATCACCCACATAGATTGGAGGCTTACCAGAAGCCAGAAAAAGATCTTCCTATGGCTAAAATACCCTTAGCCTGGGCCTTGAGTGATGCCGCTGATAGCTGGATATCTGGGCTCAAAATCACCGATAAAGTTTTCATAAAGTTTTCATAAAGAGTCACACTCCGCCCAGTGCGCATTCTCCAGCTCACGTCGGAAAGCGTCGTTATAACCGACGTCAAAACAACGTGATTGTCTCTTACGCAATTCCCTATTCGCGAACGACTTAGTAAAACGACGTAACCGACGGAAAAAGACGACGCTGACCCGACGCCATACTTAACATGGCAACTACGGCACTTTGGAAACATACCCCTTATACAGCAGGGGTAACCTTACGCGTACGCAACCTATGTAAACTACGTCGCCGCGTGGCAAAAACGTTCGGGAATCGGCGTATTAGGCTCATTTGCATAGGCAAATGAGAAAACAACCTAAAGGCCACCTAGCTGCCGGCGTTGTCATTGCATCTAAGATCCTACGGTGTAATTGCTTTACACCTGTCAGATCTTTAGTGTATCTATGCGTAAGTGATGCTAAGAATCACTCGCATAGATACCCATTGAAAAACACTGCGATACGACGGTGTATCTGAGATACATCGTCGTATCTCTTTTGAGAATCTGGCCCAGTGTTTCCTGCCCTCCAAACCATTCCAGCAGACAAGAGCTAATACCAGACCTTTACCCCAAGCATTGTACAAAGACAGGATGTTGGAGGTAGAACAAACCAATGGCTGTTTATTGAACAGAAATACAGGTTTTTATACACTTCAAAAGTAGGTTAGTCACCACGTGAACAATAAAACCAAATATTACCCAAAACACTGCACAATGATTTAGATAACAAGTTAGACTTGTTACAAGATTAATGCAATTATATAAACCTCCAAGAGTTAGCCAAATTAGCCAACAGACAGAATCAATAGGTGACAATTAACAATGGGAATTCACATCTAGGAGGCACACAATGGGAGAGACATACTTAACAATAAACACATAACAAACAGTGATCCCACCCCACCTCAGACTATCCAGCAAAAGTCTACTACAGTCTAGGAGGAAAACTAATACAATGTTGCAGTCTGAAAATATGGAATGAATTTATCTTCATAGATTTCTTGAGGGATATTGTTGATAAATATTTCTGTCCCAAGTGAAGGAGCCTCTGCAACCCAGTCTGCAGGAGGGCCACCATATTTCCTCTAACCATTACCTGTCCAAGATTAATATCATACCTTTGCATCCACTCCAGAAGGGAAGCTTTGTTGTTCGTATTCAAAGAATTCATCCAAGTCTCACTCTCAGCATTCATCATATTGTTGTCTATTATTGGAGAAATATCTGCTCTTTCCATGGGCCATAATAAGTGGGTAGGAGGCTTGCCCCTAAGTCCTCTCCAAAATCCTTTGTCCTGGTTGGATCTATCACAGCCCCCTAGATGTGAATTTCCATTGTTAATCGAGTTACCTATTGTTTCTGTCTGTTGGCTAATTTGGTTAACTCTTGGAGGTTCCTATGATGGGATTAGCCTTGTGACAACTTTACCTTTGGATTTTACCTCAGCATCTTGTCTATGTATGATGCTTGGGGTAAAGGGCTGGTATTAGCTCTCAGTCTGCTGGAATGGTTTGGAGGGCAGGAGGCACTGTTTGGTGGAAGCACCAAGGCTGGATGTCAGGCATTCCTTCATAGCGCCTGAAGCTGCGGCTTCGCCACAGTAAAAGTACTGTGGCAGGTTGGTAAGTAGTTAAAGGGCCAGACAAAAAATGGCCCTTCATCAAGAGTACAATATAATAATGTCACATGTTATAAAGCAGCTGTCTTGGTAACAAATATTTAAATTGATTCCTTTATTGATGCTGTACAGCGTGCAGTGAGTAAGCAGCTTCAGTACAGTAGATAAATATTCACAAATGAGCAAGACTGAGGGTAGGCCTGGAGTTCAGCTTTAGGGCTTCACTGAACCATGCTGCTGATGTCAGATAAGCCCAGTTGGTTTAAACCATCATTATAGCCATACCCAGCCCAATATGTGAAAGCAACATATTAGGTTCAAGCATTAATTGCAATATTTAAGTTGTGAGCAAGATAATTTTAGAGCAATAGCAAACACTGGTGGTCCTTGGAAATTTTTTTTTATCACACAGACTTTCCATCATGTTGGACAGTGGCTGCAATTGTTTATTGGCTATCCCATGTTTTTTCATATTCTACGCTGATGGGGCCTAAAAAGCTATTGCTTAGAGAGACAAATCTAACAACTTTCATGGTTGTAAATGTTCAGAACTTTAAAAGTCTGTTTGCTATTGTTTTTACATCTAAGCAGACTACTTAGTAACATTACCATTGTTTACTTAAAAGTAATTCAACTTTGTATCTTAAAAATATCTTCCTTGAGTTGTATTATTATAAAGAAACTGACAAGAAATCAGTCAGAGGTGGAAAAAACTAAAGACTGCTATATTTGGTTTAGGAAGAACTCTTTCTAGTTTTAAAAATAGACACATAAGGTGTGGTATGTTTAGTAAAATAAAGAACACCGAGTGAAAGACATTTCTCTTCTTTGGTGTCTCAATTGCCCTAGCTGCAGAGTTTTCATTTTGTATGTGACCGATTCTAAAGCCAGAGGTGAACAGCACTCAGGACCTTTAGTGAAAATGGGGCTAATTACTAGACATGTGCACAGAAAAAATTTTCGTTTTTTTTTGTTCCGTTTCGTATGGTCCCGTCTGTTCGTTTCCGTTCGTTTTTCGTAAGACGCCCGTTTTCCCGTTCGTTTCCGTTCGTTTGTCGTACGACGCGATTTTTTCATATTCCGATCGTTTCGTATTTCCGTTACCGTTTTATTTTCGTACATGCGGGATGATTCGTTATTCTGTTTAATTCATGTTCGTTTCTTGTTAGACAATAATTATCGTTAATTTTCGTCAATTTGCATTCTGTGTATCTTGAATGCTTTTCTTTTGTTAGTGTCAGTTGTATGTTCATTGTTCAATGACATCTATAACAAAAGAATTTCATTATGTATATTGAATGAATTCCTTTTTCTGTTATAGGTGTCATATCAACATACGAAAATAACAAAAGAAACAGGTTCAAATGCAAATCTTTTGTTTATGTTTTTTTTTGAATGGCCAGAGAGTTACAATACTATTGTTAAGCCCCATACACTTGGTCAGACTATTTTAACAACACACATAAAAACGATCGTTTTCCGATCGTTCTCAGAAAATTCGTTTGTTTTTAAACTGCATCAGAAAACCATTTTTGGGTTCAGAAGTCTGGCCAACTGATCTCCCCTCAGATGAAAATCCACAGAAAAGTTTATTAGGCTTTACTATACAAGTGTACTCACTACTCTGCACAAAAGAGAAGCTGCTTTCAGTCACTGAGGCTGGCCATACATGTTCAATTTTCTTGTACAATTTTCTTTTAGATTTACCAAAAACCATATATGAGGTCAAACTAAACACTTTCAATTGTATGCAATCAGGCAGGCCCTTGCACTACATAGTTGAAGGTAAATCTAAAGAAAATTGCACAGAAAATCATGTATGGCCAGCCTAATGCCGCGTACACACGGTCGTTTTTTGCGATGAAAAAAACGACGTTTTTTAAAACGTCATTTAAATTGATCGTGTGTGGGCAAAACGTCGTTTTTTGTCTTAAAAAAACGACCAAAAAAAAAATTCCAACATGCTTGAATTTTTTGTGTCGTTTTTCAAAACGTCGTTTTTTGTGTCATAAAAAATGATCGTGTGTGGGCAAAACGACATAGAAAATGACGTTTTAAACCCGCGCGTGCTCAGAAGCAATTTCTGAGATGGGAGAGCTCGTTCTGGTAAAACTACTGTTTAGAATGGATTAAGCACATTCGTTATTTTAAATCTAATGAAGAAAACAATGCGCTGTATTTGCCACAATGCTTTTTAAACCATTTCCAAGCTACCCTAAACTCCTAGTTTGTTGTGGCTCATCTTGTTTGACATATTTCTGTCAACCTTTTGACTTTATTATTTTTTTGGGCCCTTTTTTTTATTTATTTTTTGTTTTTTGGGACACGTAATTTTTTTGGGGTAATATCTTTTAACAGATGTTTTGAACTAAAATTTTTTTTTAAGGATTTTGGAGGGTGTGAAGTGACCACAGCAGCTTATTTTTTGTGGTTTCATTTACCCACAAGGAGGTTGTTGTTCCTTGTTTAATGTCGTTTTAATTTTTAAAATGTGTCTGCCTACTCACTATAACAATCTCTATATTTGTTTGTAAAAAAATACACATGGTCAAAATTTGCAAACCAACCAAAATATACCTTTATTCAGGTTAAAAAGGTAAATAAATAAAAAGTACAACCATCTGGCAATCCAAAAGCAAAACCAAATAAAAACAAAGAAGCCTGGATAAAAACAAAGGAGACCCTGCTTGAAGTTGTAAACACAAGGGTCCACCAAGAAAACAATGAAGGCTGTGAAGGCCAAAAAAAATTCGCTTCGGGGCATCATCTCCTCACTTCTTCTTCTTCCCTGCAGCCTTCCCTGCAGCCTTCCCTGCAGTCTTCCCTGCAGCCTTCCCTGCAGCCTTCCCTGCAGGCCGAGTCCTCAGGGGCTGTGTTTCTGGAGCCGACGTGCCAGGAGCCAGAGCAGGCTCAGGAAGAGGAGGAGCAGGAGAAGGAGCAGGAGCAGGGGCTGGAGATGGAGCAGGAGCAGGGGCTGGAGATGGAGCAGGACCAGGAAGCGCAGTAAGGACAGGAGTGCGAATCAGCCCAATGCCAATATCGTCATTGAGCTGTCCCAGTGTGGCCATGCTCATGATCTGGAACATAAGGGATTCGCAGCGCACACGCTGGCCCAGCTCTAGATTTTTAAGCTTGGCAGCGATCAGCGCTGCGAATCCCTCTTCCTCACTGGGCTGCTCTCTGATGGCCAAAGTTGCTTCACGGAGCATGGCCTGGGTCTCCTCCTCCATCTGCATGAGCCTTCTGGCCCTTTTTGCTGGGTTCCGGATAGGAGGGATTTGGGAGATACAATCACGCTGGCGTGACTCCTGTCTCCCACTGGGGCCTGCCTCCTCCTGGCTCCCAGTGGGGCCTGCCTCCCCCTGGCTCCCTGCGTGGCCTGCCTCCCCCTGGCTCCCTGCGTGGCCTGCCTCCCCCTGGCTCCCTGCGTGGCCTGCCTCCCCCTGGCTCCCTGTGGGGCCTGCCTCCTCCTGGCTTTGCTCTGCCTGTGTATAATAAAAAAGGGACATATTTTTTTTTTGGCTTCATTCATCACACACATTTCTAACTTAATGACATATCATAATTGAATGCTAAAATATATTTATCACAGGCCCTCCATCCCTAATTCTGTGGCCCCTTACACAGCTTTAGATATGTGCCCCCTGGAGCTGGGGGCGGGGGGGGTTGATGTTGACTGAAATTCCAAAGTAGGGGGCCTTTACCCAACCGTTTTTTTACTTTAGGGTGGACAAAATGTTAATGGCTAAAAAGGGTGTTTAACATCTGCGGCCACTGTATGGTGTACCTAATGGCGTACAAGAAAATGACACACATTCATTATGACCTCTGCATTTATGTATCTTGTCCCCATTCTGTTTTGCCACTATTGCTTAGTGATATGTTCCAAATTTTTTGGCCAAACATTTATATAATTTCAATCACTTGTAACATAAATTACTCATCATTATTATACTTTGCATTACAAAAATGAATCTGAAAATGCAATACCTGGCTCCATGGGTCACAATCTGCCTCCTCCATGAACTCAGGCTCTTCCTCTGAGCTTGCCTGCTCTTGCCTGCAGGGAACACTGGAGGGCTGACTGCAGGGAACACTGGAGGGCTGACTGCAGGGAACACTGGACTGTCTCCTTGGGGGAAGGGTAGACATGGATGGCCTGGACTCTATGTGATCATCCAGGAACTGCATCTGACTATAGTACCACAGGTTAGGCTTGTAGACGCTGTCAGCTGCAGCCCCAGATCTCATCGAGGCCAGGACTTGTGACCGTTGGGTCCTGTAGGTGCCCCAAAGCGAATTGATTTTAGCCTTAACAGTCTCCAATGTAGCGTTGGGGACCCTTGTTTTTACATATTCAAGCAGGGCCTCCTTTGCTTTCTTCCGGGCATCTTTGTTTTTATTAATTTTGCTTTTGGATTGCCAGAGAACTGGATGTTCCTTCCATCTCTGGATAAATTCTGTCAGAAATTCCGGATCCTTAAAGGCCTCCATTAGTTCTGCATGTACAAAACAAAAAACAAAGCCTAGTGTCAGTCAAGCCACTACTACTAATTAGCTTTTAAACACCATGGGGGTTATTTATGAAAGGAAAATACACTCTGCACTTCAATTGCACTGAAAGTGCACTTGGAAGTGCAATCGTTGTATAAATCTGAGAGGGGTAGATCAGAAATGAGGGGAAGCTCTGCTGATTGTATCAGACAATGATGTGCATGCTAAAATGCTATTTCTAAATTTATCCTTGCATGTCCTCCTCAAGATGTCCAGCGACTGCATTTACAAGTGCACTTGTAGTGCAAAGTGTCTTTTCCTTTAAGTAAATCACCCCCCATATCTTCTAGCCCACACAATCATCCACTGTTCCCTAATATTTGTAATGTCCATAATCCAGATACATACCGTCTTATGATCCGATCGTCTCTTCCGCCTTGTTCCGCAGGTTGTGAACGGCGCTTGCAATGAACCCCCCATATCTTCTAGCCCACACAATAATCCACTGTTCCCTAATATTTGTAATGTCCATAATCCAGATACATACCGTCTTATGATCCGATCGTCTCTTCCGCCTTGTTCCGCAGGTTGTGAACGGCGCTTGCAATGGCGTGGATCCCTTTAAACGGCGCGAACGTGTGACGCGATGCACGAGATCCCGCCCCTGACGTTCGGTCTCGTCTTTTCCACGCCCCTTTCTCGATCTTTCTTTGTGGGTGTGTTTTAGGCAAGAACAAGATGGAGAGAAACATGGCAAGCTCAAGCCATCAGGCAGGCCAGGCCCAGCCAACCGGACGATCCCGGCGGAGGTACAAGGCCTCAAACATGGCCTTCCAAGAGATGGTGGAGATGGTCACCATCTTACAAAGGGAGGATTATGACGGGAAGCATGGCCCTTACCTGCATCCAAACAGGGTGAAGGCCGACATCATGGAGAAGGTGATCAGGAGGCTGCATCAAAAATTTGGCCAACGCAGGACTCGAGAACAATTGAGAAAGAGGTGGTCAGACCTCAAAAACAGAGAGCCTGAACAACTCCAGCATATCAAGAGGCTGATTCGGGGAAAAAGTAAGTTTTTTTTATTTTTTGACACATTTGTGGTGTTTGTTAATTGTGCCATGTGATTTTAATTTCAGGTTGTACTGTATCTGTTTGTGGGCACAAAAAGTGGTCGGAGAAGTCGTCGTTTATACGTTGTTTTTCGACCTACTAAACGACAATCTTCGTGCTAAATATCATCATGCGCCTAGTTCGCATGGACAAAAAGGAGTGTATAAACACTATATCATTCCCAAAAAACGTCTTTGTATTTGTTATTATTTGAACAAACGACGACTCCTACGACCAATTCATGTGTCCCCAAACAGGAATCTTGCCATTTTTGTTGTAATGTGACTTCACTTGTGATCTTTTGTAATGTAGATTTGTACCTAAATTAAAGTCGATGTGAAAAGCTTAGTAAATATGACCAATAAACAGAAAAAGGAGAGTCTGCTCAGCAGTGGATTCTGCACATGTTTATATACTCTGTACTTGTATTTTTAGTTCTCACTCATATCTCTTTATAATCTTTTACCTTTCTTTTTTCCCTATCTTCAATCTCGTAGGGCGCAGTGAAGCAGCAAGGCAGGTTGGAACTTCCGAAGCCCCACCCCCGAGGGATGATGACGCTGCCACCACATCCAGTAAATTTCCTACACAACACTCATACCCAGGTAATCTAGATCAGGGATCCTCAAACTACGGCCCTCCAGCTGTTGTGGAACTACACATCCCATGAGGCATTCATTGTAACACACTGACATTCACAGACATGACTAGGCATGATGGGAATTGTAGTTCCTGAACAACTGGAGGGCCGTAGTTTGAAGACCCATGATCTACATGTAGGTTTTCCGAATTTTAATACCTTTTTTGTTCCCACATTTCAGGAGCAAGTCGTGCAGCGACAATGGACAGGGATACTGCCAAATTTGTGCTGTCCGAAATATGGTCCTTCAGGGAACAACTAGAGGACATCCAGGACACTGCACGAGAAGTGGTAGAAAAATCAAAAGGGCTGGAGACACAAATTAAAAATTTAATAGATTATTTGGGTAGGTTTTGATTTATTTAGTGTTTATTTTGTAATAGAAAAAAGGTTTGGTTTATAATAAAAAAAAAAATGTGATTTTATTTTTTGAATAATGTAAAAAAAAAAAAAAAAAAAAAAAAAAGTGATTTTAGTTTTTGAATGTAAAAAAAAAAAAGTGATTTTATTTTTTGAATAATGAAAAAAAAAAAAATGTGATTTTAGATTTTGAATAATGTAAAAAAATAAATATATAAAAAAAAGTGATTTTATTTTTTGAATAATGTAAAAAAAAAAAAAAAAAAAGTGATTTTATTTTTGGAATGTTATAAAAAAAAACAAAAACAAAAAATATATATTTGTTTTGTAACTAAAAAAAATGTTTTTAAAAAATTTTATGTCAAAAAGTTATGTTTTTCAAGATGCAAAAAATAAAAAATTTACAGTAAAATATGTGTCTTGTTATTTAAGCTCAATGATTAATAGAAAATACTAGGGTTGTCCCGATACCGATGCCGAGTATTTGCGGGAGTACTTGTACTCCCGCAAATACCCCCGATACCTAAATAGAATACTTCCCCCCCCATATTGCAGCGATGCGTCCCTCATACCTTTTTAGATATGCTGACGCCGCCGCATACCGCCTTATCCCCCTGCACAATCGCATAGCTTACATTACAAGCATTCATTCTGAATACTTGTAAATGGCCGTGTATTGACACTCCCCCTCTCCGGATTGGACGGATCCCTCCATCCGGAGAAGGGGAGTTTTAAAACACGAAGCGCGGCCATTTACAAGTTTTTAGAATGAAAGCTTGTAATGCGCTACGCCAAGGATCTCCAAACTACGGCCCTCCAGCTGTTTCGGAACTACATTTCCCATGAGGCATTGTAAAACTCTGACATTCACAGACATGACTAAGCATTATGGGAATTGTAGTTCCTGAACAACTGGAGGGCCATAGTTTGGAGACCCCTGCGCTACGCGATTGTGCAGGGGGATACGGCGGTATGCGGCAGAGGCGGCATCAGCATATCTAAAAAGGTATGAGGGACGCATCGCTGCAATATGGGGGACATACATGGCTGCATATGTGGGGGACATGGCTGCATTTGGGGACACATTTAAAAAAAAAGTATCGGTATTCGGGATCGGCGACTACTTGAAAAAAAGTATCCGTACTTGTACTCGGTCCTAAAAAAGTGGTATCGGGACAACCCTAGAAAATACCTAAAAAAAATGTATGCTGAGAACATTAAACAATGAGGGATAGTTATTTCAGTCCATCACAAACACATGGCACTATGATAACCTAGGACCGTGATGGCGAACCTTGGCACTCCAGATGTTTTGAAACTACATTTCCCTTGATGCTCCACTATACTGCAGAATGCATGAGCATCATGGGAAATGTAGTTCCAAAACATCTGGGGTGACAAGGTCGCCATCACTGACCTAGGAGATAAAATAAAAACACAAACCTTATAAATTAATTAAAGAACAAAGAAAAGACTGTTTCAGGCAAAAAATAAATTTAATTATTCAGCCAAGATCTGGCATTGGAATGGCCCCCCTACCCATAAAGTAGTCCACATATGCCTGACGCACAGCACGTGCGTTTCGGGGGGCCAATTGGGGATGGGCAGCGTCACGAGCTGCCTCTGGAATGTCAACAGGGTCATCAGGCAAAAGGGTTAGGTAAGAAGAAGAATGTTTTTTTAAATAGTTGTGTAAAATGCAGCAGCATGTAATTATATAATTCAACTTGTATTCGGCCATGTTTATGGCAGTAAGAAATAGCCGGAAACGGCTGGCCATGATGCCAAAGGCATTTTCCACCACACGTCTGGCTCTGGCCAGCCTGTAATTAAACACCCTCCTCTCAGGGGTGAGGGCGCGTTGGGGAAATGGCCTCATGAGGTGAGGACCCAAGGCGAAAGCCTCATCTGCAACAAAAACGAAGGGCAGACCCTCTTCATTATCCTCCGCAGGCGGCAATCCCAGGTCCTCGGAAAGAAGCCGTTGGGCGAACTCCGTCTCGGCAAAGACACCACCGTCCGACATCCGCCCATTTTTCCCAACATCAAGATACAAGAACTCGTAATTGGCAGACACCACCGCCATCAGAACAACACTGTGGAACCCCTTGTAATTGAAATAATGGGATCCACTATGGGGTGGTGGCACGATGCGGACGTGCTTGCCGTCAATAGCTCCTCCGCAGTTTGGAAAATTCCATCGCCGGGAGAAGTCCGCTGCCACAGTCTGCCATTCCTGTGGCGTGGTGGGGAACTGTAGATACCAAAAAAATAAAAAAATATCAAACAAACATTCCTAAAAGAACATCCCAAAACATTTTTTGATACCAAAAAAACAAACATTAATTTGAAGTATTATTAACCACTTCCTTACTGGGCATGTAAACCCCCTTCCTGACCATGTGAAATTTCAGCTTGCGGCACTGCGTCGCTTTAACTGACAATTGCGCGGTCGTGCGATATGGCTCCCAAACAAAATTGGCGTCCTTTTTTCCCCACAAATAGAGCTTTCTTTTGGCTGGTATTTGGTCACCCCTGCGATTTATATTTTTTGCGCTATAAACAAAAAACGACGACTATTTTGAAAAAAAAAACAATATTTTTTACTTGTTGCTATAAAATAAAAAATTCATTTTAGGGCGATACGTATTCTTCTACATATTTTTGGTTAAAAAAAAAAAAAAATCAAAAAAAATCGCAATAAGCGACTGGTTTGTGCAAAAGCTATAGCACCTACAAAATAAGGGACAGAATTATTATTTGTTATTTATTTTTTTACTAGTAATGGTGGCGATCTGCGAATTTTATTGCGACTGCGACAACATGGCGGACACATCGGACACTTTTGACACCTTTTTGGCACCATTCACATTTATACTGCAATCAGTGCTATAAATATGCACTAATTACTGTATAAATGTGACTGGCAGGGAAGGGGTTAACACTAGGGGGTGAGGAAGGGGTTAATGTGTATCCTGCATTGTGTTCTAACTGTGGGGGGAGGGGGGGGTGACCGATCTGTGTCCCCATGTATAAGGAACACTGATCGGTCTGCTCTCTCCAGTGACAGGACGCTGTCATTGTGAGAGCCGGCAATGAGAAATGATCTCATATGTTTACATATGAGATCATCTCTCATTGGCTGCACAGATCGCATTGCAAACGGCCACTCTGATTGGCCGTTCGCGGCGAGCTGTGATTGGCTGTGTCCAAGGGACACGGCCAGTACACAAGTTCCCCGCTGCGTGCTCTGGAGCGCACGCTGGGAACACAGAAAGAGGCTGCCGTGAAAAAACGGCAGCCCAGAGATTTAGAACCACCCTGCGGCCGCATATAGTCGTACGGCCGTAGGGAAGTGGTTAAAAATAGGAAAAATAAGAAGAGATCACTAAAGCAGATTAATCACACCCTCTGATGGTCACAATCCTACAAAAAATAAGGGGAGTGGAGGCCCAAAATGAGTTTGAGACCTCTAAAAAAAATTAAATACTAAAAAAATGTTAATTTATACAATTACAAAAAAAAGAGGGGGGGGGTTGTGCGTGCACTACAATATAGGACAACATATAGGGGGATATAGGGACTTCTATAGACAGCACTACAATATAGGACAAAATATAGGGGGACTAGGCTAGGTGGGTTTGGGACACAAAAAAAAAAAAAAAACCTGGACAGGTTGGCAAAACAAAAGATGCATGTAGGAGCAAATATAAAATGAATACAGCATGCATGGAGATGAAAGGGAACATTACCAGCAGATCACAAACAGGTTAATTAGGGACTGTTTAAAACCAAACAAATTGAAACAAATACAAAAGCCTAAATAAAACATAGTTTGTGCCTTTAAAGGCCACCACTTACCTTAATATAGTCCTCCTGCAGAACATGAATGATGGCAGAACAGGTCTGGGGAATTATGAGGCCCAGAGCCTGGGGGGAGATGCCCGTCGAGAACTTCAAGTCCTGCAGACTTCTCCCTGTTGCCAGGTACCGCAAGGTGGCAACTAGCCGCTGCTCAGCAGTGATGGCTTCCCGCATAACGGTGTCCTGCCTGGTGATATAAGGCGACACCGAAGCCAAAAGCTGCTGAAATACGGGGTCAGACATCCGAAGAAAATTCCTGAAATCATCAGGGTTATTTTCTCGGATCTCCCGCAGCAGAGGCATATGAGAGAACTGGTCCCTGCGAAGAAACCAGTCCTTGGCCCACAAAGTCCTTCTCGCCCTCCTCAAGGACCGGAGCCGGGATGCAGCACACATCCCAACAAGAAGCACAGCACGATCTCGGCGACGAGAACGTACCCGCAACATGGCTAGAAAACGGTCGTCAAATCAGATCGCACTAAAACACCGCTCTGAAGTACAGAAATGCCTTTGAAGAACGGACCTGCAAAACAGGAACGTGTAGACAAGAACGCACTGCCAAAACAGATACGATTGGAAAACAAGCACTGTATCACAAATACGACCCCAAAAGCACAAACTGTACGACAGTAAACGATATTAAAGCACGAAGACTGAAAAGCGCGAATCGTCTCTCACCAAACTTTTACTAACACGCAGCAACACAATATCAGCAAAAGAGGCCGTCTTCCGCATGGAAATGACCCTTTATAGTTCCGTCGTACGTGATGGACGTCACGGCGCTTTGCTAGACTTTTTGGGAAAAACGATGGTGTGTACGCAACGTCGTTTTGGAAAATGAAGTTTGAAAAACGTCGTTTTTTTTCATCGCAAAAAGTGATCGTGTGTACGCGGCATAACTCTCTGGCCATTAAAAAACCCATAAACAGTAGGTTTGCATTTGAACCTGTTTCTTTTGTTATTTTCGTATGTTGATATGACACCTATAACAAAAAAATTGCATTCAGTATTTTGAATACACAGAAAAAAGAAAAAAGAATTCATTCAATATACATAATGAAATTCTTTTGTTATAGATGTCATTGAACAATGAACATACAACTGAAAACGAACACAAAACAGATTTAAACAAAATACACAATGCAAACCTCTTGATACAGATTTAATTTTCATTATTTTGCCATTTTCGTTTTGTCGTTTTTTCCCGTCGGATCGTTCGTTCGTATTTGCGGTCGTTCGTTATGCGGCTCATCCGTTATCCCGTCGTTTTCGTATTTTGGTGCTTTACCGTTTTCGTATGTACACATTATCCCGCGGGTACGAAAATGAACATTTTCGTACGAAAATAACATTCGTACGAACGGGAATGCACATATCTACTAATTACGGTAGATGACCATATTATATGGGGTCCATGGTTAATAAGTATAACCATGGTCATAAAGGGACTGTCATGTAAACTTCAATGCACATTACTTTATTCCAAACATGAAATAGCCAATAAGTGATAAAGGCAATCAATAATATCAAGCAGAGCCAGTTACTGCGCAGTGATAGAAGATCAAACATATTCCCCAGTGAAGAAACCGTTGTAGGGATGACTAGATGACAGCCTCCAGGCAGTAATTGAATCCTCTGTTCTTAATAAGCACGAGTAACACACACCAGTCACCAAAAGGAAGCCGAAAAGGGAGCCGCAGAGAGTCGGCATGGACTGCAAGCATCAGGAGTTGCTGTGACGACGTGTTTCATGCACATGGGCTTGGTGAAAGGCAACCTCGATGCTTGTGGTCTGCTCTGGCTCTCTGTGGCTCCCTTCCGACTTCCTTACGGTGACTGGTGTGTGTCATCTAGGCATCCCTACATTGGCTCCTTCACAGAGGAATATGTATGATCTTCCATCACATCCCAAGTGCTCGGTAACTGGCTCTGCTTGATATTATCATTGCATTTATGAGTTGTTGGCTATTTCATGTTTGGATAAAATAAAGTGCATTGAAGTTCACATGGCAGTCCATGTATAACTATTGTTATATTTATCAATCATGGATCTCGTATGATATGGTGATTTGCCACAATTAACTGCATTTTCACTAAAGGTCCTGAGCGCTGTTCACCTCTGGCTTTTTGTTTGCCCACTACTCCAAGTGTATCATCTACAGCAACCCGGAGCAGTCTTTAGTAATTCCACCCACATGTCATGTCCACATGGTATTATGGATTTAGCTCTTGCTTTTGAAGTGTTTTTGACCGATTCTATAGGCAGCCTTAAAGCTTAACTTTGTGAAACTTGAAAATGCCCCTATAAAGTGGGGCTGTGTTTGAACTGCAAGGATTAACTGCTCATTTAAGCAAAAGCAGTTTTACTTACCTGATTTTCACCTCCCCCGGCAGACAATGCTCTTCCTTCTCCAGTGGTAGACTGTCCTTCGGCATCCTCGGGTCTAATGCAGGTTTATGAATCTTGCCTCAGCCTTGATAACAGCAGGACCTTGGACAACTGAAACATAGGGGAGAACATGCTGTGGGGTGGCTGCGTGGAGGTAAGTAAATTCACTTTTTAATGCTCCTTAGACCTAATTGAGGAGTTAAGCCTTACAGTTTGGGCACAGCCCCAGTGCAAGGGTAATCTTTTAAATATCTTGGAGTTCCGAAAAAAGGAGAAAATATGAGAGTATGACACATAATAGAATGCATATCAGCTACTTTTTCATTGCAAGCAGGTAAAAGGTTTCACTTGGTTATATGCTGTGATTCAGTGAATGTCCAACTGGAAGACCCTTTAACAAAGCATTAATTCTTCAGTGTCCTTCAAATTTCCAAGACAATGAATCTTGAATATCATATCACCATCACCACACATATGCACCTCTTACCGGAGTGAATGGATCTCAGATTATAGAGATCTCAAACGCTTGAAGACAATCTCAAAAGGCTCTGGCAGGCTGGGCGCCAACTGCAAATCTAATTTTTCAGCCATCACTGGGACCCCAATATCAATGGATATGCAGACATCCAATGGAAGGGCTCAAAGGTAGGCTCAAAAGATGTGTGGTAAAAAAAGGAAAGCATCATAGGGCAGTAAGTTTTAACAAAGGATTTTTATAAAAAAATACCACATACTTACGTCAACGCAACTGGTAATCAGCAAAAAAAAATACAAACAGAGCAGCGGTCGGCAATAGCCTGCTCTAACGGATTGAGGTCTCACAATGGGTTCTACCCAATGCGTTTCTCCATAATAGGCTTTGTCTGGGAAAAGAGACTCACCTGAGACGTCAGCTAACAGCATTATAATACATGTGGATGTGAATGGCACCGGAAATCAAATTCATCTATGCATCCTTTTTGGTGTCACCTTGGATAAACAAAAGATGTATGTTTAGCCATATTAATTACCTGAATGAATAATGTGGAACCAAACCACCAGGAGAACCATTAGTATTTGGCACCAATCAAAAAGCTAAAGTTGAAAAAATAAAAAATAAATATTTATATTCAAAGGTTATCAGGACACATAGATAAAGTTAACCGATCCGCATGATTCTTATCCACCACTAATCACATACGATGGAATATTTGCAAATCATCACAAACATAATATACAAACATAACACTGGTGGATTAAATTTATCATTATTGTATACAATCTAATATATAACAGTCCTGTGAATCAATAATCGTGATATACATACAAATATGAATATATTAAAATTAATAAAACATTCAAAGTTTTATGTATTAAATATATTAAAAACCTAACACCAGCACAAATAATCGGATACTAATGCATAAAGGA
This sequence comes from Rana kukunoris, assembly GCA_029574335.1. NCBI lineage: Eukaryota > Metazoa > Chordata > Amphibia > Anura > Ranidae > Rana > Rana kukunoris. Next base: position 364,562,104 of record CM056053.1, read on the forward strand.
GTAAAAAGGAGGTTAACTATTATCAATGAAACTATTAATTTCCCATTCAATATTAATTCCCAGTGATCTATAGGTTCGTAAACAAAAGATCCAATGGGTTTCACAACAGGATATCATTTTTTTTAAGTAGCTCCCCCTCCAATGGGCAGCAGTTTTCCTGGTATCCTTTTAAAGGGTATTGACTACTGATATCATTGCCATATAATGTCCAGTACTGATTGGAAGTGACAGCCATGTACCACAGCTAATTTGCAACTTGTATTGTCATGTATTTGTCTTTTAAATACATAAATAAAGATTTTAATAAAAATAAAAAATAAACAACAACAACAACAAGGGCAGAGGATTTAATAATTGGAAAGATGAAAAAAGGACTGAAGGTCCGCTTTAACCTTTCTTTTTTTTTACGTTTCTTCAGTTACTTCCTGGTCTCTTGCTTAAGCAAATGATGTCATATATCCCAAGAGTCTTTAACCGTTTAACAACCGCAGCATTTAATTATACGTCCACAGAATGGCACGTACAGGCAGATGGGGAAACCCCCCCGCTACATGCGGCGGTCAATAAGCCTCTGGGAGCGATCCGGGATAAGGGGACGGCTGTTTGTTTCTGTCCGCCCCCTCGCAATCGCTCCCAGCGAAACCGCTTCTCCCCCTCTGCCCGCCCTCTGTAATGTAAACACAGGCAGAGGAAGTGATGTCACCTCTCCTCTCGCAGGTATTTTCATTCCAGCGTGAGGAGAGAAGACATCACAAGTGAGTTGCACAACACTACACTGACACCAGTACACATAGGCACACTTAACCCCTTCAGATCACCCCCCCCCTCCAGCCCCCTATCACAGTGTCACTAATAGCAGTGATCATATATTTACTGATCACTGCATTTAGTGTCAGTGTGACAGTTAGTGTGACAGGCAGTTAGTGTTAAGTCCAGGGTAGCCCCCTATCCCCCCTAATAAAGGTTTAACCCCTTGATCACCGCCCTAGTTAACCCTTTTACCCCCTATTGCCAGTGTCACTAAGCGATCAGTTTTCTGATCGCTGTATTAGTGTCACTGTTGCCGCTAGGTAGCTAGTTTTTTTTTTTATATTGCGATTTTTTTCACTAAAGACATGTGGCTGAATACATTTTGGCCTAAATGTTTGACTAAAATTTAGTTTATAGCAAAATGTAGAAAATATCATTTTTTTTCAAAATTTTCGGTCTTTTTCCGTTTATATCGCAAACAATTTTAAATCGGTACAACATTGCATGACCACGCAATTACCAGTTAAAGCAGCGCAGTGCCAAATTGTAAAAAACACCTTTGGGCATTTAGCAGCATATTGGTCCGGGGCTTAAGTGGTTAAGAGGGGAGGATAGGAGGGGGGGTTTTCTCAGCTAAGAACACTCTCCTATATGCATGCTTGAACTAAGGGCAGATGGATTCCAGGAAGTAAATGCTACATGAATCATTTGCTCTTGCCTAAGATGACCATGGCCATAAATGCTAGGGGGTTGTTTTTCAAAGTGATTTATCAACAAAATAAAGCATAGAGACATGGATAGATGGGGGAGTTTACTTTGAATATTAAAAATAAATTAAATACAGTAAAAACCTTGGTTTGCGATCATAATTAGTTCCAGAAACATACTTGTAATCCAAAGCTCTTGTATATCAAAGCATTTTTTTTACAGGGTATAAACGAGAAGAGAGGCACCTCTGAGTGTAGAAATATGTTGCTAAATGTTTTACCTTCATTAAATGTAACCATATTGCTACACTTAGAGGCTCCTCTCTTCCTATTTATTACCTGTTCTGACATGACGCTACTCTTATATGAAGACATTGCTTGTATATGAAGGCAAAATATATTAAAACATTTTGCTCATCTTGCAAAACGCTCTCAAACCAAGTTACTCTCAAACCAAGGTTTTACTGTACTGTTTTTGGCTTGCAGTGCTCAGATGCAGTGAAGATTCCCTTTAATGTATAGGTCATTTAATAGATGTACAGGTCACATACAGTGTGAGTATAGAGATAAACGTGTTAGGCCACGTACACACAATCAGACCGGTCCGATGAAACTGGTCCGACGGATCAGACCAGAACGCGGTGACGTAGAACACAACGACGTGCTGAAAAAATAAAGTTCAATGCTTCCAAGCATGCGTCGACTTGATTCTGAGCATGCGCAGGTTTTGGTCCGATGCTTTTGTGTACTAACCATTGAATCTGTCCGACGGACATGTGTCCATCAGACAGGTTTTAAAGCAAGTTTTAAAACTTTGGTCCGTACACACCATCAAATTGGTCCGATGAAACTGGTCTTAAGACCAGTTTTATCGGACCGGTCTGATCGTGTGTACGCAGCCTCAAAGTGCAGGTGTGAAGGATAAGGGAGGTGAGGCATTGGTCGGATCAGAGATAGGGTGAAGCTGAAACATACTGTAGAGCAGTGATGACAGTAGCGGGGTGAATGAGACTGTTTTGGTACTGAAGGACACCAGTCCTAGTTTACACTGGGTCAGGTCTGCAAATAGGAAGCTTTTTTTCCTTTCACACACTAATTGGTGCATGAGAGGAATGTGAAGCCAACTACTATCCCCAGCCATTGTTTACTTTGTTTGATGCAGTGGCTGGTTTCATTGGTTCTATACTTCCTTTTTGAGATCTGCACTGTCCAATGGCTAGTTAATTCAAAGTACAATCATGGTATACCCTAGGGCAGTAGTTTTCAATCAGCCCTCCTACTTCACATTCCTCACCAGTCAGCTGACCTCTAGTCTCTGCCCCCCAGCCATGCTGTGAACTGAATGGGCGGCTGCAAAGAGGCTAAGTGGGCGGCCGTGGGCTCCAGGAACAGCCCAGCTGGGCAGCCGAGAAAAGGCTGGGAGAGTGGTGTGGGCTTCAGAAACAGCCCAGGATTCGGTAACCCCTGGCAAATCATGAGAACCACTGGCCTAGGGGGTGCAAAAGAGCGCGTTAGAAAAGTGACTGTTTAACTACAGCAACCAAACTTGTGAACCAGTGTTAATTTCATCAACTAAAATGACTTAAACATTTTAGTCGACTAAATAAATACTATTTTAGTCGACTAAAATATGACAAAATCTAAAACAATTGAGATGACTAAAACTAAAATGCCATTTTAGTCAAAAGATTGAGACTAAAACTAAATTGAAATTTGACTTCAAAATTAACACTGGTCTGTAGTGCCTGTAGTCTGTTCATACCTCAATACCATAAATAATAACATATTCAATTTTTCACTCCAGCAGTATACAGTATAATGAGTTTGCAAATTGCAGAGAAATGTTAACCAATGCATTACAATTTAATTACACTCATTCGATTTTAGACGACTAAAATTAATTTTAGTTGACTAAAGTGTACTTGAAATTTGGTTGACTAAATATGACTAAAACTAAAACAATTGCAGAAGACTAAAATGGGACTAAAACACCATTTTAGTCCTAAGACTAAAACTACATCGAAATTTGCTGTCAAAATTAACACTCTTGTGAACAGACCTCTAGTCACTACATCTTGCAAAATAAGCCAAAAAGTGGTAACAAATCCAGAGACCATGGTAGAAAATTTGAAGACATCACTACTGTATCTGCTCTCATAGGGCTTCCACAGAAATACAAATACTTAAAGAAAAGAGAAAAAATGTATCTGACTCTTATGTAGCAAATAGTAAGGATGTAGTAATCATGTAACAGTAGTGGTGGTACTTTCTCTAAATGGCAAATGGTACTTTCTCTAAATGGGCACATAAACCCCCTTCGTGCCCAGGCGAAATTTCAGCTTCTGGCACTGCGTCGCTTTAACTGACAATTGCGCGGTCATGCGACGTGGTTTCCAAACAAAATTGACGTCCTTTTTTCCCCCACAAATAGAGCTTTCTTTTGGTGGTATTTGATCACCCCTGCGGTTTTTAATTTTTGCGTTATAAACAAAAAAAGAGCGACAATTTAAAAATATATACAGTATATATTTTTTACTTGTTGCTATAATAAATATCCCAATTTTTTTTAAAAAACAGCTATTTTTTTTCCTCAGTTAAGGCCGATACGTATTCTTCTACGTATTTTTGTAAAAAAAAAAAAAAAAATCACAATAAGTGACTGCTTTGCGCAAAAGTTATAGCGCCTACAAAATAGGGGACAGAATTATGATTTTTTTTATATATTTTTTTTACTAGTAATGGCGGCGATCTGCGATTTTTATTGGGACTGCGACATTACGGCGGACACATTGGACACTTTTGACAAATTTTTGCGCCATTCACATTTATACAGCGACCAGTGCTATAAATATGCACTAATTACTGTATAAATGTGACTGGCATTGAAGGGGTTAACACAAGGGGGTGAGGAAGGGGTTAAATGTATTGCCTGGGTGTGTTCTAACTGTGTGGGGGGAGGGGGTGACTGGGGGAGGTGATCGATGCTGTCTCCCTATGTACAAGGGACACGGCATCTGTCTCCTCTCCCTGACAGCACGTGGAGCTCTGTGTTTACACACAGAGCTCCACGTCCCTGCTCTGTCACCGCCGATCGCGTGTACCTGACGGACACCGCGGCCACCGGGTACACGCATCGAATCCTCGGTGATGCGACGGGACTGTTTTTTACAAATTACAAATACATCACGTCCAAAGACGTGACCCCGGCGCCTCAGGTCCGCGCTGTTGACGTATTTTGTCAATAGCGCGGACCCAAAGTGGTTAAAGAGCTATTGAGTGGAATTATTAATCCTAGAGTAAAGTAAAAAAAACGGCAAAAATACTTATATCGCTGGAAAACACCACCACCGGATCACATGTTAGAAGAAAGACTGACGTATAACCAGTTTCATTGGTGACCCAACTTCCTCAGAGACTAGTCAGCCCTCAATACTGTACCACATCCCTAAATACTGGACCTGTTGTCAAAGCCCCTTATTTCCTGCATACTAGGATATTCCATTGTCCCTCCCAATTCCTCCCCACCAAGAAAAGTCTGCCAAAGGCATGTCAGCAGTGTGGGATCCCCATGTCTGCACATTAAGAGCGTCATGAGGCAAATAAACACCACAGCGCATAAAAAACATTTATAAGGCAAAAGTGTCCAGGGTGCAATGATGGACATACACAGCGGAAGACTAATTACTTCTCCAGGTGGCCAAAAGGGGAATTACCAGTCCACTTGGCAGGCCCAAACCAAGGTACCCTGGGAGGGGGGGTGGAATAAAGGAGTCAGCATGTACCAGGTACCAGCAATCAGGACTCGCAAAAACACAGCATAATCCCATAATCAATTAATTAATTACATAATTCAAGTCCACAGTATTTGATACACACGCCCATACAAATGTCCAGACAATGGAGTTACATATAACATGTTACAGGAATGGACTAAAACTAAAACTTTAACTTAAACCTAGGGGTATGTTGCACACAACTCCTTCTTTCACTTAAATTCCCGTTGTAACATTTGAAATCATATTCTCTATTTCACATGACGTCAAGACCCTCTCCACCACCCAGATCTTCAATCCATCAATATTACCATCAAGTTTCAGGACAAATTGACCAGCTACTGGTGACATTAAATCATATGTGTGTGTATCATATATGTGGTCATAAAGTATTTTCCTGACCATGCAACGGGTCTTCCCAACACAGAAAGACCTGCATACACAGGTCAGGATATAAATGACACCTGTGGTGTCACAAGTAGCATTCCCAAAACACCTACATTTCCATCCTGTGGAGAGAGTCAAAACACTGCCCTCTATTACAAAATGGCAGTTCCCACCTTTGGATACGCCAAGCTGTCCCATTTTTCATTCATCCTCATAGAACCATAATGTACAGGTAGGCCCTTTAAGAACTGGGTCCTGCAATAAATTACTGCAGGTTATTCTGAAAAAATAAATCCTTTAATTGTAGTATACTGTATACAAAGACATGTCCGGTTGTCCTGGACACATTGCTGACAATATATCAGGTCATACCGATTGCTTTCCTTGGCCCTTTTTAAAGATTTGGAAAGCCACGTACGTTTATATCTCCTCCTCAAACATCTCTCCTTTAAGGTGGAGCCCTCTTATTTAAATCATCAGGTAGAGTGCATTTTTTTTTAGCTCTTAGATACTGACCCACTGAGACCCCTTTGATTAAAGGCCTTGGATGCATACTGTAAGCCCTCAGGAGACTGTTAAGCCGCGTACACACGATCGGTTCAAATAGATGAAAACGGACTGATGTTCGTTTTAATCGGTCCAAACCGATCGTGTGTAGGCCCCATCGGTCCGTTATCCTTCAGTCCAAAAACAGATGGCTTGCTTTAAAATTGAACCGATGGACGGCTAGCCGATACTTCAAAACCGATCATAAGTACGCACGAGCATTGGTTAAAAATCCACGCATGCTCAGAATCAAGTGGAAGCATTCAACTTCGTTTTTTTCATCACATCGTTGTGTTTTACGTCACCGTGTTCTGACGCGATCGGTTCATGAACCGATGGTGTGTAGGCAAATCAGTCCATCAGTCAGCTTCATCGGTGAACCGATGAAAACGGTCTGTCGGACCGTTCTCATCGGATGGACCGATCGTGTGTACAAGGCTTAAGGGGGTGTAGGTTTCCTAAACAGTTTAGCAGAGGGAACCATTAACCATATTTTGAATCAAAAGGTCCTAGCATCACAAGTATACATAAACTTCAAACTAAACTAATTTTGTTTTAATTGGGGATGAGTTTGGGGTGGAAGAACTTGATTGTCTTGACCTAAACCCGATAGATCACCTTTGGGATAAATTAGAGTGGAAACTGCGAGCCAGGCCTTCTCGTCTATATCAGTGCCTGACCTCACAAATGCACTTCTGGAAGAATAGTCAAACATTCCCATAGACACGCTCCTAAACCTTGTGGACAGCCTTCTCAGAAGAGTTGAAGCTGTTATAGCTGCAATGGGTGGGCAAACTCAATATTAAACCCTATGGACTAAGACTGGAATGCCATTAAAGTTCATGTGTGTGTAAAGGCAGACGTCCCAATACTTTTGACATTATAGTGTGTGTGTGTATATATATATATATATATATATATATATATATATATATATATATATACAGGTCATTCTCAAAAAAAATGTTTTTCTGTAATGTACTGATAAACATTAGACTTTCATATATTTTAGATTCATTACACACAACTGAAGTAGTTCAAGCCTTTTATGGTGTAATATTGATGATTTTGGCATACAGCCCATGAAAACCCAAAATTCCTATCTCAAAAAATTAGCATATTTCATCCGACCAATAAAAGAAAAGTGTTTTTAATAAAAAAAAAGTCAACCTTCAAATAATTCTGTTCAGTTATGCACTCAATACTTGGTCGGGAATCCTTTTGCAGAAATGACTGCTTCAATGCGGCGTGGCATGGAGGCAATCAGCCTGTGGCACTGCTGAGGTGTTATGGAGGCCCAGGATGCTTCGGTAGCGGCCTTAAGCTCATCCAGAGTGTTGGGTCTTGCGTCTCTCAACTTTCTCTTCCCAATATCCCACAGATTCTCTATGGGGTTCAGGTCAGGAGAGTTGGTAGGCCAATTGAGCACAGTAATACCATGGTCAGTAAACCATTTACCAGTGGTTTTGGCACTGTGAGCAGGTGCCAGGTCGTGCTGAAAAATGAAATCTTCATCTCCATAAAGCTTTTCAGCAGATGGAAGCATGAAGTGCTCCAAAATCTCCTGATAGCTAGCTGCATTCACCCTGCCCTTGATAAAACACAGTGGACCAACACCAGCAGCTGACATGGCACCCCAGACCATCACTGACTGTGGGTACTTGACACTGGACTTCAGGCATTTTGGCATTTCCCTCTCCCCAGTCTTCCTCCAGACTCTGGCACCTTGATTACCGAATGACATGCAAAATTTGCTTTCATCCGAAAAAAGTACTTTGGACCACTGAGCAACAGTCCAGTGTTGCTTCTCTGTAGCCCAGGTCAGGCGCTTCTGCCGCTGTTTCTGGTTCAAAAGTGGCTTGACCTGGGGAATGCGGCACCTGTAGCCCATTTCCTGCACACGCCTGTACACGGTGGCTTTGGATGTTTCTACTCCAGACTCAGTCCACTGCTTCCGCAGGTCCCCCAAGGTCTGGAATCGGTCCTTCTCCACAATCTTCCTCAGGGTCCGGTCACCTCTTCTCGTTGTGCAGCATTTTCTGCCACACTTTTTCCTTCCCACAGACTTTCCACTGAGGTGCCTTGATACAGCACTCTGGGAACAGCATATTCGTTCAGAAATGTCTTTCTGTGTCTTACCCTCTTGCTTGAGGGTGTCAATGATGGCCTTCTGGACAGCAGTCAGGTTGGCAGTCTTACCCATGATTGTTGATGTTTGGAGTAATGAACCAGGCTGGGAGTTTTTAAAAGCCTCAGGAATCTTTTGCAGGTGTTTAGAGTTAATTAGTTGATTCAGATGATTAGGTTAAGAGCTCGTTTAGAGAACCTTTTCATGATATGCTAATTTTTTGAGATAGGAATTTGGGGTTTTCATGAGCTGTATGCCAAAATCATCAATATTAAAACAATAAAAGGCTTGAACTACTTCAGTTGTGTGTAATGAATCTAAAATATATGAAGGTCTAATGTTTATCAGTACATTACAGAAAATAACCTCATGGCAAAGAACTCTCTGAGGATCTGAAAAAAGACGATTGCCAAGAACCTGAAACTGAGCTTCAGCACGGTGCCCAAGAGTGTTTATTAATCGGTTTGCGCAAAAGTTATAGCATCTACAATATAGGGGATAGTTTTATGGCATTTTTATTAATAATACATTTTTTACTAGTAATTGCGGCAATCAGCGATTTTTATTGTGACTGTGACATTATGGCGGACACATCGGACACTTTTGACACATTTTTGGGACCATTGTCATTTTTACAGCAGCAGTGCTATAAAAATGCACTGATTACTGTGAAAATGTCACTGGCAGTGAATGGGATTGACCACTAGGTGGCGCTGTAGTGTGCCCTTATGAGTGCTTATAACTGTAGGGGGGATGGGCTGTGTGTGACAAGACAGTGATCACCGCTTCCGATTACAGGAATCAATGATCACTGTCATTGTCACTAGGCAGAGCGGGGAGATGCTTGTTTACATCTTAAAGGGGACGTACCTGTACTTACCTATGCCTGTCCATGCCATTTTGCCGACGTAAATATACAGGTGGCGGTCCTTAAGTGGTTAAAGTGCAAGTGCAAATATAATACATAAGTGCAATAAATGTGCAAAAAACAATATTAATTCAGTAATAATTCTTCTTAAAAATAGTGCACATAGAAAAGTCTCTTTTTGTGAAGCGTGTTCGACAAATGAACACACTGTAGTTCTCCACTCCATAGCTTGTTTCCCATTCACCAGGTGTAGTGTATGCTCACCTCCATCTTAGAGCCAACCAGGGGTCAAATCCTGTACACACGATCGGTTCGTCTGATGAAAGCGGACCGATGGACTGTTTTCATCGGATGAACCGATAGTGTGTGGGCCCCATCGTTTTTTTACAATCGGTAAAAAACTTAGAACCTGTTTTAAAATTATCCGATGGTTAAAAAAATGATCAAAAAAATGGTGGTTATGATGGTTAAAAAAATTATCGTCTGTGAGCAAGTCCATCAGTTAAAAATCCATGCATGCTCAGAATCAAGTCGACGCATGCTCGGAAGCATTGAACTTCATTTTTCTCAGCACGTCATTGTGTTTTACGTCACCACGATGGACACGATCAGATTTTTAACTGATGGTGTGTAGGCAAGACTGATGAAAGTCAGCTTCATCGGATATCTGATGAAAAAATCCATCGGTCCATTTTCATCGGATGAACCGATCGTGTGTACGCGGCATTAGAGATAATGGTGTCCGTTTATGAAGTAGTGAATACATTTCACTGCTTTATTCTCAGAAGAGATTGTTCTCCTCTGGATGCCAGTTTATGAAGATTTGTAGATCGCTTCTCCCTTGGAGGAGTGAAGCGATCTACAAACGCTTCAAACAGTGGAGAACGGCCCCTGATAGGGCCATCAAATCCCCAGATAACTATAGACATGCTGACAGCTCAACAACCCCAGAGGTAAGTACAGCAGGATCAAAACAGCTACATTTTCAGAACCTATAGAAAAGTTTTGTTCAGAGTTGTGTTTTAAGTAAAAAAAATGTTAATTTGCATTTAACCACTTAAGGACCGCCTCCTGCAGATTTACGTCGGCAGAATGGCACGGCTGGGCACATCAACGTATATATACGTTGGTTTTAGTACCCAGCCGTGGGTCGCGGGCGCGCGCCCGCGGGCGCGCGCCCGCGACCCGGTCCGAAGCTCCAGGACCGGGACCGCGGGATTCGCGGACCCGATCGCCGCTGCAGTGCGGCGATCCGTCCCTGGAGCGGAAGAACGGGAAGAGCCGTGTGTACACACGGCTTCCCCGTGCTTCTCTGTGGCCGGAGCATCGATCGCGTCATCCCTGTAATAGGGGGACGCGATCGATGACGTCACACCTACAGCCACACCCCCCTACAGTAGTAAACACACACATTAGGTACACATTCCCTACAGCGCCACCTGTGGTTAATTCCCAAACTGCAACTGTCATTTCCACAGTAAACAATGCAATTTAAATGCATTTTTTGCTGTGAAAATGACAATTGTCCCAAAAATGTGTAAAAATTGTCCGAAGTGTCCGCCATATTGTCGCAGTCACGAAAAAAATCGCTGATCGCCACTATTAGTAGTAAAAAAAAAAAAAATTAATAAAAATGCAATAAAACTATCCCTTATTTTGTAAACGCTATAAATTTTGCGAAAACCAACCGATAAACGCTTATTGCGATTTTTTTTACCAAAAATATGTAGAAGAATACGTATCGGCCTAAACTGAGGAAAAAAAATGTTTTTTTATATATTTTTGGGGGATATTTATTATAGCAAAAAGTAAAAAATATTGCATTTTTTTTTAAATTGTCGCTCTATTTTTGTTTATAGCGCAAAAAATAAAAACCGCAGAGGTGATCAAATACCACCAAAAGAAAGCTCTATTTGTGGGAAAAAAAGGACGCAAATTTTGTTTGGGAGCCACGTCGCACGACCGTGCAATTGTCTGTTAAAGCGACGCAGTGCCGAATCGCAAAAACCCCTTGGGTCATTTGCCAGCGTATTGGTCCGGGTCTTAAGTGGTTAACTTTACACTGTATGAAAGAGAATAACTATATACTAGTTTCAACAAGAAACCATTAGTAGTTGGCTCAGTGTGCATTGTAAGGAGATGATTTGATAGAAAAAGAAAATTTAATTTTGCCAAAATAAAAATTCAAGGTCCCCTTAAAGTTACAAACAACTTGACCCTAGTTTTCTTAGTTTAAGATGTCACCGTGGCTAAAATATTTAATTTTCTTTCCATTGTGGACAGTTGAACCTTTTCTGGTGCATATCTTATGAGAACACTCATGTGTGCTGTAGGAATTTGATATTCTTCCTTTGATGTAAACTCTGCAAACAAAGAGAAAGTTATACTCCACTAAAACCAATGATGACAACAGTAATGAAAATGATGGGGATTAACCTAATGATGACGATAATAATATTGAGCCATGAAGATGATGGTGAATGATAACAACAATAACAAATGACTAATAATGATGCAGGAACGGACAATGAAGCAGATTATAAAATGATGCAATGTTGCTGTCTATATTGAAAAGCTTAAAATGCTGTGCATACCTAAATGGTGACTATGATGTGTGAAAAGTGAGTCATTCAAGTGACTAGTTGGAAACTGATAGCGGTTCCCCCTGAGAATATTGGACACAATGGGACCTTGCTGAGCTTCCAAGCACCAAGCACTTTGGCCATATTATAACTATACAGAAGTTACAGAATTATAACTTACTAGGTACACTATGTACCTAGTAAGTGTTATTGCATTTCTTCCAATCAGAAGTCATGAATCAATATAAACCCTTTGCCTTTTAGTGACGAAATACATTTTCCATCAGGAAGCAACATTCTGTTACTTAAAAGGAGCCTGTTTCCAGAGTAAACAAGCAGTTAAACACTTTACAACAAGACCTCACTCACCTCTGTAGTTATAGGTATTGTGAAGAAGTTTAGAATCACAGGTACTGAATATACAGTTACTTTCTACACTATCTATGAAGAGGTGAATTTAATGTAAACAAACAGTGGGTGCTTCTAAGCTGCTAAAAGCCAACTGAAAGCCAAATGTGGGATCTTGAGGGCACATTTGCACTGATGCAATGCTACAATGTATTTTAACACCTTTTACATATGCCTGTGCATTGCAATGCTTTTTATTTTCAAAGACACCCCAACACCCAGGCACTGCAATACACTACCATTCATTGTAGTGTACAGCGTTGCAAAAAATGTGCCTGACTCTTCTAGAAATTTTGGTGCGTGGAAAATCTAATCAAATGTAATTGATCACAACATATATTAATGTGCAAAAATGCACTAGAGAGGTCAGTGATAGTTTGGTCTGGTAGTCCAGGTGGACAGTTTAAAAAATCCCCAGACTCTCTCCATAGGGTATTCTTGGGAAAAGTCTCTTCTCTGGATACAGAGTTCACAGGTTGCGTGCACTTGACCACTCCAATTTGTATTTGGCCATCTGGACAGCTGGCATAGTGCTAAAGCTTGGAAATAGCCTGCATGCTTCTGTGCTCAAACCAGGCAGCCTGAACACCTGGATTAATGTGGGAGGATCTGTCACCTGGAGACATACTTAGTCTCTACTGTCTAATCAGGTGTGGTCTCTTTGAATCCTGGTCTTTTGTTGGAGAGTACAACATTAATCTTCCTGCTTCCCCCCTTAAGGCAATAATGGCCACATGGGAGTTGGCAGGATCCCAAATGACCAGCTCCCTCAGTCTCTTGATACAATCATTCAAGTCCCGATCCAACCCTGTGTACGTGGGTAATTGTTGCAGCAGGACTCCCATCAGGAATATGAGGGTTATCATTGCAGGGTTGTTAGAATGCTTGCTTTCCTGTTGAGTATTATTGCCGTTTGCTGCTGTTGTGCCTCCCCATCACAATTTTCTGGTCAATCCTGTTTGTGGCACCAAGTGTAGCGTTCCAGGATTCATGATCAGCCAAATGATCAGACAGTTTGTGGCTTTAACTTACTCACAAAGTAGCAAAGAGAAATGCATATAACACAATACAATATACAACAGAGAATGAAGAGATGCAATAACAGGGTTGCCTAGGAGCAGGTTTCCTAGAGGTTCAGTAGGAAACACTCAGTAGAGAGAAATAAGTAGCCAGTGGGCAGCTGAAAGAATCCCCAACCCCTCTTTACATGGTGATATCAGGAGGAGTCTCTTCTTCTTAATACACATGTCCCCATGTTGAAGGCATTTGGCCTTGCATAATTCTGGTGGAGGGTGCACACTCAACCTCCCTTTCCTGGTCTGCCAGGCTGCATGATCAGAGCAGAGTCTGGTTTGGATTTTTTGGGGGACCCCACTATTGTTGTGTGGTGTTCCCCTAAAAAAAGCCAGACTTTAAGGGTCTGGTATGGGGAAGATCCAACACAAATATTCTTGCAACACACAGGATGTTTGTTACCTGTCAAAAATGTCTTTTTTGTTTGCAATTGTAAAACAGCTGCAGAATGTCTGTGATGTTAGTGGTGCTAAAACACTGTAATCCTACTGAAATATTTGTACAGAGTACAGAATGTTACCAACCAAATGTGTGACATTCTTTGCAAAAGTGAAATAGCTGCAGACAGTATGGGTAGGACAAATTAAAAGTGCTGTTGCACTGGACATTAATAATTCTGGTATGAGAAGGTAATGGCAGCAGGTCTACTGTGTTGGCAGTATAAGTTAACACTGCCAGGTTTGGTTCATTTTAACAAATATCAGGCACTCATGAGTCCAGGGACAGACAGACACTTTTATCTTTCAGGCACACAACCCCCACCTCCGGCAGTAATAAATGTACATTTAGAGAAGACACTGGCTTCAGGGAATTCCAGTAGGTTTCTTGCATACTGGGCAAGTTAAGTTCAGTGCTCCATCCTAGTTACCCATTGTTTAACCACTTCAGGCCGGCGCTATCGTCAAAAGACGTCTACAGCGCCGACCTGAGGTGCTAGGTGGACTTCTTTGGACGGCTTTTGTGTGCATTACCCGCGCACGCCGCTGGGTGGCGCGCAGCGGGTAAACACTGTCCCGTCGCATCGCTGGGAGGCCGATGCGTGTGCCTGGCGGCCGTGATGTCCGCGGGTACACGCGATCGGCAGTCCAAGCAGGTGACAGCAGGGACGTGGAGCTCTGTGTGTAAACACAGAGCTCCACGTGCTGTCAGGGAGAGAGGAGACCGATCTGTGTCCCTTGTACATAGGCACACAGCGTCGGTCACCTCCCCCAGTCACCCCCCTCCCCTCACATAGTTAGAACACACCCAGGGAATACATTTAACCCCTTCCTCACCCCCTAGTGTTAACCCCTTCCCTGCCAGTCACATTTATACAGTTATTAGTGAATTTTTATAGCACTGATCGCTGTATAAATGTGAATGGTCCCAAAATTGTGTCAAAAGTGTCCGATATGTCCGCCGCAATATCGCAGGCCTGACAAAAAAAATCGCAGATCTCCGCCATTACTAGTAAAAAAAAAATCATAAATCTATCCCCTATTTTGTAGGTGCTATAACTTTTGGGCAAACCAATCAATAAACGCTTTTTGCGATTTTTTTAACAAAAATATGTAGAAGAATACGTATCAGCTTAAACTGAGGGAAAAAATTTTTTTTTTTTTAAATTGGGATATTATTATAGCAAAAAGTAAAAATGATTGTGTTTTTTTCAGAATTGTCCCACTTTTGTTTATAGCGCAAAAAAATAAAAATCGCAGAGATGATCAAATACCACCAAAAAAAGCTCTATTTGTGGGGAAAAAAATGATAAAAATATAATTTGGGTACAGTGTTGTATGACCGCGCAATTGTCATTCAAAATGCGTCAGCGCTGAAAGCTGAAAATTGGTCTGGGTACGAAGGGGGTTTAAGTGCCGAGTAATGAAGTGGTTTAGAGGGGTTTCCTTTGAAAGGGTCTCAGCATCCACCATTGCGCCCATATAATCTTTAACCATGTTATGCAGGCGTTGACAATAGCTGTTGGTAGTGTTTGGTTTTGAACCCCCTTTACTTAGGTAGTCACCCCAACCACTTTTAGCAGACTCCAAGCCACATTGCCCATGAGGCAAGATACTCCCAGGATACTTCCAGTTTCATCCTTTGCTCCCCTGAGTAGCGATGAGCCGAATTGCCTCAGGTTTCGTTCAAACAGGGTTTGGTGAACTTCAAAGAAGTTTGGATGTCGAACCTGAACCCTATAAAAATCAATGAGAGCCAAAAAAGGCAAATTACAAATACCCACTTTATGGGTTAATAGCCAAAAAAACATTTGGTCAGGAGCAGTGTTTTTTATATGCTTAAAGTGAAACATTAAAAATCTTCAATTCCATTAAATAGCACGCCTAAAAGGTGTCCTAATCCTACCTATAAATGGGGTGCATCTCTGTGATGTAGAGAACATGCTGAACCAGCACTGACACTGGACACTGGAATACGTGCTGCAAACTGGACCTCCTCCAGTACTACCCTATTGGGACCACCCTGATGTTGGATGCTGGATCACCATCCCACACATTCGCTATGATGAGCCCTTTTTAACCTCATGTCCAGTAAGAGTTTTGAAACTCTTTAGGCTATTAAAGTCTTTACTGCTGCACTTAGAGGTGTCTTTTTTCTGTTTTGTTTAAATCCCAAAACTCAACAACCCGATGCATGCGACCAATCTCGGCAGTAACACTAGTTGAATTATAGCTATCCGAGCTGGCATCAGCTAAATAAGGAATGGGATGGGAATAGAGGTGACATCATTGAACAAATTTTGCCAAATATGGCTATCCCAGCTCTTTTGTTTAAAAGAATTTCCCATGATATTAGTGGTTCCTAATAAACCAGTGACAGTGGGAAGCTGTCATATATAGAAACAGAAATACTGCATACTGCTTCTATATATGATGCACGACTTCTGCTGAACAGGGAGCTGAATGGGCTAAAATTCAGACATTCGTCCAAAACACCTAAACAGACATTTCAGTCTGAACCTAGGTTACACTAGCCCAGGTTTGGTCCGAACTTTCAGCTCATTCCTACCTCTAAAGCCGCGTACACATGATGAAAACGGACTGTAGTTCGTTTTAATCGGTCCAAACCGATCGTGTGTAGGCCCCATCGGTCGGTTATCCTTCGGTCCAAAAACAGATGGATTGCTTTAAAATCAAACCGATGGACGGCTAACCGATAGTTCAAAACCGATCATCAGTACGCACACATGCTCAGAATCAAGTCGACACATGCTTGGAAGCATTCAACTTCTTTTTTTCATCACGTCGTTGTGTTTTACGTCACCGCATTCTGACACGACCGGTTCATGAACCAATGGTGTGTAGGCACATCAGTCCATCAATCCAGCTTCATCGGTGAACCGATGAAAACGGTCCGTCTGACCGTTCTCATTGGATGGACCGATCGTGTGTACAGGGCTTAAGAGTGCAGGATTGGCTACTGATGGGGAATTCTGTATTGTGGTGACAGGTAAAAAGGGGGGGAACTGGAAAGAGGACCTTTTCCTGCCAACAGCTAGCACTGAAATACTGCTCTCATTGAGCTACACCCGGAGAAGTTATGTGTCTCTTCATACACATGTCATACTTCATATTCCCATTGCACACATTCCTGGATAAGCTCTTGGGTATGGGTGCTTGTAGCAACAACCAGCTGGATACTGATGGGCGTTACAGTAGAAATATTTGCCAGCACACCATTGAACGGCGTAAATAGCATCCAAATGGATGGTTTATTGCATGATCACAACACAAAGAGAGTGCAACGTTTCAGAGCCACACAGGGCCCCTTCACATGCCTGACGAAGGGGCCCTGCGTGTCTCCTAAACGTTGCACTTTCTTCATAAACATGGTACCGAAATGACTGATGATGTTGCCATACTTCATACGCTTTAGACAGAGGCTGCAAATGACTATGGTGCCATCTGCGGCACATGAGCTGAAAGGGGTCCACACAGCTGAGCTCTGGGGAAAGCTGTCCCTGGATGGCATCCTGCCTTACTGATGCTTTCCTCCTCTACTGTATCTGGCACTCAGAACAGAGAACTCATCACTGAACTCATCACTCACTGGAGCCAACTTGGCAATAGGCTGCAGCTGCTCAGACAAACATTGCATTATGGCCACTAGATGAAGCCAACGGTCATAGGAAATTCAATGTATTAGCCAAAATACACTTATACAACCTCCCATTATAATCAATATCAATCAATAATGATAGAGTTTCTAACCTACTGCAAAAATATTTTTATTAATGTCTATCCCCAATGAGTAGATTTCTCAAACTTCATGTTCTGAAACTTGTCAAATAAAAGTAAGTGAACAAAAAGCTCCCAAACAGAAAAACAGACAGGAATGCAAAGTTAATGGAGCTTAAATGGGTTGTAAAGGTTCATGTTTTTTCACCGTAATGCATTAAGGTGAAAAAACACCTGGCAATCACGGCCCCCTAGCCCCCTCCCCCCGTTTCACTTACCTGAGCCATTTCACATGCTCTGCTCGTCCCTGCGTCCTCTTCTCAACGGAGTCTCGGTGTTGATTGGATAGATTGATAGCAGCGCAGCCATTGGCTCCTGCTGCTGTCAATAAAATCCAATGATGCAGCCGCCGGGGGGAGGGGCCAAGTCATACACTCGGTGGCTATGGCCGCTAAGTGTATGACACTTGCGCGTGCCTGCAAGGTAACCTCCTCGGGAGAGAGCTTCCAAGAGGGGGTTAGCTATTGCGGCGAGGAGTCCTGGGACCCTAGTACAGGAGGATCGGGGCCACTCTGTGCAAAATGAACTGCACAGTAGAGGTAAGTATAACATGTTTGGTATTTAAAAAAAACTGAACCTTTAAAACCACTTTAAATTTGTGTTTTAATTTTTAGGTCATCCAGTAAAAAGCTCGGTCCAGTACCAGGAAAAAGCTTTCTAACATGTCTTATTGCAACTTCTCCTGAGACCCTTCTTTCAACAGTGTGGCAGTTCCTGTAGACTTGAGATCATCACTTCATCCAGGCAGATCATATGATGATGATCTCATGTCCATGAGCAAATTATGTCTCCAGTTATCACGTTAGGATTAATATATTTATGTAGGCATGAGAGTGCCATTCCAATTGCATATTTAATGATGGTTTCTGAGTATTAGATTTCTCATACAATCAAGTTTGTTTTATTTTCTTGTTCCATAACCACTTAAGAACCGGACCTTTAGGCAGCTAAAGGACCCGGCCAGGTTTTGCGATTCGCCACTGCCTCGCTTTAACAGACAATTGCGCGGTCGTGCGACGTGGCTCCCAAACAAAATTGGTGTCCTTTTTTCCCCACAAATAGAGCTTTCTTTGGTGGTATTTGATCACCTCTGCGGTATTTATTTTTTGCGCTATAAACAAAAATAGAGCGACAATTTTGAAAAAAATGCAATATTTTTTACTTTTTGCTACAGTATAATAAATATCCCCCAAAAATATATAAAACATGTTTTTTCCTCAGTTTAGGCCGATACGTATTCTTCTACCTATTTTTGGTAAAAAAATCGCAATAAGCGTTTATCGGTTGGTTTGCGCAAAATTTATAGCGTTTACAAAATAGGGGATAGTTTTATTGCATTTTTATTATTATTTTTTTTTACTACTAATGGCGGCGATCAGCGATTTTTTTCGTGACTGCGACAATATGGCGGACACTTCGGACAATTTTGACACATTTTTGGGACCATTGTCATTTTCACAGCAAAAAATGCATTTAAAATGCATTGTTTATTGTGAAAATGACAGTACAGTTTGGGAGTTAACCACAAGGGGGCGCTGAAGGGGTTATGTGTGACCTAATGTGTGTTTACAACGGTAGGGGGTGTGGCTGTAGGTGTGACATCATCGATTGTGTATCCCTATAAAAGGGATCACACTATCGATGACGCCACCACAGTGAAGAACGGGGAAGCCATGTTTATACACGGCTCTCCCCGTTCTTCAGCTCCGCGCCCGCGACCCATGGCTGGGTACTAGCACAGCACGTACCTGTACATGCATGTGCCCAGCCGTGCCATTCTGCCGACGTAAAAAAAGGGCAGGAGGCGGTCCTTAAGTGGTTAAAGAAAAAGAAAATATAAAATGACCTTACATTTACTCTAGCAGGCGTATTAAAAAAATATGCTGCAAATAGCAATGATCATATAAATAGTGTAGCAACCCATGCCGCTGTTTACATTTAATTTTTTATTAGTGTATCAGAGAACAATGAAATTAAGTGCCTGAAGTTTCCAGAAATGCAGCGTACACACAGTCTGACTTTTTCCATCGTACGTGATATAGAAGGAGTTTGTGATATATAAAAGTGACTTGCTTTTACTAAGCAAAGAGTGTCACAATTAGTTTTGTATGATAAAGCTAAATTTTGTGGGATCTTTTCTATGATGAAGCTGCAGTGTCCAGAACAGAGCAATGCTGAGAGATCATGGTGAAAAATGGATTCTACGTTACCTACCAGCACCATAATCTGTTTTCATGTGTGCATTTTACAATATATAACATTTACTATAAAATCATGATCCGCATGAATAATATTTTTTGCCTATTAACTGTTAATAATATTACCTATTTTTATATTATGCGCTTGAAAAATTTAGGAGCTCCAAAGTATAAAAATTATTATTCAACTTTTATTTGCCCAAAATAAAAAAATTCACTTTGCCATGTGTTGCCATAAAAGAACTGTACATAAAGAAAAACATTAAATTATACAAATAATACAGAAAGCTGCTATACTGGTCAATTGTAATTTTCCCTTACATACTTAAATAGCAAGGTCATTGTTAGGAATTTGGTACATTGTATTGTCTGTACCACAACATTTTACCAGTAGGTGGTGCTCTGGACAACATGTATTTTACACTACAAACAAAGCTGGGTTTATTCCATAACCAAAAGAAGTGTGTCAGACACTGTTTTAGTGAATGTGATTTTCTTGCTAATTCAGTACAATTCCCATGACTATATTTAAAAGTGTGTAACATAAATATGGACATGACATATAAGGACCAAGTTGTTTTTCTAAATGGTCATCTGCTTTAAGAACACACCATATTTTTTCTTCCTTTTATTTTTTTTTATTTTTTTATCCCTGTCCATTTTTGCATTATATTTTTCTAGTCTACTCTGAAAGATTGGGCTGTGTTAAGGCTGTGATGCTGTAAACATTGTAAATTATAAAATTAGTAGCTAAATTATTAAAGCAGTAGTAAACCGCACCTTTAAAAAAAAAAAAAAAAACCCTGCAAGAAATACTAGCACATTATGAATTACTTACCTTAGGCCACGTACACACGATCAGACATGTCCGATGAAACTTGTCTGACGGACCGTTTTCATCGGACCAGGCTGAAGTGGTCTGTTGGTCTGATGTGCGTACACACCATCGGACCAATATCCCCTCAGACCAGAACGCGGTGACGTAGAACACAACGACGTGATGAAAAAGCTAAGTTCAATGCTTCCAAGCATGCGTCGACTTGATTCTGAGCATGCGCAGGTTTTTGGTCCGATGATTTTGTGTACTAACCATCGAACCTGTCCGACGGACAGGTTTCCAGCGGACATGTTTTCAAGCATGTTTTGAAACTTTGGTCCGCTGGAAAACGATCCGATAGGCCGTACACACGATCGAACATGTCCGTGTGGACCAGTTTCAGCGGAAATGTTTGATCGTGTGTACGCGGCCTTAGAATGAAGCCCTGAATCGGTGCACTGTCACCGATGACAGAGCTACCATCTTCCCCCCATCTTATTTCCGCGTTGGCATGCTCCAGTCGTCTGATTGGCCAAGCCGCGATGTTGTCATTCTCACACATGTGGACTGCGAGTCCCACACATGTGACTGGAGCTGAAATTAAGTAATCAGTATTTTCTCTGAGAGGTTTTTAAAGCATTTCCAAATTAATATCAGCCACACATGATCAAATGCAGGGTTTCAAGACTAAAAAAGGATAAAAAGCCCAGACGTGTGTTCATGTCCACCATTTATTTACTTTTTTTCTTCCTGATTATTGGCCAAAAATCTTTAGACCGGCTGATGTTTCTTCAACATAGGAAACTTAGCTCATTGTACTGGAGCATTTTTTTACATCTTCATGGATGCATGTTTAAATACCTTGCATAGCACCACAGAAGGCCCCATGCACACAGGATGTTTGCCCAGCTCTCCAAAACCTCTTTCTTCCTGGCAGGTGCATTTTGACTTAAAAAAATGCATGATTTGTGTAAAAGCGTGCAAATGTGTTTAGGCATGTCAAATGCTTTGGCGTTAGTTCATGTCATTGACCAGAATAATAATTTATTCTGGCAATTGAAATTAATCAACACTCAAATGTGTTAATGCACGTGTATAAAGAACGTCAACAGAACAATGATTTGGAAAGATGCCGAGTGTATCTTTTGTGTCTGTTCCCTACTGCAGTAGTTATCAATATGGAACCACTAATCAATATGAGGATAGGAGTTTGCCTATCTACAACATTTCCAGAACGGTTGGTGTGCTTGTAGCCAATAGGGATGTACAGGAGACCCTGAGGCTCCAAAAACCAAGAGCTTGAGACGATCCAGGAATTTCTGATAATCAGCTTTGCTTACATTTGAGTTATCAGACTTCTTGATCGGTAAGGCATTTTCAGGACAAAGGGTACCTATTTTACTCCCCTTAATCAAATCAAATTGTATTGATTGGTGGTAAAAAGGGCTGGTATTAGCTCTCAAACTGTTCGGAACGGTTTGGAGAGCAGGAGGTGCTGGTTAAAAGCCCCGTAAACATGTGCCAAATTATGGGAGACATCAACAAGTTAAAAAAAATTGTCTGGCATTCGGCCCATGTGTATGGAACCCTGTCTTACAGAAGCCAACCATTTGGCCGGCTTCTGTAGGATGAGCATGCTGGAAAACCAGCAGCCGATCCACTCCCAATCAGTGCTCTCAGCCAATGGCGAAGAAGGCTGATTGGAGTGTTCTGACGGGGGCTATTGCTCTGTCAGAACACAACTGCTCAGTAGGTGAGATCGCTATACTAACTTTGTATAGTGAGTACAGTGGCCCCGACAGGAGTTGACAGGTTTTTTTTTCGTTTCACACTCTGTGTTGAACAAAAATAAAAACTCATAGGCCCAGATTCACAGAGCGATTACGCCTGCGCAACTGCTGTTGCGCGTGCGTAAGTCTAAATGTGCGCGTGCGTATAGTTGGACGCGATTCACAAAACAATATACGCCAGAATTCTACGTTTTTTGGTCCGACGTAATTGAGTTAGACCTTCG
Source organism: Rana kukunoris (assembly GCA_029574335.1). NCBI lineage: Eukaryota > Metazoa > Chordata > Amphibia > Anura > Ranidae > Rana > Rana kukunoris. The sequence goes on from CM056053.1 coordinate 364,584,591, forward strand.
CTTGCCTTCGCGCAAAACTGCGCTAGACACACCATTGATTTGCTAGTCAAATATGCTAATGAGGGAGTTACGGGGATTCACAAAAAAACGCAGTTGCTGCGCAGGCTACGCGATGTGCGCAACTGCAAAATGTTCTGTCTAAAGTTAGAGGACCTAAAAGCTGGTCTAAATTTTGAAAAAAAGTCTAATTGTCAGATAAAGCAACACTGTTAGTGAGGAGTTCAGCAGTCACACGTGTTGCCCAACAATCTGTATGCCAACATGCCAGGGGCATCGTCGCGCATAGCTATACTACTGACTTTAGATGAACAAAGAAGGATGAGGGCACGGAGGATGGCACTAAGGAGGGCACGGGAGATGTTTTATTTTTTTATTTTTTGGCTTATATAAAATTTACAATTTAATCTAATCTAATACAATATTCTTATCTGATACAAGCCCCTCACTCTTCACTTGATATATCACACACGCATAGACATCTTTGGCATGAGAGATTCTGAGGTGTCTCGCATCTTCAGATTCACCCCTCATGCCATCGTGGAATTACCACAACCTTGCAGGAGGACATCAGCAGCCCAACACATGGCACTACCCATGACACCCATGACAGCTACATATACAATCAGAGCCCCATCCCCACAGATTGCGAACAGAACATGTATGGGGACAGCTGGCTGGTTGGTGAGTGACATGGGAGTCAGGCATGACTATCCCCTCCCGTGATGCACACCTCACAAGTGGCACATGCATGACTAACATCCACCTGTCTTTTCCCTTCAAGGTGACTCTGCATATGAACTGGAACCCCATCTCATGACCCCATCTCATGCCAGCTCACATTATGCATCTTTGCACGTTAAACACACACATTAATCATGGCCCAATGAGAATGCATGCATGCACACCACTATGGTCCCTAGCACACACACTCCACATCCTCATCAAATTGGATTGGCACCAGTCCACCATGCAAGACTGGTGAGCAGTAACGCCACGTCAAGGCTCCAATTATGTCACTGTACATTCATACACCATTCACACGGACCTGGGAATCACTTCTCCCTGGTCCTGGGGAACCCTTCTCCACCCAAATTGAGGATGACACCCCTTTTCCAGCAGGAATGTCACCCCCACATTCAAACATCATTCACAACCCAAAAAATGCCAAAAATGTCAGCAAAAAAATAAAAAATAAAAAAAAAATGCATAGAAAAAAAAAAAACCAGAGAACAAAAATAAACATGCTTTCAAACCAAAAAAAGGGGGAAAAAAAATTAATGCCCTCTGCCTGAGCCACGCCTGGGGCGCCCCCGGCCACGGCCCCGGACCCTCAGGGGAGACGCATGGGGGAGGGGAAAAGCCAGGGAAGGAGGAGCAGCCCCTGAGATCTGCCCACCTGGCGGCCTGCCCTCCAAGGCCACGGCTATTCTGTCCAGGGCAGCACCAAGTGTTGCCGTGTTGCCCTGGATAGCCTGGGTAAGGGCCCTCACATCCTGCCCAACGCCTGCTGCTGTAGTTTGCAGGTCATTTAGGCAGGTTGTGGAGGCCCGGGAGTGGGAGTCCAGGTTACCCAGCCTATCGTTGATGGAGGACAGGCTCTGATCCACCCGCCCCATAGTCTGGCAGAGCTGTCTCAGAAGGCGGGTCTGGGTGGCCAGGTTCCTTCTCAGACTGGCGGGCAGGAGATTGGGCGCCCCCCTGGTGCTCTGGGATGACCTCCTGGCTCTTGCTGATGGTTGTGGCCGGGGAGAAGGGGAGGCCCTTGTGAGGGGAGCCATGTTGGGGGAAGAGGGGGGGGGCTCACCCTTAGGGAGGGCAGGCTTCTTGCAGCCAGAGGGGAAGAGTCCGCAGAAACCAAACGGCCAGTGCCTGCCATGGACTCCTCCTCCTCATGATTCTCCTCCTCCTCATGATCGTCCTCCGCATGATCCTCCTCCTCCTCTTGTTCCTCCTCCGCGGACTCTGGCCTTGTTGGGGGGGCCTCATTAGGCTGCTGTCCTGGCGTTGGAGCGGTCTGGCCAGATGGCCCTGCACCCTCCTGCACAGCTGTGGATGACACAAACCATTCACAGGTTGGAGGATCCACACACTTGCCACATATTCCCTTTCACCCCCTCCCCCACACATGCTACACACTTGAGAGAAATAAATACCTTACCTGGCACCGCGGGGACCGGACTTGTGTCAAAGCCTGGCAGGCCCTCCACTTCATGCCGGTGAAAGGTCAGGGCCACCACACGCTCCGTCGCTGTAAATCTAACCCGGCATGGTGGGCCCCCTCCTGTGCCCCTGGCATGGGCATTTATTGCGGCCAGTTTTTTTTTCACCTCACGCCGGAGGTCATTTATTTTCTTTTCAATCCCAGAGCGGGTCCGTGTCTCCCCCTCCCCCGATGAATTGACCTGCTCCGTGATCATATCCAATATCTCCCTCCTCCTGGCCGGGGTGGTGGTGGCACTCTGCGGGCCGTGGAGAAAACGCCCATAGTCGGTAATGGCCCGGGCAAGAATTCTTTTTTCCCCCACTGTAAAATTCAACTTTCTTTTTCTCTCAGTCATACTTCCAAACAAACTCACTAGCAGTCACCAAAAATCTGTCACAAATACAAGCACAAACAATCAGACAAGAACACACACAAAGAGAAAAAGAACAGGCAAAAATCACACTAGCACTCAGCAAGAAACAGACACAAAAAAATCAGATGAAAAAATAAAGCAAGAAAACAAACGCTCAGAAATCTATCAATCAAACAAACAGTCAAAAAACACTTATCAAAACACACTTTCACAAAACTACCAACAAGCACTAGATCACACAGAACACTAATCTGACAACTACAAAACACACTGCAACGAACAACAGAGCAAAAGCACTTGATTCAATGGGAAGGGACACAAAGGGATGTACTTTTGCAATGGAAGTGCGTTTGTGTGTGTCTATTTATGCTGTCTGCGTAGTTCACAACGTTGCCCTAGTCCATGTCCAATTTCACTGATTGCGCCGCTCCCGAGTTGTGAGCATGCGCACAACGGAGCTGACATGGTTTCCTTCACGCGCGCATGCGCGAGTCGGCCGGCCCTTCATTTGCATGGGGTCACGGCTCATTTCAATGTAACACGCCCACGTCCCTCCCAATTTGTATTACTCCTCCTTACGCCTCCGGAAAAAACCTTACGCTTGCGCAATCTCTTGCGCAAAAGCTTCGTGAATCGCGGGATTACGCGGCTAGATTACGCAAGTCTAACGGAAAAGTGGTGCGCTACGCCGGTCCAATAATGCGCCGATGTACGTGAATCTGGGCCATAGTGTGTACCAGGCTCTAAGATAATGCAGATTAAACAGCTAGAGAAACAGCTATCTATTTGAACAGGATTGATAAAGGATGAAGGACAATGTAACATGAGGCATAAAGGGTAATTTGATGTTAAATTGTGGGATGAATGTCAGGTACCACAATTAGTAAATTCTAAAATATGTGGGGAAAAATCACAGAGAAACTAAAAATAAATTTTATTGGAATAACAAAAATGTATGCCCATGGCTCAAATACAACATGTACTATGGCTGCCTGTCTGACTGTAAGATGTAGAGAAAGTTAAGTACATAATTACAGTACATAGGATGCAAGACATTTCAGAGAACAAAATAATAATAAAGATATTACTAAAAGTTGAAAATTTCTTTCAGAGATTACAATTTGATATGATCAGATGCACAAATCAGGGTTTTATGAGCATGTACTTGTCTGTGTGAACACATTTGATGGCCCAAAGTTTGACCAGTGGCAAATGCTACTGCAAAGGCCACAGCAGGGGAAGCTAAGGTGATGTCTGAAAGTTCCCCTAAGGGGAATACAGGACTCTGTAGAAATTAGATTGTGTTTGGGAGTGTGCATTATCAGGAGCTGAAGGGCTAGACTTGGATTTTACAGAGAATGTTGCTGATTTCCAAAGTTTTTTTTTAGTAAACTTATTTATGTGTTTTCTCCCCAATTCCAGATCCTAACAGTTTGAAAGTATTTTGTAAACTAAAGCCAGATGACCAAGTGGATTGTTAAGAGACATTTATATATAAGGAAATGTTTGGAGACACAATACAGCATCTATTTCATGTACAGTTGGACATTTTTAGGAAAAATCACCAGGATCGAAACCAGACACTGCTAAAAAATGACTAAATGAAAGTGTTCCTTTGAGTTTGATTTGTTTTCCTCTAGAATGTGCAGCCTGATATACTAATATATTTATTTGATTCCTTTCATTGTAGGGGATACAAATATATATTAAATGTGATTTGAAAAGTAGTTCAGTCATGTTGAAGTCATTTTGTCTTTTATATTGCCGCGTACACACGGTCGTTTTTTGCGATGAAAAAAAACGTCGTTTTTTAAAACGTCATTTAAATTGATCGTGTGTGGGCAAAACGTCGTTTTTTGTCTTAAAAAAAACGACCAAAAAAAAATTCCAACATGCTTGAATTTTTTGTGTCGTTTTTCAAAACGTCGTTTTTTGTTTCACAAAAAGTCACCGTGTGTAGCAAAAACGTTGTTTAAAACGACGTTTTTCAACCCGCGCATGCCCAGAAGCTAGTTATGAAGCGAGCTTCAATGGAAAAGTGTGGTGAACGTAACCTCGTTTTTTGTGAAAAAAACGATGGTGTGTATGCAACATCGTCTTTGAAAGTGACGTTTCAAAAACGTCGTTTTTTACTTCACAAAAAACGTCGTTTTTTTTCATCACAAAAAACGACCGTGTGTACGCGGCATAAGACTTTCATTTTTATGCAGAAATTGTCTGCATTTAACTATGCTGTTAAGTCATTGTGTCACCAAATCCATTCTGGCCACACGATCGGAGTGTACAGCCAATTACTCTGTACATTTTTTTTATCAATTCCCTGTATTTATAGGTTTTAGTCAACCAAATACTCAACCAAATACAAAAAGGTGACAAAAAAGGGTCATTTTGTGATGATATACAGTACAGTAGCTGCTCTCAGCTGGTATATTCTTCCCAATGGAGTTGGCCTCCTAGGCCAAGACTAGCATTGCTTAAATGTAAGAAGGTTGCAGGTTAAAGGTAATAGCATGTATGGTTCATGATAAAAGTGTAAAATATTGATCAAAAGTGGGAGATTATAAAATAAATTTTAAATTCTGTATATAACTGTATTCTATTTTATATGCTTTGCTTATGTTAGGTATTGAACAATGTACTAATTGTGCACACAGTGCTACAAATATTTGCATTCTTTCGAGTTCTAATAAGAAATTAGCCTGCTTATTTTTATTTATTTTTTGCCCCTTGTTACTACCTTTAGTAACACATTGTAATATAATGTAAGCATGTGTATAAAAAGACTTCAATAAGCAGATGCTAGGTGTATCTTTTTGGTGTCTGTTCCCAACTACAGTAGTTATTATTAATTTGGAACCACTGATCAATATGAGGATAGGAGTTATCTATCTATAACATTTCCAGAACAATTTTATTATCCACAACATTTCATTTAATTGAGCCTAATGCCACGTACACACGATCATTTTTCGGCATGAAAAAAGACGTTGTTTTAAAAAAAAAAAAAAAATTTATATGATTGTGTGTGGTCTTCACATAATTTTTCAGCTTCTGAAAAACGACAACGGGTTGTAAAAAATGATTGTGTGTGGGCTAAAACGACGGTAACCACTAGGGTACCGCACGCCGTCAAATGACGGCGGGCAGAATACCCTATTGTTCTGACAGGACGTCATATGACGTCCTGTCATTTAAAGCCGCTGGGGGGCGCGTGCACGGGCACCTGCGATTTTCCAGTAACTGAGCAGGGACGTGGAGCTCTGTGTGTAAACACAGACCTACACTTCCTGTCAGGGAGAGGAGACCGATGCTGTGTCCCTTGTACATAGGGACATAGATCGGTCACCTCCCCCAGTCACCCCCCTCCCCCTACAGTTAGAACACTCACTAGGCTACACATTTAACCCCTTCCCCGCCCCCTAGTGGTTAACCCCTTCCCTGCCGGTCACATTTATACAGTAATCAATGCATATTTATAGCACTGTTCACTGTATAAATGTGAATGGTCCCAAAAATGTAACAAAAGTGTCTGATGTGTCCGCTATAATGTCGAAGTCCCGAAAAAAAGGCAATATAACTTTTGCGCAAACCAGTCACTATACGATTATTGGTTGTTTTTTTTTACCAAAAATATGTAGAAGAATACGTATCGGCCTAAACTGAGATAATTTTTATTTTATTTTATTTTTAATGGGATATTAATTATAGCAAAAAGCAAAAAATATTGGGCCAGATTCTCGTAGCAGTTATGTTGGCGTATTTCGAGATACGCTGCGTAACTTCAAAGATGCACCAGCGTATCTATTTTCTGTATTCAGAAAACAAGATAATTTGGGTTAGATACGAGCAGCGTAAGTCTCTTACGCCGTCGTATCTTAGTTGCATATTTACGCTGGCCGCTAGGTGGTGCTTCCTTCGAATTACGCGTCGAACATGCAAATGAGCTAGATATGTTGATGCGTAAGTCCGGCGTAAAGTTACCCCTGCTATATGAGGCATAGGTGAGGCGTACGCAATGTTAAGTATGGACGTCGGGACAGCGTCGAATTTTCCGTTGTTTGCGTAAATCGTTCGCGAATAGGGCTTTGTGTAAGTTACGTTCACGTCGAAATCAATGAGTACTTGCAGGGAAATTTTGAGCATGCGCACTGGGATACGTCCACGGACGGCGCATGTGCCGTTCCAAAAAAGCGGCAATTACGTGGGGTCACGATTCATTTACATGGATCACGCCCCCTACCTGCCTATTGTGATTTAAGCGCAGTTAAGCTGGCCCATTTACGCTATGCCGCCGTAACTTTGGGCGCAACTTCTTTGTGAATACGGCACCTGCCTCTCAAAGTTGCGGCGGCATAGCGTAAATCAGATACGCCCGCACAAAGATAGGTGTCCCTACGAAAAATGTTTTTGTTTATAGGCCAAAAAATAAAAACCGCACAGGCGATCAAATACTACCAAAAGAAAGCTCTATTTGTGGGAAAAAAAGCATGTCAATTTTGTTTGGGAGCCACGTGCAATTGTCAGTTAAAGCAACGCAGTGCCGGAAGCTAAAATGTTGTCTGTGCAGGAAGGGGGTGTAGGTGCACAGTAGGCAAGTGGTTAAAAACCTGCGCATGCTTAGAAGCAAGTTATGAGACGGGAGCGCTCGTTCTGGTAAAACTACCGTTTATAATGGAGTAAGCACATTCATCACGCTGTAACAGACAGAAAAGCGCGAATCGTCTTTTATTAACACGGAATCAGCTAAAGCAGCCCCAAGGGGGGCGTCATCTGCATAATGCCGTCGCACGTTTGTACGTCACACCGCTTTGCTAGAGCATTTTTTTTAAACGTTGGTGTCATGTCAAGCGACAGGAGCTGTCACTGGTAGGCGGCCAGCGTTTATTACAATGGATTTACATTGGGGACATTTTTTATTTATTTTTTTAATTAAGGACTTGTCAAATACTGCCTTCTGTTTTATTTACTGTTTAGGTAAATGAGTAGGGGGCACTTACATGGGGGCAGGATCCGGGGGCCCCATGTCCACTAAGTCAGGGTTGTAGAGAAGAGGCCCTTGTCGTCCTGCTGCCAGCAGGGATGAGTCACAGTAGAGAAACACGAATAAAAGAAGTATAAAAAATGCACCAAATCACATTGTAGCTGCACTACAAAATCACATCAAAATCACATCAAAATCTAACTGCACTAGTATGAACCTAGTCTAACACATACTTTAAACAAAAAAACTTAATATAAAGGTTTGTGATGTCCTTTTCTAACAGCCATTTCAATTTGATTAGGAGATTACTACATTTGTTTGGCACAAATGATGTGAAAAGTCTATGCATTGCAAAGCCAATTTGTCATAGCATGTCAAAATCATCTTGTCAGTTACTAAATTTACTTTTTCATCTGACCGTCACCAACCCACATTTAAGTATTTTTTTATGAATTCTAGAAAATGAGAAACCTCTTGGCACTTCCTACGGTTTTTATTATACATTTTATTTTGTCACAGGGTGGCCGACTGATCAAGCTTTTAGTAAACATAGAAGCAAAGTTGTAGTGGTTGCTCACAAAACCATGTATTACAGCTGTTAGGTTTAGTATTAAAGTTTTAAAATAGCATTTAAAAGAATTCTGTAAAAATACATTATAGGATGCTGCCAGTTTTCTTTGAAAGAAAAAGGGTCAGTATTGTCAGGATTTAATTACTGTGTTATGTTTCACTACGGAGGGGGTCATCTTGGTGGTGGCAGGGCATTTCTTTTTCATGTCCCCCCCCCCTCTAATTAATGGTGATTTGATTACTTGTTTCTTAAATATTTAAGAAGCAGAAGGAGAGATACATATTTACAGAACGGATAAACCAGGAGCAGGAATGTGATTCCACTGCAGCTCCTCCAGTACAGCTCTTCTCCAGCCCTCAGAAGAACAAGGAGGAACACAGAAGGGTCATCAGTCATGAGAGGCAGAAATAAGTGGGATATACTGTATCTTAGATGACCTCACACTGATATGAAGCTATAAGGATTAAGGAACATGCCATTCTATATTTCAGGAGGAAATCAAAGCAAAAGGTAGACTGTTAAGGGTGTCACAGGGAATCTATTGTAGCGTAAACTGAATTAACAAAATTGAACTGAAAACTCTAAGGCCGTGTACACACGACCAAATAGATTTGTTCAAATCGGTCGGGCCGACCGATTTGAACAAATCTGTCTGCTGCGGTTTTGGTTTGATCGCGTGTACACGCGATCAAACACACGTCGGTGACGTGGCGGTGACGTTGACGCCGCCACGTCACCGCACCAGGAAGTAAAACACTTCCGCGCATGCGTCGAAACCATTCGACGCGTCTGCGAGAAGATATGTCTGCTGGTTAGCGTACTAACCAGCAGACATGTCGGGCGGACGGGTTCCCAGCCGACAGATTGGAAAGCATGCTTTCCAATCTGTCGGCTGGCCAAATCCGTCGGCTCGCCCGTACAGACGATTGAATCTGTCTGCTGGGATGGTCGGGCCGACCGTTTCCAGCAGATAGATTTGATCGTGTGTACGCGGCCTAAGGGCCAGATTCTGATATGAGATACAACGGCGTATCTCCAGATACACCGTCGTATCTCTGAGTTTTTCCATCGTATCTATGCGCCTGATTCAGAGAATCAGTTACGCAAAGATATCCCTAAGATCCGACAGGTGTAATTGTCTTACACCGTCGTATCTTAGGCTGCAATTTCAGGCTGGCCGCTAGGTGGTGCTTTCAGTATAGTTAAGCGAGGAATATGCTAATGAGGTTTTAGGCCGATTCAATAAAGTACGTTCCGCCGGCGCTTTGGTTTACGTCGTTTACGTTCGGCTTTTTTCGGTGTATAGTTACCCCTGCTATATGAGGGGTATCCTATGTTAAGTATGGCCGTCGTTTCCGCGCCGAGTTTTGAATTTTTTAAGTTTTTTGCGTAAGTCCTTCGCGAATAGGGATTTACGTAATCGAATCCAATACGTCCTTGCAGCGAACTTTGCCGCAATGCACACTAGGATATTTCAAGGACGGCGCATGCGCCGTTAAAAAAAAACGTAAAAAACGCGGGGTCAAGTTAAATTTAAATAAGACGCCCACAACATCCCTATTTAAATTACACGGCCTTACGCCGCAACACATACATTACGCCGCCGTAAATAAGGGCGCAAGTTCTTTCTGAATACAGAACTTGCGCCCAAAGTTACAGCGGTGTAACGTATCGGGGATACGTTATGCCAGCTGATCTTTCTGAATCTGGCCCTAAGTATCTATCTTAGTTCCCTATAGAGAGCATCTCGTTTTCCTTATATTGTTTGGTTGTATTTTTGTTTTATTATTTTTACTATAGTTTCTGTTTGATAGATAATGCTATCTACACTAAGCGACCATTATATGGGTCGCTATAGGTGTTCCTGAACTCACATCAGACTAGCCTGATTACAGTATGCTCCCAATAGGGCTGACAGGCTTCTCCTCTGGTTGAGGATACCAAAACCTATTTTATTAGGAACCCTTCAATAGTATAGAAAGAGTATAGAAATAGTCTGTGTATATTCTGTTTACTTTACTTGTCTTGCTCCTGAACTGTACAATGTATCGGTTTAGAAATATCTACATTTTTCTTGTACTTGTGCATCTTGACATTTAATTAAAAAAAAAGTATTGTTAAAAAAAGAAAGAAAAAACAGCTCTTGAGGGCATGGCAAAAATGGCGGATTCGGTGGACGTGCCACCTAGAGCACTGCTGGCAACTCCTTCAGCTTTTATCCTGTACTGGTGATTTTGATTATTTACTGGGTGATAACCCGCTCCTAACACTAATCCTGCGGCATCCCTAAAGGTGAAAAGAAGCTGCAATTCCTCCTGTGTATTGAGGAATTTCCCAGCCCGAACTCCCAAGACATTAACCAACATGGCCTCCAAGACTGATAAGCTCGCTACTTGAAGACCCGCTGTTGATTCTTTCAAACCTGAGAAGTCTCCGCAGTTGCGATCCACATATCCAAACCCCAGTTTGGCGTATCGTTACAACATCCAACAGGAGGACTTCCTGTACCCCGATGAGGAGGTGACCCTCTGCGCCGGACCCTCCGAGATGGTGAAAGTCACAGACCTCAACACCCCAAGGGCCACCCCGGCAAGAGGGACACCTTCAAGGGACACACTGGCCAGAGGGATGCAACTGACTGCAACTCCCAGGAAGGCCCTAAACAAGAACAGGGCTGGAACCGGATCAGTTCAAGAAGGGCTTGAGGAGGAACAGGCCCGCCAGACACAGCACATGGCAGACGTTGCCATCGACCTCCACCGTGTGGGTGACAGCATAGCCTCTTTCATCGGGTCCTTGGAGAAGGCACAGGCTGAGTACACACTGGCTGTGCAGGGCACCGCAGCCACAATGCAGCAGTGCCTCAAACAGCAGGCCGAACACACAAAGTCAATCTGTGACTGCATGCAGGAGGTCAAAACTAACTGTGCAGCCATGGCCACATGCCTGTGTGACCAGTCACAGACTCTGGGTGCCATATGTATTAGCACATGGTAGCAGCATCTGAGGACCATTGATCGGCCATGGACATGCAGGTGACCCAGCAACTCAACACCACGTCCATTGAGCAACTGCAAGCAACAGCAGCAGGGATCGTGACCGAGGTTAGGAGCCTGGGCGTAATCGTGCAGGCCAACACTGCTGCCATCCAGTTTGAGGGACGCCAGAACAGGCGCCTGCAGCGCCAACACAACGCCAGTCAGAGGCAGATGGATGCAGAAACATATGGTGTGCTGACCCGCATTGCCATTGCCTTGGAGGGGATGCAGGCAACATCTAGATCCATATCCAGGAGCGACAGCCCAGGGGATGACCCGCCACAGGATGCCCCACCCGAGTCATTGCCACGACACCTGCGGAGCAGATCCCTGGGCACGAGGCATGGACCGCGGGAGGGCAAGTGACTGTCCCGAGGACAATGGCACCACGAGTGCAGTTTAGGGTCTGAGCATGTTTTATTTTGGGTGATGTGCACAGAGGCATGTGCCGTGCACATGTAAGGGCTTGCCATGGCAGACAATGGCATGGTCCAATATTTGTTTTCTTTTCACGGACCCAGACCGTGGGACATGTGTGTCACCCTCACTGATGTCACAGCAACATCGGACTGCACACGGTCAGGAGTGCAGAAGTCTCTACGGTGACTGGACACTGGTTTGCAGGGGCAGGGTTTGTCCAGTGATGATAGTGCTACAGTGTGACTGGTCTGTGAGTGTGTGAATGTGTGTGTGGCCAATGTGTCCAGACAGGCACAAGGCCATTTCTGCCAGCACTGCGTGTCAACTGGCAGGGGTCACCTTGGATCGTCGGGGAGAGGTTATCCCAATGACCGCGTGGATGTGGTATGAATGTACAGCAACATCATTGGGGCCTTGCTGCTCCCAATTCCCGCGCGGTGGACTTGGGCTAAACCAATATGAGGTGGATGTGGTGTGTGTGAGCTAGGGACCACAGTGGTGTGCATGCATGCATTGTCCGTGTGCCATGATGAATGTGTGTGTTGCTGCAATTCAACGTGCAAAGATGCATTCCACGAGGCTACTCCTGACTGCTGTTCCTTCAGCACACGGGGTAGCCTCGGGCAGGGGGGGACTGTGTGGTTCGGGGGTCAGATCATCACATATGTCAATCTCCAGGCCCTTTCTCATGGCGTAGTTGTGCGGCACGCAACATGCACTGATGATCTACACGCAATGGGGAATACAACAGGGCCCCCCCCGGACTTATCCAGGCATTTGAAAACGGGACTTCAGGATGCCAAATGTGCGCTCCACCACTGCACGAGTGCGTATGTGTGCAGCATTGTATCTTCTCTCGCCTCTTGTTTGGGGATTCCAGTATGGAGTCAGGAGATGGAGCCCAAGTGCATATGCCGAGTCACCTGGAAGGGTAAAATCAGTAGGATGTTAGACGTGCATGTGCCCCTCGTGATGTCTGCATCATGGGGGCAGACAGTCATGCCTGACACCCATGTCACTCACCAAGCAGCCATCTGTCCCTGTACACATTCTGTTCGAATTCTGTTGGGAACGTGCTTTGATGGTATATGTAGCTGTTGTGGCTGGTCCCTGGTGTTTGGCACGGATGTGCCATATGAGGCATTGGGCATCGGCTATCACTTGTACGTTAATGGAATGCCACTGCTTACGATTGCGGTATATGTGCTCCGTGGCACGGGAGGCCGTAGTGCCACATGTGTGCAATCAATGGCCCCGACGGTGCGTGGGAATCCGGCAATGCTGTAGAAATCCTGCATTGCCTTCTGCCGCAGGTGCTCATGGGTCGGTTTGATGATGTGGTGGGACATGCGTGTGAGGATTGCAGGGACCTGGTGCACGCATCTGCTCATAGTGGATTGTGACATCCCAGACACGACTCCACTTGTACGTTGGAAAGATCCACTGGCGAGGAAATGGAGTGTTGCCACTACCTTGACCAGTGGCTGCACTGCATGTGAGCGTCCTGTCTGGCTGGTAATTTCAACATGCAGGGCTGTGGCTAATTCCATGATGGCATCAGGGATGAATCTGAAGATGCGGTACACCTCCGATTCCCCCATGCCGAAGACGTTCATGCACTGGGTGCGTGCACGTTCGTGAATCGGCATATTTCCTTCATTTGCATGTTTGCATGGCTAATCAATGAGAGCAGCACCGTGCACCCAGCCCACATGTGCGCCCACTCTACGCCGGCGTGCACAAGCTACATCGGCAGGGTGTAGCCTGTTATTAGGCACAGGTTGGTTCGTGGGTCTGCCGCACACATACGCCGGTGCACATTGGCACTTACGTCGGTGTAACGTGCTATACGTCGGCGTAAGTGCTTTGTGAATCTGGGCCAATCTCTCTACTCCCCTGTTAGAATGGGGATCTGCTTTGTTTACACTTGCAGAACCCCATTCTGCCTCTCTGTAGAGCGTTGGCAGGTCGCCGACGGACATTGCGGTCGCCGGCCACACGCATCGGCTTTGGGGGCGTGTGCAAGCCTGCTATAGCTATTGCAAGGAGTGCCATATCGGTACTGTAGAGCCTCCCTGCTGCAGTATGTCTGTTATATTACCTTGTTACGCAGGTCTTTTGACAGTTCTTTTCTACTCCTAATAGCTCAGTATCTAACCTGCTAAGTGCATCCACAGCTAACAAACTCATCGACTATTTTTACACAGACACTAATTGCAATTTAAAAAAAATTGGGGAATTAACCTTTAGTTGCCATTTTAACCTGTGTGTGTTACCTTGTGTGCCTGTACCTAGACCAAACATTCCAGGGTATGTAAACTTTTTATCAGGGCCACTTGGGCAATTTCTGGTATTATTTAAAAGGGAGCTAAAAAACTCTGTAATAATAAATGGCCTCATATGATCACTATCTTTAAATAAAAGACAGTTTTTTGGCATGATCAGTCATATTTTCGATACCAATGCCAAAATGTCATGATTTCTGCCAGGGTATGCAAACTCTTGAGCACAGCTGTATAACCTTATGGTCATATGCGCTCTGGTAAGGTTATCTGTTTATTGCTGGCTGATTCTCGACTTTTGAAGATCTTTTTTGCACTGTACATCCACATTGTTTGGTTTTGCATGGTTATTGCTGAGGCATTTTTTTGAAGTTTTATGTATGCTGTGAATACATGTTTTCACAGGTGAGTGGGAAATTTTCACTATTTACCCTCATACTCTTTCTATTTCAAGCCCGTTTGTCGGTCCCGATTTTGGCCGTGATTACAGACACATCTGTGCAGGTTTCTGCACAGATCTCAATGTAAATCGCAAGCTGAAACGTAGTACAGAAACACATTTTTGAAATCGGTGCAGTGCTACAGATGCAGCGTCGCATGGATTAGGACGGTGCCATTTTCAGCAATTTCCAGTATTTTTATCTAAATTGGATGTGGACTTGGATTTATTTATGTCAATTCTATTCTTTTTTTTTTTAAAGTGTATTTTGTGCGTGAACTCGAGAGAGAGGAGCCGGACTGGAGTTGGGAGTAGGCAGACCCTCCCCCCGGAGGCAATCACCATCCTTCTCCCCTGGTGGCAATGGCGGGTGTGAGGGGGGCCTCCCACTCACCCTGCCCTACCTGCTCCTCTTGGGAGCCCAACTGGAGCCCAACGGGACCCCAACGGGACCCCAACGGGGCAGAGGGACTCCCCCTATGAGGGAGCCTAGCCCACCCAGCCAGCCCCGTAGGTCCTTCGCCTCTCTTTATTTTTTTAGGAGACCGCATGGCCAAAGTGCATGTGTGTTAAACCAATTTTGTGTGCGTGCAAGTGTGGTGTTTTTTGTGGGGGGGAGGGGCGGGCGTACTAAGCACAGGCGTACCTTGCATAGCACACCCACCAGGAGCCGGGCTGGGACCACCAAACTCAATTCACATGTAGCCGAGACCGGGATCCGAACCCTTGGCTGCAGAGGTGAACGGCGTGTCAGCGCAGTGCCAATCACGTTGAGCCACCACAGCTCTCGTCAATTCTATTCTAATTGGTATTGCGTATTCACAATATTTGTGCTAGCTGCTTTCTTTTTTTTTAAGTGTGGTATTTGTATATCATTTATTGGCACTGTTTTTTGGATACAAATTATCTGCAGCTGGGTATATATCACGTCACGTCATCAGGGCTAATTGTAACCTCAGTACAGATGGGGTTTTTGATGGTAAGACTCAAGAGAGAAAGGATTTAAGTGGTTTATTTGTGAGACTAAAGAATTCAATGATTTTTCAAGTACACACAAGGTGGGCAATTGCCTTTTTGAAGAAAAATATTGCAGAGCAGATGGTCCCAAGCAATTTAGGATGGGATGCAAACCCCCAGAAGGCAGAGATTGAGATAAGTGAATGGTTCCAGTACTTCAATGAAGCTAGAATACAATTTCTACAATTTTTGGTAGGGAAGAAAAATGTAAATAGACCTTATTAGATTAGGAAACTGTTTCCATAAAGGAAAAATGTATTACTCAAGTCCAGTGATGAATATCATAAAAGGTCAAAGTCCGTGAGAAAAAAAAAAGGACTTTGAAGAAAGGTTAAAAAAAATAAAAAAATATACTGTGTGTGTGTATATATATATATATATATATATATATATATATATATATATATATATATATATATATATATATATATATATATATACCGTGTATATATATATATATATATATATATATATATATATATATTATGGATTACCATACAATTGTGTTTAAGTGGCAGGAGAATTTGGTGCAGAATCAATCATCAGAAAATGGTGATGACCACTTGGAGGATGGTCAAGATAACTAGAGGGACAGCCAGTTGCAATAAATGAAGAAAGGGGCAACCATCTTAGGAGAACCTATTATATGTCTCCCCAAATGATGAGCCCCCCAAAAAAAGTTATTACAAAGTTATTACAAGTTATTACAAATGCCCTAAACAGTCTCCTAGAAAATATAATTGGAGGATTTAATATACAACCACGATTCCAAAAAAGTTGGGACACTGTGTAGAATCTGAATAAAAACAGAATGCAATGATTTGCAAATATAATAAACCCATATTTTATTCACAATAGAAAATAGAAAACATTTCAAATGTTTAAATTTAGATAATGTACCATTTACCATATAAAAAAAATTGATGGGAGCAATACATCTCAAAAAAGTTGGCATGGGGCAATAAAAAGCTGTAGCGTATTTCTTTTACGCTACGCCGGCGCAGCGCGGAGAGGCAAGCATGGAATTCACAAAGCAAATGCTCCCAACGTTGCGCCGACGTAACGTAATTTCAAAGGCGTAAGCCGGCGTAGGTGGAAGTGGATGTGACCCCATGCAAATGATGGTCCGAGCTTGGTGCAATGTTTTACGCCCAGCGTATCATGAAATGGCGCATGCGCCGTGACGCAGACGTATGCCCAGCACCCCTATGCGCATGCTCACAACTACGCTGGCGCAGCTTCCTGAGATACGCCGGCCAACCAGCTTACGCTGAGCACATAAATATACCCAGCCATACACCCATCCAGCGCAAAGTACACCTGTTTGTTTGTTTTCCCCCTGGAGCACAGTACTTTTGCGGAGCCATGTCAGCTGCTAAGGTGGACAAGAAGAGGAGGAAGAAAAATTTCTCCTTGGAAGAGAGGGCTATCCTGACCTCAGCAATAGCCCAGTATAATGCCTACCTCCATGGCGCACAGAGTGCCAGGACCAGCAAGGCTAGGAAGGAGGAGATCTACCAGAAGATCACCCTGGAGATCAATGCTCTTGGGCATGAGACCAGGACCCCTGACGATATTCAAAATAAAATAAATGACATGAGACGGCGAGTCAGGGATAAGCTGGCCAAGGTGAGGAGGCATCTCAGGGGCACGGGAGGCGGACCAGCTTCTTCTATGAAGTTGACAGCAGAGGAGGAGGTCATCGCCAGCTGTCTGGAGCAGGAGCAGGTGGAGAGCATTGAAGGCTTTGACTCCAGTGACCAGGACATGAGGAGAGGTAAGTGTGTATTATCCCCCATCCGGTGTGTAGCATGTGAGGGGGTGCAAGGGAACATGTGACAAGTGTCTGGGTCCACCAACATGTGAATGCTTTGTGTCATCCACAGATGTGCTGGAGGGAGCTGGGCCGTCGTCTGCCGGTGTCTGACCCATGCCATCCCCGGAACATCCTCAGCCTCAGGCTGACCCCCTGGGAAGCTGGCGCAACTTCCAGAGATATGCCGGCCCACCTGCTTACGCAAAGCACATAAATATGCCCAGCCATACGCCCGTCCAGTGAAAAAGTACACCCGTTTGCTTGTTTTCCCCCTGGAGCACAGTACTTTTGCGGAGCCATGTCAGCTGCTAAGGTGGACAAGGAGAGGAGGAAGAAAAATGTCTCCTTGGAAAAGAGGGCTATCCTGACCTCAGCAATAGCCCAGTATGATGCCTACCCCATCCAGGGGAACCCCCTCCAGGGCTACCACATCCAGGGGAACCCCCTCCAGGGCTACCCCATCCAGACGGACACAAGCCTCTCCATCCCCCAGGAATGCTTTGAGGAAGACCAGGGGTGTAGCTGTATTCCTCCAAGAAGGGCTGGAGAGGGAGCAGGCAAGGCAGACACACCACATGGGTGATCTAGCCTGTGACCTGCACTGTGTGGCTGACAGCCTGGCCTCCTCAGCAAAGACCCAGGCTGAGTGCACAGTGGCATGCGTGCATTGTCCGTGAACCATGATGAATGTGTGTGTTTAACGTGCAAAGATACGTTCCACGAGGCTACTCCTGACTGCTGTTCCTTCAGCATATGGGGTCTCCTCAGGCAGGGGGGGACTGTGTGGTTGGGGGTTCAGGTCATCACATATGTCAATCTCCAGGCCCTTTCTCATGGCGTAGTTGTGCAGCACGCAACATGCATGGCACACAAAGTTTGGGGAATACAACAGGGTCCCCCCCCCGACTTATCCAGGCATCGGAAACAGGACTTCAGGATGCCAAATGTGCGCTCCACCACTGCACGGGTGCGTATGTGTGCAGCATTGTATCTTCTCTCGCCTCTTGTTTGGGGATTCCAGTATGGAGTCAGGAGATGGGACCCAAGTGCATATGCCAAGTCACCTGGAAGGGAAAAGACAGGGGGATGTTAGCCGTGCATGTGCTCCTCGTGATGTCTGCATCATGGGGTCGGACAGTCATGCCTGACTGCCATGTCACTCACCAACCAGCCAGCTGTCCCTGTACACGTTCTGATCGAATTCTGTTGGGATGTTGCTTTGACGGTATATGTAGCTGTCGTGGCTGGCCCCTGGGTGTTTGGCACAGACGTGCCATATGAGGCATTGGGCATTGGCTATCACCTGTACGTTGATGGAATGCCACTGCTTACGATTGCGGTATATGTGCTCTGTGGCATGGGGGGGGGCGTAGTGCCACATGTGTGCAATCAATGGCCCCGATGGTGCGTGGGAATCTGGCAATTCTGTAGAAATCCTGCATTGCCTTCTGCCGCAGATGCTCATGGGTGGGTTTGATGATGTGGTGGGACATGCATGTGAGGATTGAGGGGACAACCTGGTGCACACATCTGCTCATGGTGGATTGTGACATCCCAGACACGACTCCACTTGTACGTTGGAAAGATCCACTGGCAAGGAAATGGAGTGTTGCCAGTACCTTGACCAGTGGCTGCACTGCATGTGAGCGTCCCGTCTGGCTGGTGATTTTATCATGCAGGGCTGTGGCTAATTCCAGGATGGCATCAGGGCTGAATCGGAAGATGCGATACACCTCCGATTCCCCCATGCCAAAGACGTTCATGCGCGTTCGGTATATCCTCTCCCGTGCCCTCCTCCGTGCCTGTGGACGCAGTAGTGCTATGACCATGGCTGCCCCTGGCATGTTGGCATACGGATGTGTTGTCCTGCAAGTGTGGTTGCTCAGCTCGTCCGTAACGGTGCTGCTGCAGCTGCTCTCCAGCTGACCTGTGCACGTCTGTTGCTTAGCTACACCTGCTTTATGGGGAATAACTTTGCGCCGGGCGTACAACTTACGCGCACATCACGTAGCCTGCATCGGGCGCATGTACGTTCGTGAATCGGTGTATCTCCCTCATTTGCATATTTGAATAGAAAATTAATGGGAGCGCCAAATGCGTCCAGCGTAAATATGCGCCCACTCTAAGCCGGCGTAGGCAAGTTACGTCGGTGGGATAAAGCCTATTTTTAGGCGTATCTTCATTTGTGGGTCCGGCGCACAGATACGACGGCGCATATTTGCACTTACGCGCGTATCTGGAGATACGTCGGCACAAGTGCTTTGTGAATCCGGGCCATAATGTTTGGGGGTTCTAAGTAATTTTCTAGCAAAATGTAGATATTGTGCACTGCGTCCCAACATTTTTAGAATTGGGGTTGTACTAGGAATAATGGTTACACTACGCCATAATGAGGCAGTCAGAGAAGGAAGTTATAGCACCCCAAGAGGTGAGAGAATCCTTTTATATAAAAGGTTTGAGCCTCTCTCCAGAGACAATGGGGGTTATTTACGAAAGGCAACTCCACTTTGCACTACAAGTTCTCATTTTTCTCCTAGGGCCACTAAACGAGGTAACGAACCAAAAGAGGCTCCAGAGGGTGGAGGAGAATGCAGTCTTAAAAGAAGCCGGGTTTAACAGATGGTGGTATTTTTAATCTTAGTAAAGCTCAAATAATCTTAAATCAAATTAATTTAAACAAATAATCTTAAATCAAGGGCTTAAAAATGCTCCACCCCCAAACAAAATACACATTTTAGATGTTTATGGACATTCAAGATTTGTACAAAAAATAAACTTTAAAAGATATTTGATCTCTAATCCTGTCAGAAGAGATAAACTAATTACAGAACCGATTAGGCACACAAGCTTCTCAAATGCCTTTCTGTTTAACCCCCCTGTCAATATTGTTCCTTCAATTGCAATGTTTAAGGATTTGGTGTTAAAAGATCTTGATTCGATTAAGTTAACCCCTTCCATACAGGGCATTTTCACCCCCTTCCTGCCCAGACCAATTTTTAGTTTTCAGCGCTGTTGCACTTTGAATGACAATTGCGCGGTCAGGCAACACTGTACCCAAATTAAATCATTATGTTTTTTTCCCCACACAAATAGAGCTTTCGTTTGGTGGTATTTGATCATCTCTTCGGTTTTTATTTTTTGCGCTATAAACAAAAGAAGAGCGACAATTTAAAAAAAAACACAATATTTTTTCCTTTTTATTTAATACATCTCACAATATTTTTTTTTAAAAAAAACTTTTTTTCCCCTCAGTTTAGACCGATACGTATTCTACGTATTTTTGGTAAAAAAAAAAAACGCAATAATCGTATATTGATTGGTTTGCGCAAAAGTTATAGCGTCTACAAAATAGGTGATAGATTTATGGCATTTTTATTTTTATTTTTTTACTAGTAATGGCGGGGATCTGCGTTTTTCTTTTTTGTGACCGTGACGTTGCGGCGGACATATCGGACACTTTTGACACGTTTTTGGGACCGTTCACATTTACACAACAATTAGTGCTATAAAACTGCACTGATTACTGTGTAAATGTGACTGGCAGGGAAGGGGTTAACACTAGGGGGCGCTGAAGGGGTTAAAATGTGTCCTAAAGTATGTTCTAACTGTAGGGGGAGGGGGGACTCACAGGGGGAGGAGATCGATGTGTGTTCCTCTGTACTGGGAACACACATCAGTCTCCTAACCGCTGACAGGAGGTGGATCTGTGTGTTTACACACACAGATCCACACTCCTGACGTGATTGCCGGAAATCGCGGGTGCCCGGCGGCAATCGTCCAGTCTCATCGGCGAGGGGATCACCATGACGTGATTCCCCTATAGGCTGGAAAGGAAGGGGTTAAAAAGACTTAATACTAACAATTTTTGGAGGAAGGTGTTAAGTAGTTGTGGGCATATTAGGAAATGTTGCTGTACGTCCTGCTGGCAAAGGTGGGGGGGGGGGTAGTAGTTGTGGATAAAACTGACTATTGCCTCGTTTCCACTGAACGGAACAGTTCGGGTCAGTAAATTTGGAATGGTTAGAATAGACCGGTCTATTCTCGTGAGCATTTCCACTGCAAATCGGACCATCAGGGACCATACAGGATTTAGAAAAAATGCCTAGCGCGTCCACCAATCAGTGGAATGTATTGTATCTCCGCCTTAATGGAACCGTTCCATTTTCTATGGCCCCACATCTGAAGCAGGACCCAGAATGGTCCGGTACGGTTCGGTTTTATGGCACACTTTCATAATGGAAACACCCAAAATAGCGTACCGTACATAACCGTACCGAACCGATCCGCTCAGTGAAACCGAGGCATATGTGACCTAAGAGTATTTTCTGACCGTGATTCATACATTCTTTGAACAATACTCCTACAGAAGCTTATAAGAGGGAATTGCAGGTAATAATCAATCCTCAAGAGAAGGATTATTGAATAAAAAAAGAGACCTTTTTGATTCCTTCAGCTACTCACATTCCAGTCATGTATTATTTACTAAAAGTCATAAAAATCCAGTTAATACACCTGGTATCCCTATCATTGGTGCAATCGATTCCATACTGTTAGGATTCAGAGGATGTCATTAATATCATAAATAGGCTAATTAAGTTTGGAATACAAAGAGATAAATATAGGGCCTATTTACAAAGCTTTACCACAAACCTAAGGCACCATTTTTTTAGCTATGTGACTATAATTAACATGTTTCGTCTTGGAAGTAAGGATACTGGGTGTGTTAACATTCTGAAATTAATATCATATATGTACTGTATATCCACAAAATAGAAAAGAAACAAATATTTCCAAAAAAGGAACCTTCTGACATATCACATGCTGAGATACTGTACTTTGCAAACTAAAATTCATTTTCAGGTCTTGAAAAAAAGGATGAGATTGGATCACTGGGTTAGATTTGTAAAACTCCTCCAACAGAACAGTCCAGTCCTAAATAATTTCAGTCTAGGATGAAAGCATCGTTTTTTGAATAGTAACAGTCTAGGATTGAATTCATGCTTCCAAAACACGTAATTTTTGTACAAAACATGATTTATGTGTTAATGTGCCATTTAAAAGAAAGAGAAAAAAATGCTGAACACCAAATAAAGAAATAAAAAAATAAAACATTTATGTATACCCCTTTTTTTGTTTTGGATAGAATGGAGAGCCCTCCAATACCTGACTTTTGGCAACAGATTATATGCTGGAACAAACAAATCACAGATACTGCATTGGACTTGAACCCTGCAGCTTGCTTACTACTAAATATAAACTACATATAAACTCCTACTCAATTGGAAAGTATAAGAGATTGCTTACTAGACATCTCCTAAACGCAGCCAAGGCCCTCACCCCAAAATACTGGAAATCCACATTTCCGTGTTCCAACAGTTAAAGATTGGTTTGAACAGGTCAATACCATTTATAAAATGGAGGAAACCTTAGCCATGTAGAAAGAAACAACTACCAATTTTCAAAAGATGTGGAAACACTGGTGGCGCTTCAACAGTTCTGATGACCAAAGCTAATGAAAAGCGGGCACGATAAGGAGCCGCATCATGGGATTGTGATCGCCAAGAAAATAATAAAGTTTTTGTGTGAAGATTGTTTGTTTTAAAAAAAAAAAAAGAGAAAGAGTATGAGTCACGGGGCTGTGAGCGGGAACAACGTGAGTTACAGGTGGCTGAAGCTTATATAAGCCACCTGTGTGACAGGATCCCGCACAGCAGCCCTGAGGTGTTTAGAATGCAGAGCTCCCCTGTCATGAAGTCGCTAGTTTGCAGGGTGCTGGAGAGGGCTGCTGTGGAGGGTGGTGACGAGTGGCTTCAGCGTTGCTTAGATATAGAGAATGAGAGCCAGTCTCATGCTGCGGTGTCGTCTGAACAGCTGTTAGCTTTGCGCGGCTCTTCCCCAGGTACCAGCGCGGCGGTCCACCATTCCCCCAGGCACAGCTTAAGGAGTAGCTCTCCCCCAGAGTGGCAGAGTACAGAAAGGTTGGCGGTGAGTAGCGCGAGGTCTGTCGCATCAAGGGAACCAGAAATGCAGGCGGCATCAGGAAAAGCAAGCCGCAAAGGGAAGAAGAACAAGCGGGTGCTGTCTCCATCTCCTCTACGCACTAGAGCAGGCAGAGGCCGGGGTCGCCCCCCCTCAGCCAGAGATGACAACCCGGTTAGAAGAGTCTCTTCTCCTCAGAGGACAACTGAAGCACCGGCTGCTTTCAGCGGTGCTAGCATGGACAGGTCCAGAGCATTGGATGCTGATGCTGCAGGTATTCATCCTGGGCATAACCCTATGAGCATTAATGTGGCAGCAGCAGTATCCAGGCCATCTAGGCTGGATGCTGTGGGGGCCACTTTGTCTACTTCTTCCCTTTAAGGTATGGATTCCAGCTAGCTTGGGACGCAAGGCTTACACATCCCTGTTCTGACAAGTCCTAGTACCCCTGGTGTGTCTGGTGAGTCATCGCAAAATATGCTAATTAACCAGTTACTTCTCTCCTTAAATAGGTTTAATGAGAACGTTTCAAGTCTGCGTTCTGCACCTGTTACTACACCAGCTAACGTCTGGTCAGGTAGTCCAGTTTGTACTAATGCCGATAATGTTTTTATTCCTTCAACTAATGCTGCAGTTTCTGAGACATTTTTTAAGGAAGTTCTTCCTTGTGAAATGTCTCCATTAAGTTTTCACCTGTCGTTATCAATCAAAGAGAAAATATGGAAAGCTGAATTTGTTGATCTATTATCCTTATTACCCAATGCTAAGGATTTTAACAGGTTGGAAAAGAAACCTGAGGACGGCTCTGATGATAGACGCCGCCCAGTAAACAGATAATTTTTTAACTGGTTGCAGGCCTTCTGCATTTTCTCTTCAGTCTTGGGTGAAAAACATCCCGAGCAGTGCTTAGGGCTTTTCCAGCACCTGGAGCATGTGCTCGAGGCATACAAAAGTTTCGGAGGTATGGGATGGTTCAGCTACGATGAATCGTTCCGTCAAAAGATTGCGATCTATCCTAATCTAAAATGGGGCAATAAAGATGTTGGCTTATGGCTGAATCTTATTGCCCCTCAGAAGCCAGTATTCGCCAGGACCCAATCGCAGCCTGCTTCTGGATCAACAGCTTCTGTCTCAGTCTATAAAAAGGGTACATGCTATGCCTTTAATGAGGCGCAGTGTAAATGGCTCAATTCATGTCGTTATCGGCATGAATGCTACTTTTGCTTTGGCACACACCCAGTGTCGAAATGTTTTAAGAAATCATCCAATAGTCAATTTCAAAGAGACCAGTCAAAAGGCTTACACACCAGTGAGGCTGTCCGCAATGCAGCCTTGGCTAGCAATATACCCCGACAGGGAGAAAGCTCAGCTAATAATTAAAGGATTTTCCTCTGGTTTTGAACTTCCAATTTTTGAGGGTGTAGGCTGTCAGCCATCAAAAAATCTGAGATCAGATTTTCTTCATTCTGATATAGTCAAGGAAAAGCTGATAAAAGAAATCTCTGCGAATAGGGTCGCCGGCCCTTTCATTTTTCCACCTTTTGAAAATTTTCGAGTCTCCCCTTTGGGTTTGGTGCCCAAAAAGGAACCAAACTCCTTCCGCCTTATCCATCATCTTTCGTTCCCTGTGGGCAATTCTCTTAATGATCAGATTGATCCGTCATCTGCCACTGTAAAATACACGACTTTTGATGATGCGATAGGGATCATTAGGACATTTGGCCACGGCGCCTTGTTGGCTAAGGCGGATATCCAATCGGCTTTCAGACTGTTGCCTATAGACCCCAAGTCTTATAATTCCTTAGGCTTTTGTTTTGAAGGGAAATGTTTCTATGACAAATGCTTACCTATGGGTTGCTCTGTGTCATGTTATTATTTTGAGATTTTTGCTTCTTTCATTCAATGGGTTATTTCCAAAGAATCGGGTCAGCCGGGTACAATTCACTATTTGGATGATTTCCTCTTCATTGGTCCTCCAAACTCTCCTATTTGTTCCTTAACATTAAAATTGTTTTTTTCTGGTCTCAGATTATTTTGGCATCCCTCTGGCTATCGAAAAAACGTCCTACCCATCTCCAACTATAGAATTTTTGGGTATTAAGATTGACACTCTAGCTTGGCAATTTGAACTTCCGGCGCTGAAGATCTGCAGGCTTCTGGCCCTCATTGCAATTTTTCTGCGCCGAAAGAAAATTATGCTTAAGGACCTTCAATCCTTTTTGGGTCTTCTGGCATTTGCTACCCGCATTATGCCAATGGGCAGGATTTTTTCCAGACGCTTATCACTTGCCATGTCCGGTCTTAAATCTCCCACTTCCCACATTAGGGTGACAAGTGAGCTTAAGGATGACCTGTTGGTTTGGTCTCTGTTTTTGCAGGATTTTAATGGCAGATCAATTTTTCAGGACGATTTCACATTTGCAGCCGATCTGGAGCTTTTTACAGATTCAGCCGGCTCATGCGGTTTCGCAGCCATATTTCGTTCCCATTGGTGCTCCGCCCCCTGGCCTCCGTTTTGGAGATCCAATGGTTTCACAAAAAACATAGTTCTCTTGGAACTTTTCCCTGTGGTTGTCGCTCTGGAAATTTGGGGCTGCCATCTTGCAAATAAGAGGATTATAATTAACACGGATAATAAGGGTGTTTTATTCGTGGTTAATTGTTTATCCTCAAAGTCCATTCCAGTTATAAAGCTGTTGCGATACCTAGTGCTTACATGTTTGAGATTAAATATTTGGATTAAAGCAAGATATGTCCCTGGTAAGCTCAATACTGTCGCTGATGCCCAATCTCGATTCCAGATTTCACGCTTCAGGCAGCTGCTGCCACAGGCAGATCAGATTGGGTGCCAATGCCCAAGCAAGTTGTGGGATCTGATTTGAATCCAGTTTTCATGGCCATTAAAAATTTGATCGCTCCAAAAACATGGACTGAATATTCAGTTGCATGGAATAGATGGGTGTCTTTCCTTGCGGATTTAGGCTGCTCAGATGTACGTCCAAATGAGAGCCTTATTTTAGCTTGTATGTGTTCCTTAATGCAACTGAATTTCTCTTTTAACCATATAAATAAGATTTTGGCGGGTGTTTCTTTTTACTTCAAACTTTACAATCTTCTGGCTTGCAATGCTTATTTTTCAGTCAAGCAGGCATTGAAAGGTTTGAGGAAGGCAAAACAGGTTCCGGATACTCGCAGACCCATAACTCTGGATATTTTATCCAGGCTGTGTTTGGTTACCAGTTGTGTTTGCATTTCTGAATACGAAGCCTTTTTATTTCACGTTTCTTTTATTCTTATGTTTTTTGCAGCCTTCCGGGTTTCGGAAATGCTGCCAAACAATAAACACAGTCTGGATGGTTTATTATTTTCAGAAGTTTTCATGCTGGAAGATAGGGTCAAAATTTTTGTTAGTAAATCTAAAACGGATCAGGCTGGCAGGGGCAGATGGCTTAGTCTTTTTCCCAGTAGTGACTCCGATCTTTGTCCTGTTTTAACCCTCAAAAAATTCCTTTTCATCAGGCCTCCTTTAGGGCACCAATTTTTAATTCATTTCGATTCTTCTCTGATGACAAACTTTCAGTTCAATGCAGTCTTGAAGCGTTGTTTTTCTCAGCTAGGTCTTTCCAGTTTTAAATTTTCCTCTCATTCATTCAGGATCGGAGCAGCCACTGAGGCTGCTAGGTTGGGCTTGCCTGATTCGGTTATTATGAGGTTGGGTAGGTGGGATTCTGGTAGATTTAAAAGTTATGTCCGACCTAACTTATCTCTTTGATTTATAGGTAATAAAGCATGCATATGGATTGTGGGTCATTCCTACATTTATTGGGCTTATAAAAGAGCTTTTCAGCGCTGCTACGGTGCCAACTTATCGTTACCATCCGATAAATTTCATATCATGTGGAAAGGTATTCGTGGTATGCAATGGACTGAGCTTTTCTTTCACCTTTCTGCTTTATTTAATGTTTGGCCTGCTCCGGCTATCTTAGTTCTTCACTTAGGAGGCAATGATGTAGGTAGATTGAAAACTTTGGACCTAATGGGCCAGATTCACGTATTCCAGAGCATCTTTGCTCTGGAGTAACGCTTCTGATTTGCGTTGCGCTGCCGAATTTTTAGGAGCAAGTGCTGTCATTCACGAAGCACTTGCTCCTAAAGTTGCGGCAGCGCATCGCAAATGAGCCGGCGGAATTCAAATGTCGCGGGTACGGGGCGTGTAGTATGCTAACTACGCGCGATCCCGCCGCCGACGTACTGCGCATGCGTCGAGTGTCAAAACATCCCCGTGCGCATGCTCCAAAATCTGTGAATGAACGTCAATGACGTCACATTCCCATTCATGACCGTTTTACGCAAGCGACGTTTTTTTTTTTTTTCCCGACGCGATGACGACGCCTATACCTAACATAGGATACTCCAACCCCATGTAGGTATAACTATGCGCCGCGTATCCCGTCCGGAAACGTCGTAACGTCACTGCGTCGCGCCGGATTTCGATCGTGAATTGCCGATTTCCGCTCATTAACATATTTTTTGAGCGTAAATCGGCGGGAACGCCCCCGGCGCCATTTTTAAATTGAAGTAAAGATGCGATGGCGAAACTCAGTTACGCTCATCGCATCGGAACTTCAACCCGGCGTTTCTTGTTTTCTGGTTACAGAAAACAGAAACGCCGGCTCAAAGCCACTGTTACGCTGGCGGATCACTCGATCCGCCAGCGTAACCTTTCATGAATCTGGCCCAATGTT
Source organism: Rana kukunoris (assembly GCA_029574335.1). Taxonomy (NCBI): domain Eukaryota; kingdom Metazoa; phylum Chordata; class Amphibia; order Anura; family Ranidae; genus Rana; species Rana kukunoris. The sequence continues at coordinate 364,612,455 of CM056053.1, forward strand.
TCTAATGAAACAGGATTTTCAGCGTTTAAGTTTAGCCTTTCCTGAGACACAAATTATTTTTTCTGAAATGGTTTCTCGTTTGGTTTGGTTAGATTCAAAGGGTAAGAGGCCTCTTGAAAAATAAGGAGAAGAATCAATCACGCCATTGAGAAGTTCTTACCATTGATCGGGGGTGTCTCCTTTCTGTCACACGGAATTGGAAGGGGGTTTCCCAGATCTTTACAGGCAAGATGGGGTTCATCTTTCTGATGTTGGTTTGGACATTTTTAACGTAGGCGTCCAGACTTGTATTGAACAGGCCGCGGTGCTGGGGTAGCCGTTTCTGTTTTCAACAGACTCGGCTTGGTGGGGCTTTGGTTATAAATTCATTCAGTACGGCTCGGGTCCTATGACTGAGCCGGTTTAGATTTTGTTTGAAAGTTTGAATTATAAAAAAAAAGCTTAAGAAAAACTTAAAAAAAAAAAAAGTTTGAATTATATAATGATTTATATTTTGCAATGATTTATATTTGAATAAAGATTTATTTATTAATTATTATTCATTTGAAACCAATAAAAGGTGCCGCGGCCGTTTTTTAAAACTCCAAGTTTTCTTGTCTTGCCTGTTCTTTACTGGGTTTTTGATAGAGTGTGATGTGCGATTTACAGTCCCATGTATAAATCCTATTCATATATTCATATATTCATAACAAGGAAACAAGCTAACGTCCTTATAACATTAAATCCTATGATCTACACTACCAGGCCGTAACTTTACTGATCAATTATTTTAAATTGTAATTTATATATTAGTATTACAATTTTATTGTTCACAAAAACTACTGCTTTCCCTACTACCCCGCTCAACATGATTTATAATATCCTTTTATATCCTTTTTATATAGAGCAAGATGCACAATGCTTTTTCCCAATTTATAATTTAACTGTTTAAATCTCCTTTTGTTTTCATATTTCTGTATACTGACATAAATACTCAACCTGTATTTGTTGTATGCTGTGATGGCACTTTGTCATTTTTCATAAACTCTCAATAAATTTTGATTGTGATAAAAAAAAAAAAGAACAGAGAAAGGGTAGAACCCCTTTTAGGTTTTACTACTATCCAGGGCTCCATCAGAGAGAAAAACAACAACAATAAAAGGCTGGCAGGCTGACAGGGGTTCTAGCAGCCCCCTATGTAACCTTAAAAAATATATAAAAATTATATATCTGTCTCTGTTGCTGGAAGAGAGATTTTCACTTGCTTCCTGTCCTGGGGACAACTTTTTTACCAGGTGAAAGAATCTCTCCAATGCAGCCTCTGAGGGCAGTAAAACCTAAAAGCAGTTCTAATTCTTCCCCACTGTATTCATCGAAGTAAAAAAAGATGTTTGGCTCTAGAAACACTTCAAATGAGCATGTGTAGGAAAAGGAACCAAATGTAACCAAGCCAAGTTTAGAGTGACTTTCAGTTTTCTGTGTAGATGTGTTGTAGTTCGGTATGACTAGGTATAAAATGTGCTCTATGTCCTACACCCAGTAACTAACCTCATAGGGGCCTCTATGCTGAAGGGGTCTAGGCCAAAAACATTATGATATACTGACATTTCTGACTGGATAATATGTTTCATGGATTACTATACTCCCACATAACTTCGAAACATTATTACTTACTTGTAATCACAATTTATATAACACCATCTGAAATGAACTCAGTCATTAATGGCCTTTTACAGAGCTTGTAATATTTCTTGTGGAAACTAGAGTGATCCCCCCTTCTTGAAACTATGTATCTGTTTAATGGCTTGAAATGCTTCTCATATGTTTCTCATCATCATAAAAATATGTCACTACTGGGGACAATAGTCCTCAAGATTTAAACAAGCATTTTACTGGATACAATGCATAAAGAAGTGTCGGTTCAATCTTTTTAAATGAAACAATTGCTATTAACCACTTTCATATCGGGCCTATTCTGGCACTTCTCTCCTTCATGTAAAAATCATAATTTCTTTGATAGAAAATTACTCAGAACACCCTAGGGAATAAAATGACGGTTATTGCAACTTTTTATCTCACACGATATTCGCAAAATCATTTTTTATTATTTTTTGGGGAAAAAATTGTTTTGTACAATGTGAAAGATGATGTTAGGCCGAGTAAATAGATACCTAATATGTCATGCTTAAAAATGACGCGCACTCATGAAATGGCGCGAAACTTCAGTACTTAAAAATCTCCATAAGCGACGCTTTACACTGACCCCCGACACCTACCTGACGTATACACTGGCCCCCGACACCTACCTGACACATACACTGACCCCCGACATCTACCTGACACATACACTGACCCCCGACACCTACCTGACACATACACTGACCCCCGACACCTACACTGACCCACCTGAATCCTACACTGACCCACCTGAATCCTACAATAGGCGTCCTACTTCCTGCACTTCTCGCACTACTCACACCCCCCCCCTCTCCACAGCTCGGTGCAAATCCAGAGGAGGTAAGTATAACATGTTTGTTATTTTTTTTTTTTTTTTTAAACAAGCCCTTAAAATCACTGCCAGGTTTGTATTAGGGAGCTTCTCTCTCTCTAATTCTCATTACCATTGAAAAAATCAAACATTTTGAGTACCACCAGGATAGGAAATTAGATAAAGGGGAAATCTTCCAACTGGGCACTTGTTCCCATGGCAGAATGGCAGGATATATCATCTAAATTCCTCTTGAGTCAACAGGACAGGAAGTGAACGTAAACCCTATATTGAGACACAAATGGCAAACAAAAAGAAAGGAAAGTGTTTTTTACTCTCCTCTACTCGTCATTAATAGTTACCCTTTCTCTTTATTTACAGCATTTTTTATAGTGTTATTGTTATCCAGTTTTGCAAGAGATCCTATAGTATTTTCCTGAGTACTCAAATCTACGGTACTTACAGCTCTCATATTTGTTCAATGATTAGGTCAGCCAAGACCTCTTGGAATAATCTGCTTTTCTGTGTGTTAGAATTTAAGCTTTGTATTATACTGTAAACTCTCAATATTTGTTCAAATAAAGGGATTGAGTTAAAAAACAAATTTTTAATGACAAGAGGTTGACATTGGTAGTTTTTAACCAAAGGCCCCAGCTCTGAGAATGATGGACCACCTATGGCTCTCTCACACTAACCTTTCTAACAATAATGCTCACACTAATCCTTCCTATAAACTCATCCCTCAAATGAACCATCCATAATGTAAACCTAACCTTTGTTTGCATACTCACCTCTTTTGTTTCTGGATTCACTGCACCAAAGATCAACTTCTCTGTGGCAAAAAAGATACCAACCCCAGGATTCCAACACTACAATCTACGATTCAAGGAATGTACAGTATATCACAAGTTAATGTTAAACAAATATCTTATCCACCATTTGGCCTTGACACCATATTAAAAATTACTTTTTGTGACCCTGGCTATTTCTAAAGCTCACAAAGACTTAACTTATAACTTTTTTTCAGAGTTATGCAGCCACCTGTCATGTATTGAAAACATATGTTTGACCCTCTCCATGAAATACATTTCTAAGGCCGCGTACACCCGATCAGTCCAAACCGATTAAAACGGACTGAAGTTCAGTTTCATCGGTCCAAACGGACCGTGTGTACGCCCCATTAGTCTGTTGTCCTTCAGTCCAAAAATGTAGAACTTGCTTTAAAATTAGACCGATGGACGCCTACCGATCGGTCAAAACCGATGGTTAGTACGCAATAGCATCGGTTCAAAACCCGCGCATGCTCAGAATCAAGTCGACGCAGGCTTGGAAGCATTGAACTTCATTTTTTTCTGCACGTCGTTGTGTTTTACGTCACCGCGTTCTGACACAATCGGTTTTTGAACTGATGGTGTGTACGCACATCAGACCATCAGACCATCAGTCTGTGAACCGATGAAACTGAACTTCAGTCTGTTTTCATCAGTTTGGACTGATCGTGTGTACAAGGCCTCAGGCCCCATACAGACGAGCAGACAGATTTGTTCAAATCGGTCGGACAGACCGATTTGAACAAATCTGTCTGCTGGGGACGTATTGGTTTGATCGTGTACACACGATCAAACCAAAATCCCCACCGCCAGACGGCGCGGTGACGTGGCGGTGACGTTGACGCCGCCACGTCACCGCACCAGAAAGTAAAACACTTCCGCGCATGCGTCGAAACCATTCGACGCGTGTGCGAGAAGACATGTCTGCTGGTTAGCGTACTAACCAGCAGACATGTCGGGCGGAAGGGTTCCCAGCCGACAGATTTGAAAGCATGCTTTCAAATCTGTCGGCTGGCCAAATCCGTCGGCTCGCCCGTACACACGATCGAATCTGTCTGCTGGGACGGTCTGGCAGGCCGTTTCCAGCAGACAGATTTGGTCGTGTGTACGCGGCCTAACAGTGTTAACAAAATCTCAGATGTCCTTTAAAGGCCCAATAAACATGTACCGGTATATGAAAGAATTACAAATAAGAAAAATACTTTTATTTTCTGTACTGTTATTTTACATAAATTGTCCCTACTTATAACTGCAATCCACTATCAGGTCTTCTAAGATTGTGTGTAACTTCCTAAGTAAGAAATAACTTATACTCCCCCAACTTACACATGACAGCACTTAGATCTTGGAGTTAGCGATTCAGACATACAGCGCTAAATTATGGGAACCAGAAGTTTGTCACACAAGTTTTAGAAGCTGATCAAGACAACACTGTAGTCCAGGAAAGGTAGGAAAAGCCTATTTAAAGTCCTTTATGTAATGAATATGAACACATGACTTTATCTAGTGAGGGCAAAGTGCGGATTTGTTTTTAGCAGTGCATTCTTCTGTGATAGGTGAAATTTGGATTACAGGAATCATAAAATTACAATTGTCAGTATATTCCATTGGGATATGTAGAGAGGAATTATTTTATAAACATTATATATTTTCCCATCCTTTATTTTAACCTCCCTGGCGGTATGATTCTGTCTGGAATTACATACCAAAAGCGGTACAATTTTTTGCATGGAAATTTGTCGTTTTATACTGTAGGCCTGCAATTCTTAGGAATAACTCACTTAAATCTGTCCAAACAAGACATCCAGGGTATGATAAAGTTTGAAAAACAAAATCATAAATTTTAATATAATAAATAACTATAAATAATTCTAACAAATAATAATGTAATTATAAAAAAAAATATTCAATAATGTAATCAACTCAAAATCACTGAAATTTCCTCAGTTGCAGAATTTTCACTGTCATTACTTTTTTTTATGACGAATTTCCCCACAAATCACTATCGCTCAATTCTGCAAGTGATTATAATTTATTATCACTGATTTCTAGCTGATCTAAAACAATTTTTGACATAAAGGGACACTTTTGGTTGCTATGGACAATCTACAGTTTGCAGGCAGAAAGAACATTTTTTATTATATAAAAGAACATGCAGGACACTGGGCAGACCACTAGGGACAAGAGGGGTGTGTATTTTTTACATACAGTACTGTAATCTATAAGATTACAGTATACTGTATGTATTGTGTTTGTTTACGTTTTTGAATATGGCGCCGTTCTCCGCCCCCGTGCGTCGTTACGTCGCAGGGAACGGAGATCGACGGCACACGGGGACACTGTGAATCGAGCGAGGACCCACTCGCTCACACAGCGTGGATGCATCGCTGGATCCAGGAACAAGGTAAGCCAGCACGCGCTGCAGGCTCTGCATAGCTACCCCGACTCGGGGATACCGATTTCAGCAAAAAAAAAAACACCCCGAGTCACGCTCGGGGATACCGCCAGGGGGGTTAATTAGCTAAAAACTCAATCTTAGTTTCTTAGGCCCCGTACACACGGGGAGACATGTCCGCTGAAACATGTCCAACGGACCGTTTCCAGCGGACATGTCTCCTCGGATTTTGGTCCGATGGCGTGTACACACCATCGGATGAAAATCCCCTCGGACTGAGGACGCGGTGACGTGGTGGTGACGTTGACGCCGCCACGTCACCACTCCAGGAAGTAAAATAGTTCCACGCATGCGTCAAATGCGGGAGATTTAAGTCCGCTGGTTAGGCGTACTTACCAGCGGACAAATTTCAAATCATGCTTTGAAATTTGTCCGCTGGAAAAACCTGTCCGCTAGGTCGTACACACGATCGGATATGTCCGCTGAAACTGATTGGCGGACCAGTTTCAGCGGACATATCCGATCGTGTGTACGCGGCCTTAGATGTATAATACCTTGTAATCCTCAATTCTCCTGTAGTTATAAAATTGGTGAGATCTGGCTGCCATTTTTACAGATGCTGAAATAAAAAGCAAGGGGCAAGGAAAACTGCTAGGCTAAGGAAGAAGCAACATGCTTTCCTATCTCCCAGCGCACTCCCAGCTGTGTCGGGTATCCTCTCCTTTAAGGCTCCAGCTTCCATCTCTGGTTGGGTTGTCTTCCTGCAGCCAGCGGCTCCCTCCTGCCTGTGCTCTTTTCCCCCTGCTAATGGCCGAATACATACATACGATCCGACTTCCATCGGAACAAATCCAAGGATTTTTGTCCGAAGAGCATTGGTCGTGAACTTGTTCTGCATACAGACGGCAGAACGTTTTCAGCCAACATACACCAAACCTCGTGGGTTTTCAGCTCTTTACCACCACCCTTTGGGCAACTTCTGCTATTGTTGTCTAATGTTTAGCATTGGTTCAGAGCATGCATGTTTGTACTTTGGATTTTAGTTCGACAGATTTGTGTACACATGATAATCCGACAGAACACATTTGTTGTCGGACAATTTGAGAGCATGCACAGCCAACATTTGTTGTGGGAAATTCCGTCAACAATTGTCTGATGGAGCATACAGATGGTCAGATTATCTGACAAAGCATGTCTCTCGGATAATTGTTGTCAGAATATCAGATAGTGTGTACGGCCTAAAGTTTTAAAATGTAAGACGCCACAATTACATGTTACTAGTCTACTCAGATTTTTTTTTCATGTGTCGATATTGTAAATGAGCCACCTTACAATTTTTTCAATTAATATTGTTCCTATTTAACCCATTGTCAACCCTTAATTAACAATATTTGGATACAAGTTGTAATAACAAATTGTATAAAGCATGTTTAAAAATGCATGTAAAAAAATATATTTAATTAAGGTAGCTGTTAAAACACATGTGAGCAATATGAGCCAGATTAAACTGACAAAATAAAAAGAGCATATAAAACAATATATTAGGTGGAAAAGAAGAAAAACAAAGCAAAATATTTTTTTTATGAAGTTTCATAAACAGTTCTAATCCAAACATCTTTATTTTATGGGCTGGAAATGTAGAGGAATAATAAAAAATGTATTTTTCTTATTAAAAGTAAAACATACAGAGGTCTGATTATAATGTATTACTAAAATAGAGACTCTGTAATGACTCTCCAGGATATTGGAGCAGTAGGGAATCATATAAAAACAGCCAATATTTAATCTTCAAAAGATTTATAGATTCTAGATCAAAAACATAGAGTTAAGCCAGCTTTATTTCCTAACTATTAAATAGATGCATACTTGTATGGGTGTGGGAAACTGCTGTAACCTACTGAAGCAATATGACCTAAACCATGTTTATACACTGTAAACCTTGCCTTAAGGGAAAGAGTATATAATATATATTTATTGTGTGTGTATATATATATATATATATATATATATATATATATATATATGCAGCATATCACTTAACCACTTAAGACCCGGACCATTTTGCTGGCCAAAGACCAGGCCACTTTTTGCGATTCGGCACTGCGTCGCTTTAACTGACAATTGCCTGGTCAAAAGTCCTTTTTTCCCCACAAATAGAGCTTTCTTTTGGTGGTATTTTATCACCTCAGCTTTTTTTATTTTTTTGCGCTATAAACAAAAATAGATCGACAATTTTGAAAAAAAAGCAATATTTTGTACTTTTTACTATAATAAATATCCCCCCCCCCTTTTTTTTTTAAAGCATTTTTTTTATCAGTTTAGGCTGATATGTATTTTTCGACATATTTTTGGTAAAAAAAAAAATCGCAATGAGCGTATATACATTGGTTTGAGCAAAAGTTATATTGTCTACAAAATAGGGGATAGTTTTGTGGCATTTTTATTATAATTTTTTTTTCTACTAGTAATGGCAGCAACCAGTTCCCAGGACCTGGAAGCACACTCACAAGGCACGCGGCGGGCGCGTGCCTGCTGGGCGCCAAATTTAAAGGGACGTACAGGTTTGTCCATTTGCCTGCCCGTGCCATTGTGTCGACGTATATGTGTGTGTGGCACTCGGCAAGTGGTTAATAATGTCATGGATATTTCTTAGTAAACGTCACTGACTAGTCTCGATTATTGAAGAAATTTGAGTTCGCCTCGGGACCAAGGTGAATCCCTGGTTGGGCAAAACTATAATCAATAAGTTCACAAACTTGTGTCATAAATTAGGACCAACTCATCTAAAGGAATAATTAACAACCCATTCCCCTCACTAAAACATAGGCTTACAGCAGCCATTTTGCCAGTGTATTGGTACAGTTAGGGAGAGTTGACAAACAATTTTTGCAGAGTATAGAAAGACACTGTACAATACTGCTCTATGCTGAGCATTATTGGGGATTGCAGCTACACATCCTTTGATGAGCTACACATCCTTTTGTAGCTTCTTCCCCCCAGTGTTTATAGTGCTATTGAGAGACCCAACAGTCCTGACTCTGAGCCCTCCTAATCACTTAACAGAGTCTGGCAAGTATAACATCATAGGAAACCCCTGAGCTCATCCTACTGAAAAAGCCCCTGCACTACAGCAAATCCAAAAAACAAGTGCAGATTTAAAGTGCACCTTTGCTCACACTATGGACATTAAACTATTTATATATATGGGTAACCACATTCTTAAGACATACTGGTAGGTAGTATGTTTAGGTATGCATTTGAGGTAGAGACCTTAGATCAGGGATCTTCAAACTACGACCCTCCAGCTGTTGAGGAACTACACATCCCATGAGGCATTGCAAGACATTCACTGAAATGACTAGACATGATGGGAATTGTAGTTCCTGAACAACTGAAGGGCCATAGTTTGAGGACCCCTGCCTTAGATTGTAAGATCCTTAACAGCAGGGACTGATCCGATTGCATAAATTGACATCACTAAATAAATACCTGTAGTGAATAAATATTCTTAACAAGCTATAAAAAGAGCTTTTACAGAAGTACTTACTCACCTCTCCAGCTGCTCTAAATATGAAGATATTCATTGTCAAGCATCACAGCACTGACACTAACATTTCTAACTTCTTAGAAACATTTGTTGATTGTTTACAGTAGAAGACTGGTAGGCTGTCAAGATTCTGTTCTCATAGAAAAAAAGGTAAGATTTCAATGATTTCAATATCTATGTTGTAAATTTTAAAAATGTGTTTCTCCATAATGCTTATAGATACAAAAACTAATATATAAAACATATATGTAGGTTATTCAATTCCTATCACAGTGTATTAGTTTAACTGTTTTTCTTTTGTGTCCCTGAATGCTTATATGAAGGCTAGAAAGCTCTGCATCTATATCAAGATTTATTTTTTATTTATTTTTTATTAATAAGATGTTCTTTTTACTGTATAGGTGCTGTGTAAATAAGATTATATACTAACTTTGCTAATACTAAAGAAGATAGTGGTAAACCTTTCTATTTACTTTGCCTGGGAACGATGCACATGACTTAAAACACATTTAGCTTTCTTAGTTTTCTAATTTACATATAACTCAGGCTCCATTCACATCTAGGCGAAAAAACACCCGACGCCCGACGCTCGTGCCGCTGGAGGGGCGAATTTCCTTTGATGTCTATAGAGATGGTTCACATCTCTGAAACGCCGTAGCCTGCCGTCTGAAAAAAACTCCCGGACCCTTTTTTTCAGGCGACATTGGCGTTCGGCCATAGACATGGATAGAATTTTGTTAATAAATAAAATGAATCGAATTGCGGCAAGTAAAGCCGCGTACGCGGCGTTACTTGTCGCCTAGGTGTGAATGCAGCCTTATTTATAACAGGAAGACTTTTAAAGAAGCTGGTCAAAGTGTACTTAGTACAAATATTATCATAGTTCATAATAATAACTCTAGCTATCATTGGGTAAGGAAAGTAACAATATACAAAGTACATAAGCCCAAAGTAGCAAACTAGAAGTCAGTTTAACTGATATGATTTAAGTAAAGAACAAAATAGATTTTTGAGTTGTGCAATTACACACCAATGTTGGTATTTTCATTATTCTACTTAATAATTCAAAATAATTGTATTTCGGGCTAAGTAGAATTAAAAAATTTGATGTCAGTGATTTAAAATCATCATATCTAAACTGGGGAACTTGAAGCATAGTCTTTATATTACTGTTTCTGTAAACCATACAAAAAAACTTATTTTACAAACTCCCTTTTAGTCTGTTAAAATAACCAAAGTAAAGAGAAACTGGCCGCACACCAAAATAAATCCTTTTTTGTCTTCAAAGCCAGAAAAGCAAAACAGGACAGAATGTTAAAATATCTGTTGATCATATCACACTTTCCATTCTCAGCTATCCCGGTAGAAAACACATTACCCTATGTTTTGGAAAAAAGGGAGAGTTGTTCTGTTGTCCTGTCTTATGCCCTCTACACACGATCGGTTCATCCAGTGAAAACGGTCTGATGGATTTTTTCATCAGATATCCGATGAAGCTGACTTTCATCAGTCTTGCCTACACACCATCAGTTAAAAAAGTGATCGTGTCAGAACGCGGTAATGTAAAATACAACAACGTGCTGAGAAAAATAAAGTTCAATGCTTCCGAGCATGCGTCGACTTGATTCTGAGCATGCGTTGATTTTTAACTGATGGATTTCCCCACAGATGATCGTTTTTTTCTATCGGTTTTTTAACCATTAGATAATTTTAAAACATGTTCTACGTTTTTTCACCGATGGGAAAAAAACTGATGGGGCCCACGCACGAACGGTTCGTCTGATGAAAACAGGTCCATCAAACCGTTTTCATCAGACGAACCGATCGTGTGTACGCGACATAAGACATACATTTTTCCATGTACTCACCAGTGAAGTGGAAATAATCTTTTTGCATTAAAACATTTTAAGAATTACATTGTGTAGTTGGTTTGACTGCTACAACTTTGTAGTCCAAACCAATATTACCCTGTTCATTTCAAAACTGAACACACCAATAAAAAGTGACACAGTGGCTGTGGGATTGAGTGGGACAGAGAATACTTTGAAGTTAGACTTTAAGAAAAATTATATTAGGAAAGCAAAGCAGAACCAATTTTCTTTTGTGAATCTCCTAAGCTGACACTTCTTAAGATAACAAAGAGAAAGAGGGAATGGAGCTTGGTGTGTCAATTTGAGCTTGAATTATTGTGCTCCGTAGACAACAAGCTAGTAGAACTAAGGGAAAAACTTTATTTATTTATATATATATATTTTTTTTAAAAGAGTAAGGCTGGCCATACATGATTCTCCCATCCACACAATGGAGTTGCATGGGGGAATCCCTCCTGCTATTGTATTCTGACAGCTGGAAGTCTTCCCTGCCATAAGACTACATTCATCAGCACTGATCAATCAAAAATTTGTAAGAAGTTGGTCAAAAGACCGACTTCTGTATAACCAGCCTGCCTACAAATGGATCAAAATGCCACATTGGGCCAGATTCAGGTAGATGCACGCATATTTTATCCAGCGTAGCGTAGCGTATCCAGCGTAGCGCAGCGCATATACGTTACGCTGACGTGAACTAGTGAGTCAAGTACAGTATTCACCAAGCGCATGTTCGTTACTTTGCGGCGGAGTAACGAAAATGCGCTGGCGCAACCCGACGCAAGTGGAAATGGGTGTGATCATATGTAAATGATGGGTGGAGCCCAGCGCAGAGTCTTACGTTCAGCGCATCATCCACGGAGCATGCACAGTGAGGGAGGGCTCCACTCGCTCCCCTGTGCGCATGCTCACAACTTCCGTCGGCACCACTTCATGGGAAACGGCAGCGCAATGTGTTCCGTTGCGCGTATAAAAAGTATATCCGGTTCCCCCCACCCCAGGGAAGTAACTTTTGCTGTGCGATAGCTGCTCCCATTCCCTGCAAAGAGAGGAGAAACCTCAACTTCAACACCCAGGAGCTGTCTGTAGTGATCTCCGCTATGGAGACCTACAATGACTTCCTCCATATCAGGAAAAGTCGGAAGACCAGCCGGGACAGGAAGCAGGCCATCCTGGAGAGCATTGCTGGCAGGGTCAATGTTTTGGGCTACTCCACCCGGACTGCTGCGGATATAGCCAAAAAAATCAATGATTTGAGGCGCAAAGTCCGGGACAAGGTGGCCACCATCAGGAGGCATGAGAGGGGCACGGGTGGTGGACCCCCATGTGCGGTCAGCCTGACCACGGAGGAGGAGATGGTCGCCCGCTGCCTGGAGAGGGAGCAGTTGGAGGGGGTACCGGGATATGATTCCGTGGAGGAAGGCTCCAGGACAGGTAAGTGTTTTTTATCCCCTATTTGGTGTGTTGCATGTGGGGGGGGGGAGGGTACATGTGCCAAGTGTGTGGGACCACCCAACATGTGTCTGCTTTGTGTCATCCACAGATGACGGAGCTGGGCCATCATCTGTCGTCGGCCAGTCCACCCCATCCCCCCAATTACATCCTGAGCCCGACCCCCTGGGTGGTGAAGACACCGAGATGGAGGGGAGTGCCCACACCTCACCTGCTGAGGTGGTTGAGGAGGAGCCTGTTGTCCCCGAGCAGGAGTTTGTTTTATTTTTGGAGGAGTCCTCCCCTTCAGCAGGGCCCTCTCAAATCCCCCCCCATCCTAGGAAGCCCCTCAAGGGCGACTCCATCCCCCCGGGGACTACCATCTCCTGGCCCCAGGAAGGCCACACGGAAGACCAGGGGGGTGTCTGATGTGGTCCATGACCAGATGGCAAGGGACCAGGCCAGGCAGACCCAGCAGATGGGGGAGATTGCTGGGCACCTGGACCGGGTAGCTGACAGCCTGGGTTCCGTGGCCCAGATGTCCAACGCAGTGCAGGATGTCAGCTGCAACTGTGCTGCAGTGGTGACCAGCCTGGGGGAGGTGCAGGCTGATCTTCGGCATCTCACTGCAGCCGTCCAGGCCAACACTGCTGCCATCCGGGACCAGGGGAGGCAGAGGCAGCGGGCACAACATTACCAAGTGACCCGGCAGCTGAGGATGCAGGCCCACACAAATTCCTACCTCAGCCGGATAGCCATGGCCTTGGAGGGCATGCAGGCCACACCTGCCAGGAGTGGCCCACCCGGGGATCAGCCACCTCCAGAAGCCCCCCCACCCCCACCCACTCCCTCCAGGCAGCTGAGGAGCCAGAGAGGGCCCACCAGAAGGAGCCCCCGTCAGCCCAGATTAGGGCTTTTTTTTGTTTGTTTTTTGTTTTTTATTATCGGCTCAGGTTATGAGTTTTTTTTTATTTGAATGTTGCTCAGATTATGAGCTTTTTTTTTTTTTTAATGTTGCTCAGGTTATGAGCTTTTTATTTTGAGTTTAACTGCACACGGTCAGTAGTGCGGGGGACAGTGTGAATGGTGTGTGAATGTGAGGGGGTGGCACTCCTGCCAGTAAGGGGTGACACCCTCGGCCGTTGGGGAGAAGTTATCCCCACGGCTCTGTGAATGACGTGTGAATGGTGTATGAATGGACAGCGACACCATTGGGGCCTTGACGCGGCGTTGCTGCTTCCAAGTCCTGCATGTTGGACTTGGGCTAATCCAATGTGATGTGCATGTGGTGTGTGTGATCTAGGGACATCAGTGGTGTGCATGCGTGCATTGTCCGTGTGATCAATGTTTTTGTTTAGTGTCCAAAGATGCCTACGGCGAGGACCCTCCTGACTGCTCTTCCATCAGCTGAATGGGTCTCCTCTGGCAGGGGGGGCTGTCTGGTTGGGGGGTCAGGTCATCACGTATGTCAATCTGCAGGCCCTTTCTCATGGCAAAGTTGTGCAGAATGCAACATTCCCCGATGATCTGACACACGAAGGTAGGGGAATACAATAGGGCCCCCCCAGACTTATCCAGGCAGCGGAAACGGTACTTCAGGAGCCCAAATGTTTGCTCCACCACTGCACGAGTTTTGATATGTGCCGCATTGTATCTTCTCTCTCCTCTGGTTTGGGGGTTCCGGAAAGGAGTCATTAGATGGGGTCCCAGTGCATATGCAGAGTCACCTGTAAGGGAAAAGACAGGAGGATGTTAGTCATGCATGTGCCCCTTGTGATGTCAGCATCATGGGGGGGACAGTCATGCCTGCCACCCATGTCACTCACCAACCAGCCAGCTGTCCCCATACATGTTCTGTTCAAATTCCGTTGGGATGGGGCTCTGATTGTATATGAAGCTGTCATGGCTGGATCCGGGGTGTTTGGCACGGACGTGCCATATGAGGCGTTGGGCATCGGCTATCACCTGTACGTTGATGGAATGCCAATGCTTCCGATTGCGGTATATATGCTCTGTGGCACTGGGGGGCTGGAGTGCCACATGTGTGCAATCAATGGCCCCCACCGTGCGTTGGAATCTGGCAATGCTGTAGAAATCTGTCATTGCCTTCAGCCGCAGGTCCTCAGTGGTGGGTCTGATGATGTGGTGGGACATGCGTCTGAGGATTGCAGGGATAACCTGGTGCACACATCTGCTCATGGAGGATTGTGACATCCCAGCCACCACTCCACTTGTACACTGGAATGATCCACTTGCAAGGAAATGAAGTGTTGCCAGGACCTTCACCAGTGGCTGCACTGCTTGTGAGCAGTGTGTCTTGCTGGTGATGTCATCCTGCAGGGTTGTGGTTAGTTCAAGGATTGCATCTGGGCTGAATCTGAAGAGGCGATACACCTCCTCATCAACCATGCCAAAGAGGCTCATGCGCGTGCGGTATATCCTCTCACGTGCCAGCCTCTTCCGTAGCGGGGGACCCATTAGTAGTGCTAGGACCACGGCTGCCCCTGGCATGTTGGCACACAGAGGTGTTGTCCTTGCAAGTGTGGTTGTTCAGCTTGCTATTTTCGTCGGTAACGCTGCTGCTGTAGCTGCTCTCCTGCTGACCTGTGGCCGTCAGGAGTAAAGATAAAGCAGCTATTTGTAGGAATAACTTTGCGACAGACGGACGACATACGCGCGGCGCATGTAGCCAGCGTCTGGTGCTAATCCGTTCGCGAATCGGGAAATCTCCCTCATTTGCATATTTGAATGGGAAATCAATAGGCGCGATGGATGCGCCAAGCGAAAATATGCGCTTACGATACTCTGGCGAAGAAAAGTTAAGCCGGTCAGAAAAAGCCCGTTTTCTGTCGCATCTAGTTTGGTGGGTACAGCCGCATAGACACAACGGCGCATCTTTACAGTTACGCGGCGCATATCGATATACTCCAGCGCAAGTCTTTCTGAATCTGGCCCATTGTAATTTATCTATGGCCAGCTTTAGAAAGGGTTAATATGCCTATCAGTTTTTTTGGCCATCTGTGTCTAACTGGGGGGATTTCTCTTTTCGTCCTGTCCTATAGCAAAAACAGAAAGTGAGAGGAAATCCCTCCAAAGTGAGGGAATCCCGAACTAATGTCCCCATTGGAAGATTTCCACTCTATTCAAGATCTGGGGGCAACCTAAAATGTTGAGTTTTCTTTTACTTTCACCTTCAATGGTAAACAGGAGAAATAGAGAGGGTAAATCTCCCTAACAGGGGTACAGATGCCAATTTTCTGATCCCTCTGTACTCGATCTAAAACCAAAAAAACTAAATGTGCCTTTAGTTATACTTTAACCACTTCAATACAGTGCACTTAAACCCCCTTCTTAACCAGACCAATTTTCAGCTTTCGGTGCTCTCACACTTTGAATGACAATTACTCTGTCATACAACACTGTACCCAAATAAAAATTGCGTCCTTTTTTTCACACAAATAGAGCTTTCTTTTGGTGGTATTTAATCACTCGTGGGTTTTTTATTTTTTGCGCTATAAATACAAAAAGACGGTAGATTTTGTGAAAAAAATGCATTTTTCTTTGTTTCTGTCATAAAATTTAGCAAATTAGTATTTTTTCTTCATAAACGGGTGACAGGGCAGGTCACTGGTGGGTGACGGGTGACAGGGCAGGTCACTGGTGGGTGACAGGGTACAGTCACTGGTGGGTGACGGTTGCACCGCTGATGGCAGTCTATTTATGTGACTGGTGCACTTTATGGGTGACTGTTGGGTGACTGGTGACAATTGGGGGGGGGGGCAAAGGGACAGATGTGGTGTTTGTGCAGACACTACAGTAACACAGAACTGTAACTCACTGCTTCTAGCTCTTCTCTCCTCACACTGGAAACGATGTGTGAAGGGAGAAGAGCTGGTAACAGTTAGTTACAGCTCTTTGTTTACACTAGTGATCAGAGCTGATCACGTGGTACACAGCCCTGACCAATGGCTGTGTACCATTGTCGGTGACGAGCAGTGTTCCTGGGAACATGCTGCCACCGACGGGCACGCGCTGCGCAATCGCTCACACAAGCCGTGCACTTTGGGGGTGTTGCCATGCGTGATCACGTGGTTAACAGCGCATCCGCGCCGCTGTTCACCCCTGTCGGTAACGAGCGGTGTCTCCGTGACACGCCGCTACCGACAGTATAGGGATGCGCGCACGCGATCGCGCGCATTCCCTATCCAAATGACTGCACGTCATATGACGTGCAGTCAGGATATTGGAGTCCTCCGCCCGCCGTCATTTGACGGTGGGCGGTGGACAAGTGGTTAAGGATGACCTACTAAATATATCAAAAGTAACAGAGAGCCAACCAAGCATCTGCCTGCTTAATGAAAAGGGGAATATGAATCCACTTTCTTTTAATCTAAAAGTATTATTTTTAATTCCAAACATAATAATGAAAACAGAAAAAAAAAACACTTTGCGTTCCCTTTAATGAAAATCTTGTCAAATAATTTATTCTAGGCCCAAAACATGTAAAACAATATCAGAATCATGATCTGAAAAGGACATAGTGAATAGACTATGGACACAATAATTAACTTTCTATTACTTTTTACAACTTTATAAAGATTCACACTAGTACAGACAAATGACATTGATAGAGACTTACATTTGTATTGACAAATGTCTCTAAAGCTAAAATAAAGAAGATATAATAAGAGTCGGTTCACACTGGGGCGACTTGGGATCAGACTTGAAGTCGTCTCAAGTCGTGCTGTCCAGAGTGTTAATACACACTACTCATGTCACTCCGACTTCAGAAGAGGTTCCTGTACTACTCCAATCAGACTTCTAGGCGATTTGTACCCATTGATTTCAATGGAAGTCGCTTCCAAGTCTGATCACTGTTTTAATTGAAGCGACCTTTCAGCAAGATAACATACATTTCTCAGGCAAACCTCTCCCTCCCCCTCTCTCTCCCAGAGCTGATTGTTGTTTTATTGGCCACTGGAATGTCTCCTGACCTGAAAAGGACTTCAAGTCGTGTTGTAAATCGCCCCAGATTGCCCTGTGGTTCATGCTCATGTCGTGTTGAAGTTGCTTCTGAGGCCTTGTACACACGATGGGATTTATCCACTGTAAACGGTCCCCGGACCGTTTACAGCGCATATTTACGCCGGGATGTTTTGATCCGATGGCTGTACACACCATCGGATCAAATTCCCCGCCCGCGGACAGCGCAGTGACGCGGCGGTGACGTTGACGCCGCCACGTCACCGCACCAGGAAGTAAACACTTCCGTGCGCATGCGTCGGATCCATTCACAGGATACGACGCATGTGCGGGCAGATATGTCCGCTGGTTTGCCGTACTAACCAGCGGACATATCTGACGGGCAGCTATCCGGCGGAAAAATTTCAAAACATGCTTTGAAATTTTTCCGCCGGAGGAATCCGGCCAGAACGGTCCGTTTGCCCCTACACACGAGCGGATTTTTCGACTGAAATGGTCCGTTGGACCATGTTCAGCGGATTTATTCCCTCGTGTGTACAAGGCCTGAAAGTCGTGCTGGAAGTCGTGTCGCCCCAGTGTAGCAGGCTTTAATATGTTATTTTTAGGATTATGCCCAAGCAATATATATACAGGCGGTTCCCAGGTTACAAACAAGATAGGGTCTGTAGGTTTGTTATTAGGTTGAATCTGTTTGTATCTGTTTCTAAGGAAAAAAATGTAAGTGTAGCTCCAGCCAAAAAAACGATTTTTAAGCTTTTTGGATAGCATAGGAAAGGGTTAACACCCCTGTAAATTTTGTTTTACTGTCTTTACCCCTGTTCAGAAGATTTCACCTCACTTTCTTTCCAGATGACAATTGGCTTTTGAAGTTTTGGGTTGTTGTGGAAAGCCTTGGTGATAAAGCATCAGTGGAGACACCTTTTTCCTCATAAAAACTTAGGCCGTGTACACACGAGGAGACAAATCTGATGAAAACGGTCCGACAGACCGTTTTCATCGGACATGTCTCGTGGGATGTTTTGGTTTGATCAGTGTACACACGATCAAACCAAAATCCCAGCGGACAGACAGCGCGGTAACATGGCGGTGAGGTTGACGCCCCCACGTCACCGAACCAGGAAGTAAAATACTTCCACGCATGTGTCGAATCCATTCGACGCATGCGGGGGGATTTATGTCCGCTGGTTAGGCGTACTAACCAGCGGACATGTCGGACAGACGGGTTTCCAGCAGACAAGTTTTAAAGCATGCTTTAAAACTTTTGTCTGCTGGAAACCTGTCTGCTAGCCCGTACACACGATCGAATCTGTCCGCTGAAACTGGTCTGCGGACCAGTTTCAGCAGATATATATTTGATCGTGTGTACTAGGCCTAACAGGTGTAAATTTCCCTTCCTAGGAGTAGATTTCCTCTCACTTCCTGTTGTCTCCCTCCGCTTGTAAGTATGAGTCGTGTGTAAGTCAGATGTTTGTAACTAGGGGACCGCCTTTATATGTATAGTAAAAGAAGAAACATTCTTCCTGCATAAATATCCATTCTGAGCTTCAATTTTGGTTTCTCATGTCAACACAATTCATTTTTGTGACTACACACTACATCTATTATCATGGCAGGTTTCCAGTGCTTCTTGACCTAATCATATTTTCCTTTAGATGAGATTATTGGGCACTTTAAAAGTCTTTGATGAATGGGGTCATACACTAACATATCCTTCATCCCTGTAATTGCAGAAATTCTGGCTCACAGCTAAGCTTAAAATGTAGAAATTACAAAAACTGCATTGTAGTAAGGTTCATATATGTAATAGCTTGCAGTATAGGGATTTGCATTTGAGTCCTGCCAAGGTTCATTCAATAGTTATTACCAAATTAAACAATAATATAGAATATCTGGTGTAAGACATTGGAGGGATGTCTTACACCAGATATTTGAACAAATCTTTCATTACCACTGCAAGAGCCATTTACTGTATACATGAATGGATCTATTCTAAATGATTGATTTTCATAATTGATTCACATTTTTGAATGTTCCTTTCTTTTATCCAATGGAGGGATATTTTTATAACTTAGACGTCCTTTTCCTGTTCCCGTAACAACTCAAAATTTGGAGCTAACAAAGGTCACCATAGAGAGAGGTTTTTACACTCTATCCAAAACTAAAGAAAGATTTATTTTTATGTACACTTTAAAGCCCCGTACACACGGTCGGACTTTTGCCCAACCAACATCAAAATCCGACACTTTTCGCATTTGTCCGACCGTGTGTACGTTCCATCGGACCAACTTTTTTGGCTTTCATCGGACAAAAAGTTGGGTCTGCGAACGGACCAACTTTCAGGCAACAAAAGTCCGATGGTGCAAAGTCCGATCGTGTGTACAGCAAACCATCAGACTTTTGGACAAATTACAAATGCGCATGCTCAGAACCAATGTTAAAATCAACCAACAATAGCAGAAGTTAACCAAAGGGTGGCGGTAAAGAGCAGAAAAGAGCAGAAAAACCACGTGATGATGGGAAAGTTTTAGAAAAGTTTGCAGAAAAGTCTGACTCTGTGTATGCTATGAGTGTGACCGGACAAATCAATTAGGACAAATATCCAAGGGAAATTTTGTTGGATGTCCTACCGTGTGTATGGGCCTTAAGAGGGAAACTATGTATACAGTATGCAGACAGCATTATAACACTTGATTTCACTCAAGTCTGGTGCAGTTTTGTTCACTAGTTCAGGTGCAAATTTTTTATTGGAAATTGTGCTTGAACTGGAATGAACACACAGGACTCTTTTTAAAAAACAGATCGTGGCCGGCCCACAGATACACTATGTTAGCAAAAGTATTGGAACACCTGCCTTTATATGAACATGAACTTTAAAAGAGAAGTATGGGGTTTTTCTCTTTTTCCTATTCACACTTACCTTGGTGGATGCAGCATTATACCGATACTGCATCTGTCCCCCGATGTCTCTGCACTGAGAACCGAGCCACCGATCACCACCGATGGCTCAGTTTTCACTCCTCCCAGAGCAGAGCAATGCTGACTGTCAGTCAGCATCGCTTCTGCTCTAATTCTCTACACTCATTGGAGTGCTGAGAAGTAGAGGGGTGGGGAGCGGCCGTCTCAGCGGCTCGTTGAGACTGCCATGAATCAAGGCAGCTGGCAGATCCAGACTTGAAAGTTGGGATGACATGCTGCCCCGATTGATGGCAGTGACATCATCGGAGAGCGGATTTCAGACCGATCTCCGCTGAAAACGGGTCACAGGAGTGCAAAACAAATTGCACTCCTGTGAGCCCAGTCTAAAAAAGCTCAGGCTAGACCTCTCCTTTAATGGCATCTCAGTCTTATGCCGCGTACACACCATCACTTTATGTGATGGAAAAAAACAACGTTTTTAAAAACGTCAATTTAAATGACCGTGTGTGGGGGAAAATGTCGTTTTATGTCTTATGAAAAATGACAAAAAAAAATGGAGGCATGCTTAAATTTTTTGTGTCGTTTTTCAAAACGTCGTTTTTTGTTTCACAAAAAAATCACCGTGTGTAGCAAAAAAGGACGTTTAAAACAAAGTTTTTTAACATGCGCATGCCCAGAAGCTAGTTATGAAGCAAGCTTCAATGGAAAAGAGTGGTGAACGTAACCTCGCTTTGCTAGAGCTAAAAACGATGGTGTGTAGGCAACGTCGTTTTTGAAAATTGAAGTTTCAAAAGCGTCGTTTTTTACTTCACAAAAAATGACGTTTTTTTTCATCACATAAAGTGATGGTGTGTACACGGCATTAGTCCATAAGGTTCAATATTGAGTTGACTCACCCTTTGCAGCTATGACAGCTTCAACTCTTCTGGGATGGCTGTCCACAAATGTTATGAGTGTGTCTATGGGAATGTTTGACCATTCTTCCAGAAGAGCTTTTGTGAGGTCAGGCACTGATGTTGGAGAGAAGGCTTGGCTCCCAGTATGCGCTCTAATTCATCCCAACTATTGAGTTGAGGTCAGGACTGTGCAGGCAAGTCAAGTTTCCCTGCCCCAAACTCGCTCACAGGGCCGTTTGAAGAAATTAGGGGGCCCCAGGCAAACAAAAAAAAATCACTTTTCTAGTTGAGAAGCGGGGGGGGGCGTTTGTTTTTGTCGACTTTCCTCTATCCTGGTGTCCGAGCTGGCCAGGGCCCCCAGCAGGGAGGGCCCTTGCCGCACCGCTGCTTCCTCCTGCAGTCCGGTCGGCCGTGTACCATAACCGCGCGGTATAGGAGATTGTTTGCTGTTCCCCGGGCCGGACTGAAAGGAAGTGAACACTCAGTGTGTGCACTTCCTGTCAGTCCGGCCGGGAACAGAAACCTGATTCTCCTGCGCGGTTATGGTACACGGCCGACAGGACTGCAGGAGGAAGCAGCGGTGCGGCAAGGGCCCTCCCTGCTGGGGCCCCTGGCCAGATCGGAGCCCCTGGCCAGTTTGAAGCCCCTGGCCAGCTCGGGGGCCCCAGGCAATTGCTTGGTTTGCCTGTCAGGTTCCGATGGGCATGCTCGCTCATACATGTCTTTATGGACATTGCTTTGTGCACTGGTCCAAAAAATTTGGTTGAGGGGGATTATGGTGTGGGGATGTTTTCTAGGGGTTGGGCTGGGCCTTTTAGTTCCAGTGCAGGGAACTTTTAAGGTGTCAGCATACCAAGACATTGTGGACAATTTCATGCTCCCAACTTTGTGGGAACAGTTTGGAGATGGTCCCTTCCTGTTCCAACATGACTGCGCACCAGTACACAAACAAGGTCCATAAAGACATAGATGAGTGAGTTTGACATAAAGGAACTTGACTGGCCTGCACCCCAACATGATAGAACACCTTTGGGATGAATCAGAATGGAGACTGTGAGCCAGGCCTTCTCATCCACATCAGTGCCTGACCTCACAAATGCGCTTCTGGAAGAATGGCCAAACATTCCCATAGACACACTCCTAAACCTTGTGGACAGTGTTTCCAGAAGAATTTAAGCTGTTACAGCTGTAAAGGTTGGGCCAACTCAATATTGAACCCTACGGACTAAGACTCAGATGCCATAAAAGTTCAGGTATGTGTAAAGGCAGGCATCCCAATACTTTTGGTAATATAGTGTATGTGAACTGGCTCCATAGAGAAGGTTGCCGGTTCACATGTCATGCGAATTGGATGCGGTTCAAATGTATTCAATTCGCAGATGTGTGAAATGAGCCTCAGTCTTCGTTATCTGAAATACAAAAAAAAAAAAGACCAACTCATATATGGCGGCATGTTGTTGCCATCATCCCGTAGTAATTGAAATAATCGAAAAAACCTCAGAGATTGGGATTTTGTGGGCAACATATACAAAAATTCAAAAAATGTATAGAAAAATTAAACAATTTATTACAAAAATATATATATTGAAAACACATTACAAATTTATCAAAAAATTACATGTTTATACAAAGACATAAATGATGCAATACTCTCCGTCATGCGAAACCATCACCAAGATTGGGAGGTAGGTTGTGGCAGAAAGGCCGACGCGTTTCGAATGTTAAACATTCTTTGTCAAGGCATATATAAGCATTGCATCTAAATTAAATCAAAAATGTAAATATTAGATATATATATACAAAATATAATACATGGCACCATATTGTCAACATTTAAGCAGAAAACATAAAAAGCAAGCAGCATTGGTACCAGACAACTCACCCGTTGTGTTAAAAACATTGTGCTCAAAAGGGTCCAGGCCACCGGTCCCCTGCATGGGGTGCCCCAGAAATCTGATGTCCCTAGAAGTCGACTAAGTCCTACTAAATCATGCTCCTAATGCTCATAGGGTGGACAGAACTAATTAGTTCAATTGAATGGCATAAATGTCCTAAATTTGGAGAAAAAGAAAGAGAAAGGGATGGGGATCCCCCAAAAAACAAAAGGAAGAAAAAAGAAAAAAGGGGACAAAAAATCCTCATTATTGGGGGTATTTTGTATATGTATGGAAAGCTATCACAGCACAAGCATTTGTTCCAGGACTGATCTGAAAAACACTTACCAATAGGAGATGTGTAGCAAATTATCTTGTTTGAAAAATAGCCTGGATATCCAGCTGGCCACCAGCAATGGTTTTCAGCCGACCACCAGCTTGAAAAAATGTCTCCAAACCCTCCAGTGTATGGAGAGGGAATAACGCCAAACGTCCCCCTTGGTGTTCCTTTTGTACTTACCCATCATCGCACCAGATGGTAAAACCCTCCCTCTAATTGTCGCTCTAATCAAGGCCTTTGTAAATGTGTATGTGTCTCGTGTTATCATCTCCATTCGAACATTATCGTCTGCAGATGATGTGCTCCGTCCGGTCCACTGTCTATGACGCCATTGCCGCGACCGGAAGTTGCGGCGCGGCCATTTTGTTGGAAGGTTCCAGGTAATGCAAAGCTGCAGATGTCCGACCGGAACCGGAAGTTTCGGGGCGGCCATTTTAGAAGAGGGAAAGTACTTCCCTTATTCGCCGTACTAATCAGGGCCCTTGCAGAACAACGCTGATGAACCAAAATAAATAAAAATATATAGAAAAATAGTACATGAGTCCCGTGTTTCCTTCTCCATTAGGGCTTTGTTATCTAGGGGTAATATGCTTACAGCATAGTCCCCTGTATGTAAAGTCATTGCCGTGACCAAAGGATGCGGCGCGGCCATTTTGCTGGAGAACTTGCAGCGTTACAAAGCTCCTGGCTTCCGAACGGAAACAGAAATTCCGGGATAGCCATTTTGAGAAGGGGAAACACCTATATATTATGACTCTAAATACCAAAAAGACATAGGACTAGCGATTGTGGCCATTTTGTTTCGAGAGGGGGAGATATTTGTATCTTATTGTTGACACCCCTCAAGATTGCGGTCATCTTGGGATAAGAAAAAAGTCAACAATGGGTATAAACAACCGGATACTATAAAATTACAGTATTGGGAATAATGGGCGATGGAGAGCCAGGGCGTGGGCAGATTTAAATGCCCCACAACCTAAGCATGTGGGTATTCCAGGGTTTGGATCCAAACCCCCGGAAGTAAAAGAAAACTAAAAACCACAGCTGCCATGGGAAAACACCCTCAGGTAGAGGGGAGAAATCTCTCCTTCATCCTGGAGGTGAAGTGGAGACGCCCGGGTAAATACCCAGCGCGTCTCCCCCGGCAGCTGATGAGCATAGGGCATGAATGAACTTAAAGTCGGCTAAAAAAAGAGAGAGAAACATCATCATCTAGAAGCAAGCCCCTGGGATCAATTGTAGCATGGGCCCCCCAGGCACAAATCACAACAGAGATAAGCCGCCAATATTCCCCAATGGTGATGTAGCTCCTTCCCCTGTCAATCTGCTTTGACATAGTGTAGACAAAAAGTGCATACATAAACTCAACTAAATATCTTTTCTAAACAAAGGAGAAACAATATTAGAAATTATATAAACAATAAATATACAATAGCTTTATACAAAACCCCTTGTTTCAAGAATCATAATTAATTTCAATCATAGCTGCAGGGCTGCGCCAAGTACTTCATTGACATGAGGTAGGGCCAAGGCTATGTTGTTGATAAAAGGAGGAAAAAAGAACTCCAATATGGTGTCTTAGAGCATATGGAATTAAGACTCTTAATGGTGAAAATCTAGTCGGTTTTTCCAGAAAAAAATCCTTCCAAGAAGGGTCTAAAACTTTCACTTTCGTTTAAGCCAGGGGGTGTTGTTGCTCTTAGGTACCTTATCCAACGCATTTCGCGTTGAAGTAGTATCTTGTTCCAATCACCTCCTCTTAGAGGAATGTGTACCCGTTCTAGTACCGTAAAGTTTACAGTTGGCATGTGATAGCCATGATGTTTAGCTATGTGTCTGCCTAGTGGAAGGTATAAATTACAAATGTGCATAGAATGCATGTGTTTGTCCACTCGGCTACGCAGTTCTTGCTTCGTTTTACCTACATAGAATGAACCACACTGACATTGCATGAGGTATACCACTCCCCGAGTTCTGCAGTTGGCAAAATGTCTCAGGGAGAAGGTATCCCCATTCGGCAATGTCAGTGTGGTTCTCCTTCCAATCACTGCACATTGCGCACAGGAACCACAAGGGTAGGTGCCAAAGGTCTTGCATGGATCTTTTTTATCCTTTCCTTTATATTCACTTTGAACTAGCAACGTTCCTATAGAGGACACTTTCTTATAGGTAATCTGAGGAATGTCAGTAATTAAATTTTTTAGAATAGGATCCTCAGTCAGGATAGGACATTTTTTGAATTTTTGTATATGTTGCCCACAAAATCCCAATCTCTGAGGTTTTTTCGATTATTTCAATTACTACGGGATGATGGCAACAACATGCCGCCATATATGAGTTGGTCTTTTTTCTATTACACATAGGGTGGATAACACACCCATTAACCTCACCACAGCTCATATATTTTGGCATGGACCCCTATGTTTCACATATACCAAGGTTTTGATCCTTATATTTGGCTCTATCTCCCTAGTGGGGTTTCCCAAGGGATAAGGAACCAAGGGTCAGAACATAATTGTTGGTAATCCTCAAGTGGTTACAACATAGGTTATAGGTTTTTTGTTTCATTGTTTTTTCAATTTATTGTTTTGGGTTGCCCATAATACCTACGACATGGGAGATCTACAAGGGGGGCACTGGGAGGAGCTAATGACCCAAATTGAGCGAAGTTACCAAGGGAAAGAACAATTAGATTCAGACCTTCTTTCCCTTTTCTTTAATCTAACCAAAACACTGGAAAAAAAGTCAGCCTTACATTGGCATATCCAGTCTATGGAAAGATATATATGTGACCATATTAACCCAATAGGATTGAGGATTCAAATTTTTCCCATATTGGATAATATTAGTAAAGAACTAAAAATTAATTGGGAAAATAAATTAAATGAGTGTTCTAAGAATTTAATGCAACTGCTTCAAAATGAATACAAACAACAACTGCAGATTCTAGACAAAGAGATCGAATCAATTTACAGTAGGTGACTGGGATATTGTGTCAATCTCGCTCCCTTTCTCGGCGAGATTGACCACCTACGAGCCCCATCGCGGGAGCCAGCGCCGAGCTGGCTTGCCGCGATGGAGAGCGAGCGCGTCATAGAAGCGACGGGGATCCGACGCGGATTCCCGCCAATTCTACACGTGGGCGGAGTTTGTTATGAATCCTGAAGGAGAAATCCCCGCCGGATTTTTAAAGAAAAATCCGGCATGGGTTCCCCCCTCAGGAGCATAACGGGCCCTTAGGTCGGTTACGGGTTGTAAGGAGACCCCCTACGCCGAAAAAACGGCATGGGGGTCCCCCCACAATCCATAACAGACCCGTATCCAAAGCACGCCGGCCGGCCGGTCAGGAAGGGAGTGGGGGCGAGCGAGCGCCCCCCCCCCCTCCTGAGCCGTACCGGGCAGCATGCCCTCAACATGGGGGGGTCAGGTGCTCTGGGGTAGGGGGCGCACTGCGGCCCCCCACCCCAGAGCACCCTGTCCCCATGTTGATGAGGACAGGGCCCCTTCCCGACAACCCTGGCCGTTGGTTGTCGGGGTATGCGGGCGGGAGGCTTATCGGAATCTGGAAGCCCCCTTTAATAAGGGGGCCCCCAGATACCGGCCCCCCACCCTAAGTGAATGAGTATGGGGTACATTGTACCCCTACCCATTCACCTGCAAAACAAAAGTTTAAACACAAATAAACCACACAGTGTATTGAAATATTTTATTAGTTGGCCGCCGGGGGGGGGTGTGTATGATCGCTTTTAGAAAAGCGCCCCCCTCCGGCGGGCTTCTGTGGGGGGTGGGTGCCGCCGTCTGGTTCTTTTCCGCCGCCGGGGGGGGCGCTTTGATAAAAGCGCCCACCACCCGGCGGGCTTCTTTCGACGTCTTCGGCGGCTGGGGGGTCTTCTCCCACTCTCCGGGGTCTTCTCCCGCTCTCCGGGGGTCTTCTCCGCTCTCCGGGGGTCTTCTCCGCTGTCCGGGGGTCTTCTTCTTCTTCAGGACTCGCCGCCGCTATCTTCGTGTGTTAGCTCAATTACTAGCGGCGGCGGTCCCCTCTTCTGCGACGTCGGCGTCTTCTTCTTCTTCTTCTTCTGCTGTCCAGATGTTGACGCGACGCTTCCTCCCGCTGTTATGCCCGGCGCGCGGCTCGCAGCGAATTATATAGGCCTGTCTTGTGACGTCGCAGTCCCATCATGCTCCGGTAGGTACCACGTGATACCTACCGGAGCATGATGGGACTGCGACGTCACAAGACAGGCCTATATAATTCGCTGCGAGCCGCGCGCCGGGCATAACAGCGGGAGGAAGCGTCGCGTCAACATCTGGACAGCAGAAGAAGAAGAAGAAGAAGAAGAAGAAGACGCCGACGTCGCAGAAGAGGGGACCGCCGCCGCTAGTAATTGAGCTAACACACGAAGATAGCGGCGGCGAGTCCTGAAGAAGAAGAAGACCCCCGGACAGCGGAGAAGACCCCCGGAGAGCGGAGAAGACCCCCGGAGAGCGGGAGAAGACCCCGGAGAGTGGGAGAAGACCCCCCAGCCGCCGAAGACGTCGAAAGAAGCCCGCCGGGTGGTGGGCGCTTTTATCAAAGCGCCCCCCCCGGCGGCGGAAAAGAACCAGACGGCGGCACCCACCCCCCACAGAAGCCCGCCGGAGGGGGGCGCTTTTCTAAAAGCGATCATACACACCCCCCCCCGGCGGCCAACTAATAAAATATTTCAATACACTGTGTGGTTTATTTGTGTTTAAACTTTTGTTTTGCAGGTGAATGGGTAGGGGTACAATGTACCCCATACTCATTCACTTAGGGTGGGGGGCCGGTATCTGGGGGCCCCCTTATTAAAGGGGGCTTCCAGATTCCGATAAGCCTCCCGCCCGCATACCCCGACAACCAACGGCCAGGGTTGTCGGGAAGGGGCCCTGTCCTCATCAACATGGGGACAGGGTGCTCTGGGGTGGGGGGCCGCAGTGCGCCCCCTACCCCAGAGCACCTGACCCCCCCATGTTGAGGGCATGCTGCCCGGTACGGCTCAGGAGGGGGGGGGGGGCGCTCGCTCGCCCCCACTCCCTTCCTGACCGGCCGGCCGGCGTGCTTTGGATACGGGTCTGTTATGGATTGTGGGGGGACCCCCACGCCGTTTTTTCGGCGTAGGGGGTCTCCTTACAACCCGTAACCGACCTAAGGGCCCGTTATGCTAATGAGGGGGGAACCCATGCCGGATTTTTCTTTAAAAATCCGGCGGGGATTTCTCCTTCAGGATTCATAACAAACTCCGCCCACGTGTAGAATTGGCGGGAATCCGCGTCGGATCCCCGTCGCTTCTATGACGCGCTCGCTGGAATGTACTTTTACTATTCCAGCGAGTGCGAGATGTCGGCAGCCTGTCGCCGAGATTCAGCGCGATGCTGGCATGCTGAAAACACATTCTCGGCGGCAGGCACTGTATACACGTCTAACACCATTAAAAATATTAGATGAATATGCAGGACAGGAAAAAAAGCTAAAAGAACATCTGGAAACTTTTAGTAAACAGATCCTGATTAAGAAGGAGAAAAAATATTGGCGAGACAAAAATGCCTTCAGTGAGGGCAGGGCATAAAAATGGAATCGGGATAAAAACAATAAAAAAAGATTTAATAACAAAAATCCTAGAAATGCGAATGGCCATCAGAATGACGATCTATCAGATACACCATCTAATTCCTCTTCAACGGCTTCCTCCAATACAAGCCGAACATCCACAAAGAGAAAGGGTCCTTTCTCCAAACATGGTACTGAGGGTGAGGTCCAACAAACTAGCAAAAAATCTAGTAATGATCCCCGGGTCTCTTTCTCGCAGATTGCGAGGGGGGAAAATACTGGGAGAGGGGGATCCAGTGGAAATATTAGAGGTTCCCCCTCAAATAGAGGAAAATTATTGGCCCGCAAAGACTCTGGGGCGATCCCAAAAATATCTCGTACCCCTTTGGATACTTTTTTGGAGAAGAAGGGGGTACTTCCAACACCCCCACTTTTTCAAATTCAGCCAACGATAGAGATACTCCAAGAGGAGAACACAATAATATCATAAATCTATCCTCGCATATCTTAACAACAGCTGAGCGAGAGGTCTTATGCCTTGGGCTTTCTTTCTGTCCCACTAATAGCATAGATCCTTTTGAAGCTGTCAAGGACATTCATCTGTTTGCCCGGAGACTTTTTTATAAAAGTCTCTACTACAAACATAAAAATCAAGAAAATGAGGTTGCCCCTAATCTTAAAACTGCAGATTTCAGAGCCCTAAGGGACCTAAATCTCCTCTTACAGGAAAATGCAACACTAGATGATGCATGGGAGGAGGTAATGCTTGAGGAGAGCAACCAGGAAGCAGATAATGAAAACAACACCTATAAAATCAAAGACTTCAAGCGAAAGTCTAATAAATTCCCAGTACTGAGTCAAAATCCTGCAATTTCCCTATTTGTGAAACAGGTAACTAGAGAATTGGAAACCCTAAAAAAGAAGAATCATAATAATCTTACCTTTGAACAGCAACACGCACTAAAAACCCTAAGGAACAACACCGACATAACAATTAAAGCCTCAGACAAGGGGGGGAATGTTGTTCTAATGGACAATAGTAACTATGAAAAAATGTGCCTTAGAATCCTGAACAACAAGCAGTGTTATAGAAAAATCACACCAGCAGTTGTGGATAAATTCAACAGTGAATTTTTTCAGCTGGTTGATCATTTCTACAACAATGGTAGCATTATAAAAAATGTCTGGGAGTTCATTCGAACACAATACCCAAGACAACCTACAATGTACTCCTTACCAAAGGTGCATAAGAATTTACAGGATCCGCCTGGACGACCAATTATATCTGGCAACGGATCGATTTCAGAAGGAGTCAGTCAAATAATCGATCAATATCTCCGCCCCCACGTACTGGATTTACCATCATATACCAGAGACACAATTCATCTTTTGCAGTTATTGGAAGATCTAACAGTACCTGCAGATGCAATTCTTGTAACAATAGATGTGGAATCTCTTTATAATAGCATTCCACACAAATTGGGTTTGGAGGCTATTGATCGAGTATTAAAACAAAGACCCACTACTGATCGGAAATTTAATGATTTCATTCTAGTGATGTTAGAGTTCATTTTGGAGCATAACACCTTTTTGTTCCGGGGCTCCCACTACCTCCAGGTACAGGGTGTTGCAATGGGGACGTGCTGTGCACCCTCATATGCAAACCTGTACCTGGGGGAGTGGGAGCGGGAATTCCTATTGGGGGAAAATGCGTCCATGTGCGCTGCCAACATTTTGATGTGGCAGCGATACATTGACAACATTTTTATTATATGGGACGGTCAGGAAAATGATCTAATAGAGTTGTTAAGATTGATGAATATAAACACCTTTAACCTTTTTTTTACCATGTCTTATCATGATATGGAAGTTAGTTTTTTGGATATTCGTATCATGAAGGGACTAGATGGTAGTATCAGTACATCTCTATTCAGAAAGGAAACGGCAGGTAACACTCTGCTACATGCGGAAAGTTTCCATCCAAAATTTCTGAAAAAATCAATCCCTTACAGTCAATTCCTCCGCATTCGAAGGAATTGCTCCACAGACTCTGACTTTCAAAGAGAAAGTGATTCTCTAACAGAACGCCTGATGAGGAGAGGCTATACAAAAACCACCCTCAAAAAGGCTTTCAATAGAGTAAGAACTAGGGACAGGAGGTCTCTTGTCTTTAAGTCTAAAACCAACAGTAAAAAGACAAAAGAGGAAACCAATACGAGAATCATTATAAATTTTTCAAATGAACATCAAGAAATTAGGAAAGCCATTTCAAAGTTTTGGCCTATCCTGACTGAGGATCCTATTCTAAAAAATTTAATTACTGACATTCCTCAGATTACCTATAAGAAAGTGTCCTCTATAGGAACGTTGCTAGTTCAAAGTGAATATAAAGGAAAGGATAAAAAAGATCCATGCAAGACCTTTGGCACCTACCCTTGTGGTTCCTGTGCGCAATGTGCAGTGATTGGAAGGAGAACCACACTGACATTGCCGAATGGGGATACCTTCTCCCTGAGACATTTTGCCAACTGCAGAACTCGGGGAGTGGTATACCTCATGCAATGTCAGTGTGGTTCATTCTATGTAGGTAAAACGAAGCAAGAACTGCGTAGCCGAGTGGACAAACACATGCATTCTATGCACATTTGTAATTTATACCTTCCACTAGGCAGACACATAGCTAAACATCATGGCTATCACATGCCAACTGTAAACTTTACGGTACTAGAACGGGTACACATTCCTCTAAGAGGAGGTGATTGGAACAAGATACTACTGCAACGCGAAATGCGTTGGATAAGGTACCTAAGAGCAACAACACCCCCTGGCTTAAACGAAAGTGAAAGTTTTAGACCCTTCTTGGAAGGATTTTTTTCTGGAAAAACCGACTAGATTTTCACCATTAAGAGTCTTAATTCCATATGCTCTAAGACACCATATTGGAGTTCTTTTTTCCTCCTTTTATCAACAACATAGCCTTGGCCCTACCTCATGTCAATGAAGTACTTGGCGCAGCCCTGCAGCTATGATTGAAATTAATTATGATTCTTGAAACAAGGGGTTTTGTATAAAGCTATTGTATATTTATTGTTTATATAATTTCTAATATTGTTTCTCCTTTGTTTAGAAAAGATATTTAGTTGAGTTTATGTATGCACTTTTTGTCTACACTATGTCAAAGCAGATTGACAGGGGAAGGAGCTACATCACCATTGGGGAATATTGGCGGCTTATCTCTGTTGTGATTTGTGCCTGGGGGGCCCATGCTACAATTGATCCCAGGGGCTTGCTTCTAGATGATGATGTTTCTCTCTCTTTTTTTAGCCGACTTTAAGTTCATTCATGCCCTATGCTCATCAGCTGCCGGGGGAGACGCGCTGGGTATTTACCCGGGCGTCTCCACTTCACCTCCAGGATGAAGGAGAGATTTCTCCCCTCTACCTGAGGGTGTTTTCCCATGGCAGCTGTGGTTTTTAGTTTTCTTTTACTTCCGGGGGTTTGGATCCAAACCCTGGAATACCCACATGCTTAGGTTGTGGGGCATTTAAATCTGCCCACGCCCTGGCTCTCCATCGCCCATTATTCCCAATACTGTAATTTTATAGTATCCGGTTGTTTATACCCATTGTTGACTTTTTTTCTTATCCCAAGATGACCGCAATCTTGAGGGGTGTCAACAATAAGATACAAATATCTCCCCCTCTCGAAACAAAATGGCCACAATCGCTAGTCCTATGTCTTTTTGGTATTTAGAGTCATAATATATAGGTGTTTCCCCTTCTCAAAATGGCTATCCCGGAATTTCTGTTTCCGTTCGGAAGCCAGGAGCTTTGTAACGCTGCAAGTTCTCCAGCAAAATGGCCGCGCCGCATCCTTTGGTCACGGCAATGACTTTACATACAGGGGACTATGCTGTAAGCATATTACCCCTAGATAACAAAGCCCTAATGGAGAAGGAAACACGGGACTCATGTACTATTTTTCTATATATTTTTATTTATTTTGGTTCATCAGCGTTGTTCTGCAAGGGCCCTGATTAGTACGGCGAATAAGGGAAGTACTTTCCCTCTTCTAAAATGGCCGCCCCGAAACTTCCGGTTCCGGTCGGACATCTGCAGCTTTGCATTACCTGGAACCTTCCAACAAAATGGCCGCGCCGCAACTTCCGGTCGCGGCAATGGCGTCATAGACAGTGGACCGGACGGAGCACATCATCTGCAGACGATAATGTTCGAATGGAGATGATAACACGAGACACATACACATTTACAAAGGCCTTGATTAGAGCGACAATTAGAGGGAGGGTTTTACCATCTGTTGCGATGATGGGTAAGTACAAAAGGAACACCAAGGGGGACGTTTGGCGTTATTCCCTCTCCATACACTGGAGGGTTTGGAGACGTTTTTTCAAGCTGGTGGTCGGCTGAAAACCATTGCTGGTGGCCAGCTGGATATCCAGGCTATTTTTCAAACAAGATAATTTGCTACACATCTCCTATTGGTAAGTGTTTTTCAGATCAGTCCTGGAACAAATGCTTGTGCTGTGATAGCTTTCCATACATATACAAAATACCCCCAATAATGAGGATTTTTTGTCCCCTTTTTTCTTTTTTCTTCCTTTTCTTTTTTGGGGGATCCCCATCCCTTTCTCTTTCTTTTTCTCCAAATTTAGGACATTTATGCCATTCAATTGAACTAATTAGTTCTGTCCACCCTATGAGCATTAGGAGCATGATTTAGTAGGACTTAGTCGACTTCTAGGGACATCAGATTTCTGGGGCACCCCATGCAGGGGACCGGTGGCCTGGACCCTTTTGAGCA
Organism: Rana kukunoris; assembly: GCA_029574335.1. Classification (NCBI taxonomy): domain Eukaryota; kingdom Metazoa; phylum Chordata; class Amphibia; order Anura; family Ranidae; genus Rana; species Rana kukunoris. Next base: position 364,646,389 of record CM056053.1, read on the forward strand.
CAATGTTTTTAACACAACGGGTGAGTTGTCTGGTACCAATGCTGCTTGCTTTTTATGTTTTCTGCTTAAATGTTGACAATATGGTGCCATGTATTATATTTTGTATATATATATCTAATATTTACATTTTTGATTTAATTTAGATGCAATGCTTATATATGCCTTGACAAAGAATGTTTAACATTCGAAACGCGTCGGCCTTTCTGCCACAACCTACCTCCCAATCTTGGTGATGGTTTCGCATGACGGAGAGTATTGCATCATTTATGTCTTTGTATAAACATGTAATTTTTTGATAAATTTGTAATGTGTTTTCAATATATATATTTTTGTAATAAATTGTTTAATTTTTCTATACATTTTTTGAATTTTTGTATATGTTGCCCACAAAATCCCAATCTCTGAGGTTTTTTCGATTATTTCGTTATCTGAAATACTAGCTATACACAAACACATTAAAATGAGTCTTAGGCCTCGTACACACGAGGGGATATGTCCGCTGAAAACGGTCCGATGGACCGTTTCAGCAGACATCTCCGCTCGTGTGTATGGGCTAGCGGACAGATTTCTCCACCCGACAGATTTCAAAGCATGCTTTGAAATCTATCCGGTGGAATCTGTCCGCCCGACATGTCTGCTGGTTAGTACACTTACCAGCAGACATGTCGTCCCCCACCACCGCCGCGCCGCCGCCGAATGGATTCGGCGCATGCGCGGAAGTGTTTAACTTCCTGGTGCGGTGACGTGGCGGCGTCAACGTCACTGCCACGTCACCGCGCCGTCCGGCGGCGGAGAATTTGATCCGATGGTGTGTACACACCATCGGATCAAACTCCCGATCGGACATATCCGATGGAAATGGTCCGCGGACCGTTTTCATCGGATATGTCCGATCGTGTGTACGAGGCCTTAAGGTGTTTCCATAATGCTGATCATGTGGAAAACATATTTTAACCAAATCATTTATATGTTGGCAGATGAGCAAATAACCTCCTGTGCAAACAAATTGAAGGGCTGGAATCATAGGTGTGCACACAGGGTGTGCCAGGTGTGCCTGGGCACACCCTAATCATGTGGTGCAGATTTCCACTTTTTAGGCCCATGATATTTCACCAAAGCCCCCTAATGGGGCTCCTAAAAAAAATTGAGACAAGCTGTTACATTCTAGTAAAAATGTAGTTCTTAAAGCGGAGCTCCACCCTGAATCGAACTTAATCTCAATATTAATAACGCTCCTAAACAATGCTTAATCGGATATTTTCAGGAAAAAAAGTTTAACAATACCATCTAAACAAGATAGGCTTCCTGTCTGCAGCCCCTCGGGTTTTCTATTGTTTCCTGTCCCGTGCTGTGTCTTCTGGGAGCTTGTGTCATAGCTCCCTAATTATCATATTCGGCCCTGTTACAGCAAACATTGCGCTACTTCATTTAGCAGGAAGTGATGCGGATGTAAACAAAGGAAGGAGGGTCGAATGAATTAGAATGATTACACAAATGTTACACAAGGCTGTGTTATCATCACAACAGGGCGGTAACTTTTCATTCCTTCGCCTGCCGTTGCGATAGCAACACAGACGCCCACGCCGCGGCTCACCTTTGCCAGTGCGCATGCGCGAGATCGAGCAGTGGATGCTGGGACAGCATCCACCGCAAATAGGAAGTGCCTGCTTGTGGGCTTCTACCGCCCAAACATAAGATGGCAACGGAAAGAACCGCAGGATATAAGTCTATATTCCACACAGAATGACAGCGGAGCGGCCGTGGGACACCAGAACCGTGAGTTTAGCAAAGCAGTGCTATTAACCATTTAAATAGCGCATAAACAAAAAATCGATTTTGCGGGGGATATCCGATTTAAGGTGGTTATAAAGCTTATTTTTTTCCCTAAAATAGAAAACATTTTATACTTACAAAATTACAATGATTTTGCACAGAAAAGCATTGTATCTCCTTTTCTGGGGGGGCCTTCTAGTGCTGTCTGCTCCTCCTCTTCTTCTTCAAGTGCCCCATAGCAAGGCAGTTGTTTTGGGGGCACGCTTGTCAGTATGCTCCCAAGTCGGGCTGTGCTTACCTATAGATGCACAACATGGCTTGCCCCTGCCCCTGCTTCCTCTTCACAGGGTTTGATTGACAGCAGCAGGAGCCAATGACTCCTGCTGCCGTAAAGGGGTACTGTATATATAGGAAGCGAGGAGGTATGTTGTTGCCAACAGGACAGCGCTGGATGGAGAGAAAACACAGGCAAATGCTTAAAGGCTCACTAAAGGAAAAAAAAAATTCTGTTTAAAATATAGTCTTCAGGCATTTGTGAATGAAAAACGTCATCATTTTTCTTTAAAATATAGCTATACCTGTTTAAAACCAACTTCATTGTATGCCTCCGTCCGTCCTGTGTTTCCTTTCCCCTCACTTCCTGGTTTTGCGGTGCGCGTTCTTGGTCTAAACGTCACTGCCTAATGGGAACTACAGTTCCCATTAGGCTTAGCGGCTCGCGCATGCGCAGAAGCGTTTTTTTCTTTCCCAAGGGCGGACGAGAACGAGCAAAGTTCTCATGCACAATTTAGCAAAATACTCCACCCCAACCTCCCCCAGTATACACCCCATTCCGCCCCTCTGCCTATACCCATTAGGTTCTCCTCCCTCCTCCCACACATATTCCCGCCTCCTCCAGCCCACTAACCTTCCTGCAAATGGTAGCTATATTCTAAATGCAATATGCAATTCCTCTTAGCAAGGGGGCGGGATCCAGGCAGGGCAGTGCTTTCCAAAAACGAAACTTTTAGAAAGAGAGGAGGTGCTGGGGTGTTAGACACACCCACTATGTCACAGCTCCTTCCAGTCTGCAAGACGTAGAGAGCGTCCTGACGCAGATATGTAGGCTACAGCAGAGAGAGCGAGCACGTTTGTCACCACACTGTGAAGTCCTCGCTCTGCTGAAGTTTTCTCACATAGACAACCAGGAAGTGGGGAGAAAAGACAAGAGATAAATCAACTTCAAAGCAAAAATGAACAAGCAGGAAATGAAAACAGCACTGCACTAAGGTAAAGGAAGGTATCTAGCTAATAATATGTTTTCCTTTAGTGACCCTTTAAGGGGCGGGGGGTAAGGGAGCTGAAGGAAGCTGTTATTGAAAGCATTAGGGTAAAAAAAAAAATGTTTGCCTTTAGAACCACTTCAATATATTATTGGCTACATTAATTTGATTCTATCCATTAACCTCTTTGTGCGGGCGCCCCCTGGTCTTTTTAGAGGTTTAGGATGCCGAGAGGCGTGGCTTAAGATCACATGACGGCTGTGATTAGCGATCAGTTATGCAGTATTGATCTCAATTCATGTAAATATGCGGCCTCTCTTAGTCAAGGACCAGGCACCGAGAGGTCGCATATTTGCGTGTGCGGCTCGCGCCAAGTGGTTAAGGCTCCTTCTGCTTTTGTTTCTATCGTTTAGTCTTGGTAAAAAGAACATCGTCACTTCCCCAAAATGTGTTGTTTTTTTTTATATGATGAAATAAAAATGAGTATGCCACTCCATTTCTCATACTTTTTATCTTTTTTATTGTTGTTTGTCTTCTAGTTTGGGTGATACACTGTCAAACGTATAGCAGAAGCTTGCGTTCTTATTTCTGAAGATGTGTGTTATCCTTGAAGATAGTCTAAAGCAGTTTAAAAAACTTGCGTGGCAATAATACCTCATTACGTATTCTTGGAACTGACATGTATTCAGGTTCCAGTGCATAGTAATAGAAGAGTGAAGGCAGAAATAGATCAAGTAGTCCATCTAGTCTGCTCCTTTGAAGCTAATCTGCTTTTATTTTTTGCCAGGGAGAAGAGTAAGACAAATTCTCATGTTGGCTGTGCTGAAGCCTCGCCAGTCGTGTTTTCTTTTTCCTGATATTTCAACAGATTTTCTTTTTAATGTGATTACTGGAATAATAGCAAAGAGAAAAATGCATCATCATAATGATTGTAAATCAATAATTCAGGTGCAGAAGTAATGCCTATTACGAGTTTTAGCAACTCAAAAAGCCAAATGCAAACAAAGCGTTGAAATTATGAAGTATATTTATGTATTTCAACATCAAGCATTTTAAAAGAAAAAAACTTGGTGATTGATTTTCCTACAAGTAAAGTGCAGTTTTACAAAGTAATTATCACACAACTTGGTGTTCACATTTGCTTAGCAATTCTGTTCAATCCATTTTCACGATCCCTTTTTCTTTGTTTCATTAATTTATAACTTTGAACATTATGACTTACTCAGAGATGTCCATGGTTACAGACCCATCTACTGATGACTAAAACAAAGTCTACTAAATGTTCCTTTTTATTCTTTACATTACTTGCACAAATACAGTGTAGCCATTCACCACGTGTCCAAAATAACCCAATGGGACAATGCACCTTACTGAACTCCATAGCCCACTGAGATGAAGGGCTCTATATGCACACTTAATTTAATCCACTTCCACTTTCTGCTTCTCATCCAGTATCCTCCGCAAAAACTAAGGTGGTAACTATGTAAAGGAATTAAAGAGGACCATCGTGTAGCTATTTAAAGCTAAAAAAAATGTATTACTCCTCTAAATACTTACATGCACAGGTATAGCCGTAGATGAAAACCTAGTCCAAAATAGCCACTGCAGCACTTCTGGTTTTGGCGTGTAGTGATGAGCGGAATACGCCATATTCGATTTCGCGATATTTCACGAATATATAGAAGAATATTCGTTAATATCGAATATTCGTGATATTTTATAAAAAAAAAAATTTTGTGAATGCGAAATTGATTGCGAAATTCTCGTCAACACGCGAAAACGGAGATCATTTCCTGGATTACTAAACTAATATGCACTAAACACTAACTCTACTTACACAAACTTATATGACTAAACTAAAGCTAATTTTATTTTTTTTTATACACAAAACACAGAAGGGCAGAGAAAGTATTTGCGAATATTCGTAATACGAATATTCGCATTGCGAATATTCGGCAACATAAAAGGATCGCCTCAGCTACGCGGCCCAGGGTCTCTAATCATACCAGCAATGCTTTTAGACGTCGATAGAGATCACTAGGATGTGATCTGTTTTAAAAAAAAAATTAAAAAAATAAGAATATTCGCAATAGCGAATATTCACCGCAATATTCGATTTATTCGCGAATACTCGAATATGCAATATTCGTAACGAATTTTCGCAATGCGAATATTCGTGAGCAACAGCGTGTGTCTGAAGTCACTGCTGTGCGTATCTCTTTCAATAATTTTTGTTGAAATTTGCCAGTTGAAAGATTAGAAGGTAGAACATCGTAACAGACAGCAGTATTACAATTAGGGTTGTCCCGATACCACTTTTTTAGGACCGAGTACAAGTACCGATACTTTTTTTCATGTACTTGCTGATACCGAATACCGATACTTTTTTTAAATGTGTCCCCAAATGCAGCCATGTCCCCCCACATATTGCAGCCATGTCCCCCCACATATTGCAGCCATGTGCCCCCACATATTGCAGCCATGTCCCCCCACATATATTGCAGCCATGTCCCCCCACATATATCCAGCCCCACATATATCCAGCCATGTTCCCCCACATATTGCAGCCATGTCCCCCCACATATTGCAGCCATGTCCCCCCACATATTGCAGCCATGTCCCCCACCCCATGTCCCCCACAGATGCAGCCATGTCCCCCACAGATGCAGCCATGTCCCCCACATATGCAGCCATGACCCCCACATATACAGCCATGCATGTCCCCCACATATGCAGCCATGCATGTCCCCCACAGATGCAGCCATGTCCTGTCCCCCATATTGCAGCCATGTCCTGTCCCCCATATTGCAGCCATGTCCTGTCCCCCATATTGCAGCCATGTCCCCCATACCTTGAAGTAGTAGATGATGCTGCTGCTGCGTTAATCCCTGTGCATCACAGCACGCATTACAGGCAGCTTTCGTTTGAATTATTCTAATGCCCGCCGCGCCATGTATAGACACTCCCCTTCTCGGGATTGGACGGATCCGTCCAATCCCGAGCAAGGGGGAGTGTCTATACACGGCTCCATGCATAGACACTCCCCTTTGCTCGGGATTGGACGGATCCGTCCAATCCCGAGAAGGGGAGTGTCTATACATGACGCGGCGGGCATTAGAATGATTCAAACGAAAGCTGCCTGTAATGCGTGCTGTGATGCACAGGGATTAACGCGGCAGCAGCATCATCTACTACTTCAAGGTATGGGGGACATGGCTGCAATATGGGGGACAGGACAAGGGGGAGTGTCTATACACGGCTCCATGCATAGACACTCCCCTTTGCTCGGGATTGGACAGATCCGTCCAATCCCGAGAAGGGGAGTGTCTATACATGGCGCGGCGGGCATTAGAAGAATTCAAACGAAAGGTGCCTGTAATGCGTGCTGTGATGCACGGGGATTAACGTGGGGGCTTTGCGGTATGCAGCGGCGGCTTTGCGGTATGCGGCGGCGGCTTTGCCATATGCGGCGGCAGCGGCGGGGGGGGGGGGAGTATTCTATTTAGGTATCGGGGGTATTTGCGGGAGTACAAGTACTCCCGCAAATACTCGATTTCGGTCCCGATACCGATACTGGTATCGGTATCGGGACAACCCTAATTACAATACAAAAAACATTTCCGGAAGAGTGCTAACTTTGTGCAACCTACACTTCCACAATCACTGGTTACCCCATATCGGGTAGTCAGGGACATAAAACAGGTCAAAGATGAACCCGAAAAAAAAACATCCAAAAGAAACTTTGCGCCCCCTATAAACAACCATAAGTGACTCAGGACCTTCACGTAGCCCTCCTCCCCTGTGGGAGAAGGGAGGGGAAAGACCATGGCGGCACCACCAAGAGGTCAGTTTCAACTTGCCCATTCTCTATGGAAACAGCTGCTGGTGTGTTTTATCGGGTGAACTTATTCAAAGGTTACATCTTGCATATTTTCAGAGAATATTGGATGAGGAGCAGAAAGGGGAAGATGGATTTAATTAAGTGTTTACAGTATATAGAGCCCTTCCTCTCAGTGGGCTAGGATGCATTGTCTCACGGGGGTGTTTCATACACGTGGTGTACGGATATCATTGAGGTGGATGGTTATAGCTAAGACTTTGGAGGATTATGGTTTTGCACTATAATATATATATACAATGGAGGACATTTTTTATAGTATAATATACTATTTAAAGAGGTGTTACAATGGTAAAGTAATTTTGTCTTTTTGGTTTGATCATCAGTGAACAAAGACATGATTGGAAAGCGTTTTGGTTGGCACTGCATGATAAGTGCAAGTTTCCATTGTTATTGGGTGAGAGTAGATGAAAAAAGGGAGGAATGAGGTGCATGGAAGAGCACTTGGTTTGTGGAACATATTACTCACTTAAGTGTAAGCACAATTTAATTTGAATGGTGGTATTGAAATATTGCATATTATTGTTTGTTTTTGTTTATGTGCTTTTTCACATGACGAGGTGATGATGTAAGGAACAGATGAAGTAGTTGGAATAAAGACATGACGCATATAAGTTTATCACTTCAAGCTTGATTTGACCTAGATATGTGAAAGGACTTTTCATTTGTGAGAAGTTAAAAAGAGAAAGCATCAATTATGGACTCTTATTATAAATTGGGACTGTTTCCTTAACACAGTTTTTTTTTATAGTTTATATATTAAATATTTTAGTTATGAATGGACACTTATGGTTTGAATAACTCACTGTTTTTTTTATTTTAATGACATGCCGTGTTGGTAAATTTTATGGCTTAATCTATGCCATATCCAGTGCAAAGCCAAGTAAGAGATTCTCACCTGCACTGCATTCTAAATTAGGAACTCATGAGCAGCAATCTTCACCCTCAATCTATGGAAAGCCAATAAATAAAATTCCAGTTTTGGGTAGACTGACCCTTATATAATTTAGCACTTAGTACAAGTGCTCAGTGAAATGATTTGGTGGGTTTACAATAACTTCACATTTTCCGCTGACAAAAACGCAGGCCATTTCTGCCGCTTACATGCAGTCCCGACTATATATATATCAATCGAATGCCCATCTAACCATGCCCCTGATGATGTCATCCTATGATGAAATCCATAGGGAGGAGCTTTTGATGAGACGCAAGTTTATGACGGGACATGTGGCCATCGTGTTGATGGGGAACGCTGAACGTTTTCCACAAAGAAACTAGCGTGTTTTTTTACCTGAAAATTGTGAGTGTAAAATCTTTTACCTATTTAAACGTGATTGAGGATTACTGTACCATGAGGTCTGTTCCTTTGTGTTCAATGGGAATAATGGTGGTGGAGCTAACGGCTGGATCACCAGGAGTGAAGCGCTGAGACCAGGGTGCCTGTATCTATCTCCCTTTGCCTGTTTGGTCGTGATATATTGAGATCAAGGGGTCTTCATATAACATCCAATGCTCATTTGACCTTTGTTATGAGGATCCAAAGAGGAGAGTAATCGGCAGTGTGATTGTGTCAGTGGTGATTTTTCTCTTCTTTTCTTATTTAGTGACTACCATATTTATCCTTACTTAATAAGTTATGTACCACCTATACTGTAAGTGAATAGACACTGTCAGAAAAAAGGTCCTCCCCAATATAATCCTTCCCATGCAGGAAGTGCTTTAGTTTTGCAGCAAGCAATGCATTCCTCAGAGAGGGGTATGATCTCCGATTCCTGTGATAAACTCCAAGTAATGAATTTTACAGGTAAGTACACAAATCCAGTTTTCTTTATCTAACATCATGCCACACTGAGCAACCATGTTAATACTTACTTAATGGGATGTCCTAAAGCATGGCTTTATGAGGGGAGGGAGACACAACTACCATCAAAAGGGCAAAGACGATACACAGCAGTCCACAAAACACTGCAACTAGAAGCAGTATACTCAGTGATACCTACATTCACCTGATAACATCTTGTAAAGGTGTGAATCAAAGAAAAAGTTGCAGCCTTAAAACCTGATCCACTAAGGCCTTATGACGTATAGCTCAGGAGGCAGCTACACTCCTGGTAGAATGAGCCATAATCCGAAATGTTATATTACTTCAGTTTAAGCCATATTTATTTAGAACATTCTACAAGAAAGGGGTGTGTTCCATAAAAACAAGTTAACAAACTGCTTGTCCAGGGTGATGTAATCCTGGATTCCAGATCTAGTTTTGTATATCTTTTATCCAACGCGTTTAGCGGGCTGACCCACTTTGTCAGGGCCTAAGATCCTGTCAAACACTGTAACAAATGTAAAATGACCTGTATAGTATTACATCAGAGAGTGGTGGCACGTGGCCTGGGAAGCCCGTGGAGCATGTCTCCAAAACCCCAAAAAGGAAAAACCCACTTAGGAGCAAGGACGATACCATATATCTGGATGTTGGAAATATATACTGTAGTGTTAGGCCCCGTACACACGAGCAAATAGATTTGTTCAAATCGGTCGGACCGACCGATTTGAACAAATCTGTCTGCTGGCCATTTTGTCTGCTGGCCACCGCACCAGGAAGTAAATTACTTCCGCGCATGCGTCGAATCCATTCGACGCATGTGCGAGAAGATATGTCTGCTGGTTAGCGTACTAACCAGCAGACATATCGGGCGGACGGATTCCCAGCCGACAGATTTTAAAGCATGCTTTAAAATCTGTAGGCTGGCCAAATCCGTCTGCTCGCCCGTACACACTATCGAATCTGTCTGCTGGGACGGTCGGGTAGACCGTTTCCAGCAGATAGATTTGATCGTGTGTACGCGGCCTTATAATGCACCACAGCATAGAGGGAAAAAAGGGAGAAAGAGGAAAGAGGTAGAAGGGAAAAAAGAAGCAAATGGGATGAGGGGAAAAGTGCAGGTGAAAAAATGATTGCATAACTACAGAGTCTATATTATATGCTCCCTAATAGAATGCCCAAGAAATTATGGATATCATAAACTGGGAAGGGAGCATTGCAAAGGATTCGTAAATTCAGATCTATAAGTAAAACGTATCCCTGCCATCCCTCTTACAAAGAAGAGGCATGTAGGGGAAAGGAAAAAGGGAATTTTAATGGTTTTACTTCTATTGAATGTATTGTGTGTACTTTGTGAAATCTGCTCCAATACTGCTGGCAGTCTGCAAACCTCTGCCAGGTGAGGTCAATTATATGTGAGGTTGGTTTAATTGAAGGGAAGGGGAGATTTCCCTGAGGCTACCGCCTCCATCTGTGCAAAAGACCTGGAGTGTCCCCATGGCACAGGGGTGGTCTCCTCTCCCCAGCTTGCATGACAGATACCAGCGAGAGGGCATTGGGGCTAGGTTTACATTAGTGCGATGTTCGACATTGGATGAGATCTACACCACAACATTGCCATGCACATCACATGCGACGTCCTTGCAACGCAAATTCAGCCACACAGATTGCATGGCCAAACCTGAATCGCATAGAAAAAGGGGGTGGGTCCTTTACTATTTTGGACCGCACTGGAATCGGATCGCATGTGTGTAGTAGCCAGGAAACCCTTCTTCAGTCCTTCAGAAAGAATACAAAGCTAATTTAACTACCTAACAGCAGTCAATTCTAAATACATATTTACAACCCACACCTAATCCAATGTTTGAAAGGCTTTGTGCCCTGGTGACTGAGGCCTAGGGAAAGAAAACAGGGAACCAGAAAAGACAAATGAGTAAAAGTCAAAGTACCAACTCATCCTGGTGGAGCAACAAATATGACTTTCTGCAAGATAGAGCTGACAATTTAGACACCCTTGCTGCTGTAGTATTAACAACCAGAACCACTGCCTTCTAAATCAAAAAAACAAATGGAAGGTCCTAACCACTGTAACTTTTAGGCTGGGTTAACACTGGGGAGCGGAGCAGCACACAGCAGGGCATCCAGTGCGTCTCCATTCACCATTTCAGGTCAAATTTCAGCCTGAATGTTTGGCTGAATTCGGACCTGATACAAACCAGAAGACACACAGGACTCTTGTGCAATTCGCAGCGCAGCCACTTCAGAGATATGTGAACCGCCACCATAGAGAGCCGGTCACAATCTCATGACATGCGAATTGGATGTGGGGTAACCCCGCTTGTAGAACAGTAATTAAAGCATATTTTGTGAATACAAGGGCTGTGGCATATTTTCGTGTAAATTGCGAAGTAGATTGCGATAACTTATATTTATATAAACATTTTACCACGACTGATCCTGTGAACTTGTTACTCAAAAAACAAAAAGTATGTACATGTGTCTATTAAAAATTAATGTGCAAACATCAACAAATAGTGTGCAATAAATACAATATATATATGTGCTAAGAAAGTCCTTAATAGATATTTCTTGCAGTGATGCTCAGCTATATTTCCACCTTCACTGCAAATAGTGCCTACACCATCATCTGATAAAATGGCCACTCACCAGATGGACCCAGAAATCTGCCTTTGGTTCATATGGATAACCACTCCCTCTCTCAGGTTTATCAGCAATCACTCCCAATGCTTTGGCTGTAGTCTCGTTCTATATCCATTCATGTAACATATAAAAGACTATCATGGTGTAGTACATCAAAGAATTTATTTATGATTAAAACATACATAGTTATTCCACTCACATGTAAAAGTGCCTGGGAGCCGGCACTGAGCTAATCCAGCCGTAAATAGGAGTATACAAATATGTGAGTTTGTCCTGGTCCGCACGTGTGATGCCTCACTTTGTCGCCTGCGTTCCCAGCCTCATTACACTCAGACTGGACATGACGAGCTGGCAATGGTCCTACAGCCTCTATGCATTTCGCAACTTAATGCGTCCTCAGGAAGCTGCCTCATTGGTGCTCGTCAGTCTTTTTATACCTCCCGGTGCTACTTGTTATCCTATCATCTGCTTCGTACAACAGGATGCACCACATCCGCCATTTTGACTACTGGTAATTCCCTGACTACTGGAACTTCCGGCCGGAAGTCCAAACTCCATTTTACCGGAAGTGGACTGGCCGCCATTTTAGTTACTACCTATTATTCACTGCCACTGGTGCGAACCTGCTTGCAACATTTTATTTTTTTATTGTTTACATTTTACATAGCTCCCCCTCCCCCTCTTTAATTCCATTGGTTTTATATTTACATTATACTTAGAAGGCTGCACTCCCCATTCCTGGAAGTAATACAACCTCTATTTTAACAACTGGTGGGTGTATATTGCCCCAAGTGCAAACCTACTGGCAACCCCCCATTGTTGTTATGGAGACTTAACACAAATATTATAATGTGTTAACCCCCTCAGTTATCCTTAGGCTCCATTCAGACCTCGGCGTTTTGTCGCCCTACGCCCGACGCTGCAGCAGCCTGTGATACGCTGGAGGGGCGAATTTACATTGTCGGCTATGGAGATGGTTCACATCTCTACGCCGAACGCCGAAACGCTGTACGCCTGAAACAAGTCCCGGACCCTTTTTTCAGGCGTATTCGGCGTTCGGCCATAGCCGACAGTGTAAAATTCTGCCCTCCAGCAAAAAAACAATAGGCGTTTTGTCGCCGCAAATCGCGGGGACAAAACGCCTATTGCATGTCGCCCAAATACGCCGCTGCCGCCGACGCCTAGGTCTGAATGGAGCCTTAAGCATGTACCGAGTTACCCCTTTGTACAGCTGGATCGCTCTCACAATTAATTGTTAAAACTTAAAAGACTACTAAAAACACTATTAAAAACATTGTAAAACATAAGCTTGGCCCTAAGGTATTCAAAATGTTTGGATAACCACTCCCTCTCTCAGGTGTGTCAGCAATCACTCCCAGGGCCGATCCTAGGGTCACAAGCGCATGGGTGCAGAAATATTTCTGGCGCCCCCACAAAGGGGGCGTGGTCATCTTACCAACTCCTCCCCTTTACAAATGTTTCTATGGCAATGACTCAAACACAGAGATGCTCCTCTAAGAAGTATTTGTTGCCTTGGGATCCTCCCATGATCTTTTAAAAATAAAAAAAATACTGGAAGAGCGTACACTAATAAGACCTGGAGGGGAACCTCTCTGATACTGTTAGAAAGTGCCCCAAAACATAGTACAGAAGATGGTCAGACTGTAGACATAATACAAGCGATGGTCAGAGACTGCAATCATAGTACAGGAGATGGTCAGAGAGTGTAGACATGATACAAGAGATGGTCAGAGACTGCAATCATAATACAAGAGATGGTCAGAGACTGCAATTATAGTACAGGAGATGGTCAGAGAGTGTAGACATGATACAAGAGATGGTCAGAGACTGCAATCATAATACAAGAGATGTCAGAGACTGCAATTATAGTACAGGAGATGGTCAGAGAGTGTAGACATGATACAAGAGATGGTCAGAGACTGCAATCATAATACAAGAGATGGTCAGAGACTGCAATTATAGTACAGGAGATGGTCAGAGAGTGTAGACATATTACAGGAGACAGTCAGTGACTGGAGATATAATACAGGAGATGGTCAGAGACTGCAGACATACTACAGGAGACGGTCAGGGACTGGAGAAATAATACAGGAGACAGTCAGAGACTGCAGATATAATACAGGAGATGGTCAGAGACTGCAGTTTCTATTGACATAAGTAGATAATGACCGATCGGCTCTTACCTGACCCAGCGATACAGCAACAACGGTTCCTCTGATCAGGAGTCAGCTCACTCTGAATTGCCCATGGATACTCCGCTGGGTAGAGCCCAGATCTGTATTCTGGCAATGACTCCATTCCTTTCTCCACCAGGGATGGCACTAGGCTGTGTGGCTTTCCCTCTGGTGGCGCACAGCAGCGGGGTTCTCTCTCTGATGGTGTTTTCTCCCTCGGGAGTCCTGGGTGAACTTCCCTGAAAGCTTTCCTGGGGTCCTGGCTCTCTCTCTCTCCCATTCAGCTGAACATGCCATGTGGGCTGCAGTTTCTTTTTTACAGTGGGGCTGCCAGTCCTCGAACTACAAGTCCCACAATCCTCTTCTCTGCTCCTTTTTCTATTCTATTTCTTCCCTGGCCAATATGAAGGCGGGGAAAAAAACATAAAGGGTGGCTGTGCTGGCAAGCATCGCTCACTAGTACAGCATTGCGTGTGAAGAGAAGGAGGAGAGGGAGTGGGAGGAGGAATGAAGAGCCTGCAGCTGCAGTGGCGTCACTAGGGTTGTTGTCACCAGTTGAGGTAAAACATGGTGTCACCCCCCTTCCTCCACCTACAGTCGCCCCTCAGTACAGACCCCCTCCACTAAGTATAGACCCCCTCCGTCAGTGCAGACTCCTAAATAAGTATAAACCCCCTCCCTCAGTACAGACCCCCCAGGACAAACCATCCCTCCTCAATTAATACAGACCCCCAGGACAAAACACCCCCCAATAGTACAGACCCCCTTCCAGTAGTAAAGACCGCCCCAAAACAACCCCCCCATTAGTACAGACCCCCAGGACAAACCAATCCCCCTCCATTAGTACAAACCCCCCATTAGTACAGACTCCCCCAAGGACAAACCCCCCATTAGTACAGACTCCCCCAGGACAAACCCCCCCCATTAGTACAGACTCTCCCAGGACAAACCCCCCCCCCATTAGTACAGACTCCCCCAAGGACAAACCACCCCATTAGTACAAACTCCCCCAGGACAAACCCCCCATTAGTACAGACTCCCCCAGGACAAACTCCCCATTAGTGCAGACTCCCCCAAGGACAAACCCCCCCATTAGTACAGACTCCCCCAAGGACAAACCACTCCATTAGTACAGACTCCCCCAGGACAAGCCCCCCCATTAGTACAGACTCTCCCAGGACAAACCCCCCCCCCCATTAGTACAGACTCCCCCAAGGACAAACCCCCCCATTAGTACAAACGCCCCCAAGGACAAACCCCCCCATTAGAACAGACTCCCCCAGGACAAACCCCCCCATTAGTACAGACTCCCCCAGGACAAACCCCCCCATTAGTACAGACTCCCCCAGGACAAACCCCCCCATTAGTACAGACTCCCCCAGGACAAACCCCCCATTAGTACAGACCCCCCAGGACAAACCATCCCCCCTCAATTAATACAGACCCCCAGGACAAAACACCCCCCATTAGTACAGACCCCCTTCCAGTAGTAAAGACCGCCCCTGAACAACCCCCCCATTAGTACAGACCCCCAGGACAAACCAATCCCCCTCCATTAGTACAAAACCCCCCCATTAGTACAGACTCCCCAAGGACAAACCCCCCCCATTAGTACAGACTCCCCAAGGACAAACCCCCCCATTAGTACAGACTCCCCCAAGGAAAAAAAAAACCCATTAGTACAGATTCCCCCAGGACAAACTCCCCCATTAGTACAGACTCCCCAGGACAAACTCCCCATTAGTGCAGACTCCCCAAGGACAAACCCCCCCATTAGTACAGACTCCCCCAAGGACAAACCACTCCATTAGTACAGACTCCCCCAGGACAAGCCCCCCCATTAGTACAGACTCTCCCAGGACAAACCCCCCCATTAGTACAGACTCCCCCAAGGACAAACCCCCCCATTAGTACAAACGCCCCCAAGGACAAACCCCCCCATTAGTACAGACTCCCCCAGGACAAACCCCCCATTAGTACAGACTCCCCCAGGACAAACCCCCCCATTAGTACAGACTCCCCCAGGACAAACCCCCCATTAGTACAGACTCCCCCAGGACAAACCCCCCCATTAGTACAGACCCCCCAGGACAAACCATCCCCCCTCAATTAATACAGACCCCCAGGACAAAACACCCCCCATTAGTACAGACCCCCTTCCAGTAGTAAAGACCGCCCCTGAACAACCCCCCCATTAGTACAGACCCCCAGGACAAACCAATCCCCCTCCATTAGTACAAACCCCCCCATTAGTACAGACTCCCCCAGGACAAACCCCCCCATTAGTACAGACTCCCCCAGGACAAACCCCCCCATTAGTACAGACTCCCCCAGGACAAACCCCCCCATTAGTACAGACTCCCCCAGGACAAACCCCCCCATTAGTACAGACCCCCCAGGACAAACCATCCCCCCTCAATTAATACAGACCCCCAGGACAAAACACCCCCCATTAGTACAGACCCCCTTCCAGTAGTAAAGACCGCCCCTGAACAACCCCCCCATTAGTACAGACCCCCAGGACAAACCAATCCCCCTCCATTAGTACAAACCCCCCCATTAGTACAGACTCCCCAAGGACAAACCCCCCATTAGTACAGACTCCCCAAGGACAAACCCCCCCCATTAGTACAGACTCCCCCAAGGAAAAAAAAAACCATTAGTACAGATTCCCCCAGGACAAACTCCCCCATTAGTACAGACTCCCCACAGGACAAACCCCCCTCCATTACTACAGACCTCCCTCAGGACAACCCCCCCCCCAGTAGTGCAGACCCCCCCGGACAACCCCCCTCCATTAGTACAGACCCCAGGACAAACCACCCCTCCATTAGTACAGACCCCCAGGACAAACCACCCCTCCATTAGTACAGACCCAACCAGGACAAACTCCCCATTAGAACATACCCCAGAACAAACCCCCCCATTAGTGCAAACCCCCCAGAACAAACCCCGCATTAGTGCAGACCCCCCAGGCCAGAACAAACCCCCATTAGTACAGACCCCCAGGACAAACACCCCCATTAGTGCAGACCCCCCACAACAAACCCCCCATTAGTGCAGACCCCCCCATAACAAACCCCCCATTAGTACACACCCCCCCAGGACAAACCACCCCATTAGTGCAGACCCACCCAGGACAAACCCCCCCATTAGTGCAGACCCACCCAGGACAAACCACCCCATTAGTACATGGCAGGCAGAGGCGCTCAATCTCAGCTGAATCAGGCGGGCGGTGGCAGCGCAGCTGTATAGTATCTGTGTGCTCCGCTCGGCGCTCGCTCCGCCACACTGTCTGAAGATGGCAGTGGCAGAGGTCACTGTGGGTGGAGCCGAGCGGAGCTAAATCTCCAGCCACAGAGGTGGCGCGCTGTGGATGCTGGAGCGGCTGTGTGACGTCACGTTGGGGGCTGATTTACCAAGCCTGTGCGCCATGACTCATGGTGCACAAGCAGGAGTAAAACTGTTTTTGACATTTACAAAAGAAACACACTGCCAGTGCACCGTGTTTCCTCATTTACTAAACAGCCTAATGCGCCCAGGAGAGGGCGCACGGCACGCCAGTACAGAGCTGGCGTGCGGCATTTAGTTATGTAAACATCGGGGATTCCGGCGGGAGTTTATGAGGGGAGGGAGGGGGGTGATGCAGGGGAAGTGTAGTGACATGTGTTTAAACGTGTGTGGCGGGCCGAATTGAAAGCGAAAGTGACTTTTGGGACCCGATCCCCGTGCGCTTGCAAAGTACGGCAGAACCTCGGAAGGTTCATTTGCATACTGGGCATGCGCAGAGGGAAAAATCGGGGCTTTCCGCGCGCCTCTTCAGTACGCCAGGAAATTCTTGGTAAATACCAAGGGGCGTAGCAGTGTTTGCACTGCCTGAAGCGACGCACGGGAAGCTCCGAGCTGTTCTCGGGCTGCGCTGACACTGAAGGGGAACTCCGCGCCAAATTTCAAATTTGAAACCGGCGCGGCTTCCCCCCCAGGGGTACAATAGGCTCTTCGGCTTGGTCCGGAACGTGAGGGGTTAACCCATGCCAAAATCGGCGTGGGGTTCCCCCCCAGATCCGTACCAAGCCCTCATCCCAGGCATGCAGTCTGGCCGGACAGGAATGGGGGTGGGGACAAGGGAGCGCCCCCCCCTCCTGAGCCGTACCAGACCACATGCCCTCGACATGGGGGAGTGTGTGCTTTGGGGGAGGGGGGCACTGCCCCCCCACCCCAAAGCACTCTTGTCCCCATGTCGATCGGGACAAGAGCCTCTTCCCGACAACCCTAGCCATTGGTTGTCGGGGTATGCGGGCGGGAGCCAATCAGAATCTGGGAGCCCCCTTTAATAAGGCGGCCCCCAGATTTCGGGCCCCCACTCTATGTGAATGAGTATGGGGTACATCGTACCCCTACCCATTCACCCGGTGAAACATTTTTTAACTTCGAGGGTCTTCCGCCGCCGCCCCCTTCGAATTTTTCTGCCTGGATGAGGGTCGTACATCCCATCCAGGACTTGGACGTGGCGGGCTTCTCGTCGCTGTCTTCCGCCGGGGAGAGAGACACCCACCGATGCTCTCCGCCATGTTCGGCCAGGCCCCCACCCCAAATTAAGCTCTTTCACATCCGGGGGGGGGCGGCGGAAATGGCGGAGAACAACGGGGGTGTCGCCCCACCTCGGGCTCCTCCGCTTCTGCCTGGCTCCTCCCGAGGCCAGGGCTTCTTTCGCCGTCTTCCGCCGGAGGGCGCCACTCTCCGGGCTTCTCGTCGCTGTCTTCCTCCGCGGGGCACCACCCGCGGGGGCCAGGCCTTCTCGTCGCTGTCTTCCGCCGCCGCCCCCTTCGATTTTTTCTGCCTGGACGAGGGTCGTACATCCCATCCAGGACTTGGACGTGGCGGGCTTCTCGTCGCTGTCTTCTGCCGTTTCCATCGTTTTCTACAGGGGTGAGGGTCGGACATCCCACCCCGGATTTCTTCGCCGGCTTCTGCCTGGCTCCTCCTGGGGCCAGGGGTTCTCGTCGCTGTCTTCCGACATGTGACCTTAACCCATGTGACAGTGATGTGATGTGACATCACTGTCACATGGGTTAAGGTCACGTGGTGGCATAACCACGCCCACGCCCTATGCCAATATAAGTCGGTGCCCGCCGCTCAGAAGGCATTTCAGCGCCGGACCTCGCCGTGTCAACATCGAATGGAAGAAGAAGCCCGCGAGTGTCACCCCGCGGCGGAAGATAGCGAGGAGAAGCCCTGGCCCCAGGAGGAGCCAGGCAGAAGCCGGCGAAGAAATCCGGGGTGGGATGTCCGACCCTCACCCCGGCAGTGCCCCCCTCCCCCAAAGCACACACTCCCCCATGTCGAGGGCATGTGGTCTGGTACGGCTCAGGAGGGGGGGGGGCGCTCGCTCGTCCCCATTCCTGTCCGGCCAGACTGCGTGCCTGGGAGAAGGGTTTGGTCTGGATCTGAGGGGGAACCCCACGCCGTTTTTGGCGTGGGTTTAACCCCTTATGTTCCAGATCAAATCTAAGAGCCTGTTGTGCACCTGAAGGGGGACCCCCACGCGTTTTTTTTTTTAAATTTGGTGTGGAGTTCCCCTTTATCCCGGTCCTGTCAGGGGGGGGAATGCCTGCTCGTCTGTCCCTACAATGTATGAACAGCGAGCTGTCATTTCCCCTAGACAGTCCCACCCCCTTTACAGTTAGAACACACCCAGGTAACATAATCAACCACTTCCGCTCCCCTAGTGTTAACCCCTTCCCTGCCAGTGTCATTTTTATAGTAAGCAATGCATTTCTATACCATTGCTCGCTAGAAAAATGCCAAATCTCACAAAAATGTGTCCGCCACAATGTCGCAGTAGCCAGAAAAATCAATGATAGCCACCATTACTAGTAAAACAAAAAATTATTCCTAAAAAACCCATAAGACCAACCCCTACTTATAACGTTTGCCCAAACCAATCAAACGCTTATTGTGATTTTTTGGAACCAAAAATATGTCGAAGAATACTTATCGGCCTAAACTGAGGGCAAAAATTCTTTGAAGATATTTTGGGGAGATTTATTATAGCAAACAGTAAAAAATATGTCTTTTTATTTACCAAATTGTCGCTATATTTTTGGTTCAAGCAAAAATAAGAAAAAACGCAGAGGTGATCAAATACCACCAAAAAAAACAACTTAAACATTTTTTTGGGGGGCAAAATGAGGACGCCAAATTTGTTTGGGGGCCACGTCGCACAACCACGCAATTGTCAGTCAAAATGACGCAGTGTTGAAATGCAAAAACTGGCCCCGTCAGTGACCAGTAATATGCTCTGGGGCTCAAGTGGTTACAAATTAAGAATACACTAAAGTTAGCCCAATTTATGGCCATAATGTGAAAGATGATGTTACACCGAGTAAATAGATACCCAACGTGTTACACTTTAATATTGCACACACTCATGGAATGGCGCCAAACTTCAGTACTTGAAAATACCCATAGGCAACACTTTTTTTATTTATTTTCAGGTTACCAGTTTAGATTTACAGAGGAGGTCTAGTGCTAAAAGTATTGCTCTCGCTCTAATGTACGCTATGATACCTCACATGTGGGGTTTGAACGGGGGTTCAATATGTGGGCGGGACTTACACATTTAAGGCCCGCCCACATATGGAAACATCCTTCAAACCACACATGTGAGGTATCATAGCGTGCGTAAGAGCGAGAGGAATGCTTTTAGCACTAGACCTGATCTGTAAATCTAAACTGGTAACCGGAAACAAAAAAAATGCTGCGTGTTCGCTTCTGACTGCGAGCTACTAGGGACAGGGCGTTTAAATTATTATTATTTATGTTTGTTACGTAAAAATTCTATAAGACCTCCCCTTCAGGTTGAAAAGCATCAGTTCAGGGGGACCAAAAAAAAATAAAACACCTCTAATGCTTTCATCCGCCATTGCAGATTTGATTCTGGTACTGCATTTCGAGTGAACTGGGCATGCTCGAACACTTAGAAAAATAAGCTGGTTGTCTGAGCCTGAAAATGACATGCATCTTTCTGAGCATGCTCAGAAAGCTGTTTTTTTGGCTTAGTAATTTAAGGACATCCTTAACAGGTGTAAGCAGTTACAAGTGCACACAAACTAGAGGCTGACATTTCTTCATGTGTTTCCAATTGGTTCATTAGCACACATGTTATAAAAAGCGTGGACAGTGCACGTGTCAGCTGCCCTCAGAGGGGGCAGATTTGCTGGCTGGAAGGAATGGCGGAGCGAAACAGAGATGTTTTGGAGCAAGTTTTGTTTTTTTGATGTTTTGTCTGCTGCATAATTTTGCTAAATGTTTCTCAAGATGTTAATGACTAATGTTTTAATCCTGTGGGTCTATCCTGTTATTTCAAAAGCATGATTTATTTTCCAATGACTGTGAAATAAACGTTGGTCTTTTTTGTTTTTAGTTTTTTTTTATATTTTTTTTGGTGTGTTTATTTGTAATTTTTTGTTTTGCTTTCCTTGTTTTGTGGACCAATAAAATTACTTTGAAGTTTTGAATTTTGAAGTTTGTTTTGTGATATTTTTTTCATGCTATGGATTTCAACCGCTGCAGCTGAAATAGTTTGGGCCTAAACCATCAAGTGTGATTTGTCTCTAACTCTTTCCTGGTGTGTATGCATGAAATGTTTAGTCACCAGAAAAGGAAGAACAAAGCGGTAAGTATTGTTTCCTAGAATTGATGTCCAGACTGACTTTTTAAAGCACATGTGCAAGATGTAGGAAAACCTGCAAACAGGGCCTGTTTGGAGGGGGGGGGGTGGTGTATTGGTGGACAGGCTTGAAGTGCTGATTTACAGCGCTGTGCTTGAAACTAGCACA
This sequence comes from Rana kukunoris, assembly GCA_029574335.1. NCBI lineage: Eukaryota > Metazoa > Chordata > Amphibia > Anura > Ranidae > Rana > Rana kukunoris. Next base: position 364,667,841 of record CM056053.1, read on the forward strand.
AGACAATCCTATTCTAATTGTGGGTTGTTTGAGGGAAGCCAATTGAGTGTTAGAACCCCTGCTAGTGTTTTTAGGTTGGGCTTTGTGTCCCTTTTCCTAAAATTGGCTTCACTTCCTGTCACACAGCTGAACAGGAAGTGAGGTTAAAACCCTACCAATGGTCTTTTCTTCGGGACACAGGTCAATCTAACTAGTGTCCCCATTAAGCAAATTGCACTGCAGTGTACACCCCAAATGATTAGTTATTTTGGGGTTTAGTAAAGGCAAAGCCGCTCTGCAATAGAAGCGTAGGCAATGAAAATCAGAAGGGAAGCACTGATGGTTTTTACTTCCAATCCCGCCAAGTTTTTATTTTTCTTCCTTGCTTGTCCACTTGTAGTGCAAAGTGGATTTGCCTTTAGTAAATGGACCCCAAAGTCCAAGATCCATACTAATTTGGGGGTGTACACAGCAAAATGCAATTTCCAAAATGGGAAACTATTTATATTGATCTGTGTGTCCCCAACAAAACATTACTCAGGTTTTTTCCCTCACTTCCTGTTTGGCTATGTGGCAGGAAGTGAATGAATTAAGTAGAAAGTGACAACATTTGTGAGGTGTCTTTACCCTATCAGGGGTGCAGGCATCCCCAAAACAAACAAGAAAATTGTTGATTTAACATTGGGTGGTGTTTGTGGGGGTCCCTAACACACATTCATACATATTAGCAACGCTGGATCCTGGCCTATTGGCATGGTTATATTTTCTTAAGCCTCTCAATAAAATGATCTGAAATTTGGGGTTAAACTGGAACTATAATCATCACTTTTATTTTTTTGTTTTCTTTCATTTTGGATAGAGTTGGGGGGGGGGGGGGGTTAGAAGCTCTGTCAGTTTATTTTGTATTATCCCTGTCCGTTTGGGGAGATTGGCCTTCACTTCCTGCCCCATAGCCAAACAGGAAGTGATTGAAAAACTAGGCAAACTAAGGGACTCCTGTGCCCTCCCCCCCCTACAGAACTTGTGTGTGTCCCCTGAAAATTCCTGGGTGGGTCATAAAAAAACAGGGTGTGGCCTTGACAGGAAGGGTGGGTCATTTTTCTATTAGGGGGTGCCAAAATTTGGTCAGGCCTAGGGCAGCACAAAACCTAAATATCCTACTGCATATTAGGGCTTATTTAGACAGGATCCAATTTACAGCATGTTTTTAGATTGTGGGAGGAAACCCGCACAGGGAGAACATGCAAACTCCAGGCAGATAGTGTCACGGGCGGGATTCGAACCAGCAACCCTTTTGCTGCTAGGTGAACATGCTACACACTACACTACTGTGCTGAACGAACATGATCGCAGCTGAAAGCATGAGATGTTATTTTTTTATTTTTTTTACCAATTCCATGCTTTCCAGCCTGGAGGACAGATGTGGGGTCTAATTGACCCCGCCTTTCTCTATAAATAGGACCTGTCACACACTAGTCCTATTACAAGGGATGTTTACATTCCTTGTAATAGGAAGAAAAGTGAAAAATAATACAAAAAAAGGGACAAGGGGGACCCCCACGCGTTTTTTTTTTTAAATTTGGTGTGGAGTTCCCCTTTATCCCGGTCCTGTCAGGGGGGGGAATGCCTGCTCGTCTGTCCCTACAATGTATGAACAGCGAGCTGTCATTTCCCCTAGACAGTCCCACCCCCTTTACAGTTAGAACACACCCAGGTAACATAATCAACCACTTCCGCTCCCCTAGTGTTAACCCCTTCCCTGCCAGTGTCATTTTTATAGTAAGCAATGCATTTCTATACCATTGCTCGCTAGAAAAATGCCAAATCTCACAAAAATGTGTCCGCCACAATGTCGCAGTAGCCAGAAAAATCAATGATAGCCACCATTACTAGTAAAACAAAAAATTATTCCTAAAAAACCCATAAGACCAACCCCTACTTATAACGTTTGCCCAAACCAATCAAACGCTTATTGTGATTTTTTGGAACCAAAAATATGTCGAAGAATACTTATCGGCCTAAACTGAGGGCAAAAAATTCTTTGAAGATATTTTGGGGAGATTTATTATAGCAAACAGTAAAAAATATGTCTTTTTATTTACCAAATTGTCGCTATATTTTTGGTTCAAGCAAAAATAAGAAAAAAAACGCAGAGGTGATCAAATACCACCAAAAAAAAAACAACTTAAACATTTTTTTGGGGGGCAAAATGAGGACGCCAAATTTGTTTGGGGGCCACGTCGCACAACCACGCAATTGTCAGTCAAAATGACGCAGTGTTGAAATGCAAAAACTGGCCCCGTCAGTGACCAGTAATATGCTCTGGGGCTCAAGTGGTTACAAATTAAGAATACACTAAAGTTAGCCCAATTTATGGCCATAATGTGAAAGATGATGTTACACCGAGTAAATAGATACCCAACGTGTTACACTTTAATATTGCACACACTCATGGAATGGCGCCAAACTTCAGTACTTGAAAATACCCATAGGCAACACTTTTTTTATTTATTTTCAGGTTACCAGTTTAGATTTACAGAGGAGGTCTAGTGCTAAAAGTATTGCTCTCGCTCTAATGTACGCTATGATACCTCACATGTGGGGTTTGAACGGGGGTTCAATATGTGGGCGGGACTTACACATTTAAGGCCCGCCCACATATGGAAACATCCTTCAAACCACACATGTGAGGTATCATAGCGTGCGTAAGAGCGAGAGGAATGCTTTTAGCACTAGACCTGATCTGTAAATCTAAACTGGTAACCGGAAACAAAAAAAATGCTGCGTGTTCGCTTCTGACTGCGAGCTACTAGGGACAGGGGCGTTTAAATTATTATTATTTATGTTTGTTACGTAAAAATTCTATAAGACCTCCCCTTCAGGTTGAAAAGCATCAGTTCAGGGGGACCAAAAAAAAATAAAACACCTCTAATGCTTTCATCCGCCATTGCAGATTTGATTCTGGTACTGCATTTCGAGTGAACTGGGCATGCTCGAACACTTAGAAAAATAAGCTGGTTGTCTGAGCCTGAAAATGACATGCATCTTTCTGAGCATGCTCAGAAAGCTGTTTTTTTTGGCTTAGTAATTTAAGGACATCCTTAACAGGTGTAAGCAGTTACAAGTGCACACAAACTAGAGGCTGACATTTCTTCATGTGTTTCCAATTGGTTCATTAGCACACATGTTATAAAAAGCGTGGACAGTGCACGTGTCAGCTGCCCTCAGAGGGGGCAGATTTGCTGGCTGGAAGGAATGGCGGAGCGAAACAGAGATGTTTTGGAGCAAGTTTTGTTTTTTTGATGTTTTGTCTGCTGCATAATTTTGCTAAATGTTTCTCAAGATGTTAATGACTAATGTTTTAATCCTGTGGGTCTATCCTGTTATTTCAAAAGCATGATTTATTTTCCAATGACTGTGAAATAAACGTTGGTCTTTTTTGTTTTTAGTTTTTTTTTATATTTTTTTGGTGTGTTTATTTGTAATTTTTTGTTTTGCTTTCCTTGTTTTGTGGACCAATAAAATTACTTTGAAGTTTTGAATTTTGAAGTTTGTTTTGTGATATTTTTTTCATGCTATGGATTTCAACCGCTGCAGCTGAAATAGTTTGGGCCTAAACCATCAAGTGTGATTTGTCTCTAACTCTTTCCTGGTGTGTATGCATGAAATGTTTAGTCACCAGAAAAGGAAGAACAAAGCGGTAAGTATTGTTTCCTAGAATTGATGTCCAGACTGACTTTTTAAAGCACATGTGCAAGATGTAGGAAAACCTGCAAACAGGGCCTGTTTGGAGGGGGGGGGGGTGGTGTATTGGTGGACAGGCTTGAAGTGCTGATTTACAGCGCTGTGCTTGAAACTAGCACAAGACAATCCTATTCTAATTGTGGGTTGTTTGAGGGAAGCCAATTGAGTGTTAGAACCCCTGCTAGTGTTTTTAGGTTGGGCTTTGTGTCCCTTTTCCTAAAATTGGCTTCACTTCCTGTCACACAGCTGAACAGGAAGTGAGGTTAAAACCCTACCAATGGTCTTTTCTTCGGGACACAGGTCAATCTAACTAGTGTCCCCATTAAGCAAATTGCACTGCAGTGTACACCCCAAATGATTAGTTATTTTGGGGTTTAGTAAAGGCAAAGCCGCTCTGCAATAGAAGCGTAGGCAATGAAAATCAGAAGGGAAGCACTGATGGTTTTTACTTCCAATCCCGCCAAGTTTTTATTTTTCTTCCTTGCTTGTCCACTTGTAGTGCAAAGTGGATTTGCCTTTAGTAAATGGACCCCAAAGTCCAAGATCCATACTAATTTGGGGTGTACACAGCAAAATGCAATTTCCAAAATGGGAAACTATTTATATTGATCTGTGTGTCCCCAACAAAACATTACTCAGGTTTTTTCCCTCACTTCCTGTTTGGCTATGTGGCAGGAAGTGAATGAATTAAGTAGAAAGTGACAACATTTGTGAGGTGTCTTTACCCTATCAGGGGTGCAGGCATCCCCAAAACAAACAAGAAAATTGTTGATTTAACATTGGGTGGTGTTTGTGGGGGTCCCTAACACACATTCATACATATTAGCAACGCTGGATCCTGGCCTATTGGCATGGTTATATTTTCTTAAGCCTCTCAATAAAATGATCTGAAATTTGGGGTTAAACTGGAACTATAATCATCACTTTTATTTTTTTGTTTTCTTTCATTTTGGATAGAGTTGGGGGGGGGGGGTTAGAAGCTCTGTCAGTTTATTTTGTATTATCCCTGTCCGTTTGGGGAGATTGGCCTTCACTTCCTGCCCCATAGCCAAACAGGAAGTGATTGAAAAACTAGGCAAACTAAGGGACTCCTGTGCCCTCCCCCCCCTACAGAACTTGTGTGTGTCCCCTGAAAATTCCTGGGTGGGTCATAAAAAAACAGGGTGTGGCCTTGACAGGAAGGGTGGGTCATTTTTCTATTAGGGGGGTGCCAAAATTTGGTCAGGCCTAGGGCAGCACAAAACCTAAATATCCTACTGCATATTAGGGCTTATTTAGACAGGATCCAATTTACAGCATGTTTTTAGATTGTGGGAGGAAACCCGCACAGGGAGAACATGCAAACTCCAGGCAGATAGTGTCACGGGCGGGATTCGAACCAGCAACCCTTTTGCTGCTAGGTGAACATGCTACACATACACTACTGTGCTGAACGAACATGATCGCAGCTGAAAGCATGAGATGTTATTTTTTTATTTTTTTTACCAATTCCATGCTTTCCAGCCTGGAGGACAGATGTGGGGTCTAATTGACCCCGCCTTTCTCTATAAATAGGACCTGTCACACACTAGTCCTATTACAAGGGATGTTTACATTCCTTGTAATAGGAAGAAAAGTGAAAAATAATACAAAAAAAGGGACAAACAAGTGCAAAATTGAAAATATTAAGTTAAAAAACAAAAAAAAAAAGGAATTTAAATGCTCCTGTCCCTAGTAGCTCGCACTCAGAAGCGAACACGCATGCAAGACCCACCCACATATGTAAACATCCTTCAAACCCCACATGTGAGGTATCATAGCGTGCGTTAGAGTGAGAGCAAGAATTTTAGCACTAGACCTCCTCTGTAACTCAAAAGTGGTAACCTGAGAAAAAAAGTCAAAGCGTCGCCTATGAGATTTTTAATAACGAAGTTTAGCGCCATTCCATGAGTGTGCGCAATATGAAAGCGTGACTAGTTAGGTATCTATTTACTCGGTGTAACATCATCTTTTACCTTATCCCTAATAATTGGGCTAGCTTTACTGCTTTCTTATTTTGTCATTCATGAAACAGGTTTTTTTTTTGAAAGCCAAAAAAAAACAAAAACGTTTGAAAATTTTTGGCGCAAATACCGTTGGAAATGTGTAAGAAAAAATGGCCGCCACTTTATTCCCTAGGGTGTTTGTTAATAAAATATATATAATGTTTGGGGGTCCTGAGTAATTTTCAAGGAAGAAAATATAATTGTTACATGAAGGAGAGAAGTGCCAGAATAGGCGCGGTATGGAAGTGGTTAAAGTGCAACAATAAAAGTTAAAAATTCCTTGAAATTTCGTACCAGGGGGGGGGGGGGCAATCAGGGCCGCCATCAGGAATTATGGGGCCCCTTACACAGCTTCAGGCATGGGCCCCCTGGAGCAGAGAACAGGGGGGGGTGCTGCCGCCTGAAATTGAGAAGGGGGGGGGCTGCCGCAATTTGATAAGCGGGGGGGTTCCTTTACAAAAAAATAAATATAGAAAAATATATATTAAAAAGGGTGGTAGCCATCCGGGGAGCCCTGGGGACCTCTGGGCCCTTTAATAAAAATAAACCTCTGGGCCCTTTAATGAAAAATAAATTAAAATATCTATATACAGTATATATATATATATAAAATAATAAAAAAAGGGGGTTGCCTTGGGAGCTCTGGGCCCTTTAATAAAAAATAACTACCAAAAATCTAAAAAAAAATAACATGGGGTGGGAGCTGTGGTGGCTCAACGTGAATGGCACTGCGCTGACAAGCCGTTCACCTCTGCAGCCAAGGGTTCGGATCCTGGTCTCGGCTACATGTGAATTGAGTTTGGTGGTCTCAGCCCGGCTCCCGGTGGGTGTGCTATGCAAGGTACGCCTGTGCTTAGTACGCCCACCCCCCCCCCCAAAAAACACCACACTTGCACACGCACTTTGGCCATGAGGTCTCCTAAAATAAAGAGAGGCGAAGGACCTACAGGGCTGGCTGGGTGGGCTAGACTCCCTCATAGGGGGAGTCCCTCTGTCCCATCGGGCTCCCAAGTGTAGCAGGTGGGGTGAGTGGGAGGCCCCCCTCACACCCACCATTGCCACCGGGGGCATAGAGAAGGATGGCGATTGCAAGTCCAGCTCCTCTCTCTCGACTTCACGCACAAAATACACTTTAAAAAATAAATTAAAGACAAAAAAAAAAAACCTGGGGAAAATATAAAATGTTTATAACATTTTTATAGGCAAAAAGGTTGTCATCTGGGACCCTCTGGGCCCTTTCATAATTATATTTATATTATATATATATATATATATATATATATATATATATATATATATATATATATATATATGTTAAAAAAATAACAAAAAAATATATGAAAATATATCATTTTTTGTATTTGTTTTAAAAAAAGGGGGGGTTGTCATCTGGAGCCCTGGGGACCTCCGGACTGCTAAAAAAAATTAAATTCCAAAAATTGGCCATTTAATAAAAAATACTAAAAAAATAAACTAGAAGACCCAAGACAGAAGCAGAGGAAGAAGAAGGAGGAAGAAACCCGAAGGAAAGAAGAAAGAAAAAAATATTATACCAAAAACAAAAAGAGGGGGGTTACCATCTGGGGCGCTGGGGGGCCTCCAGGCCATCTGGGCACCTCCGGACCCCGGGCCCCTTACAGGTGTACTGCCTAGTACCCCCCTGATGGCGGCACCTTTTTTGTTGGGTGTAATGTCAGCATGTGAAAAATGACATTCTGAAGTGGAAAAAAGCCGTTTTAAAAACTGACTCGCGGCAATAATGAATTGTCAGTTCCCGGCAATTGCAGGAGAATTCATTCATAAAAAACACACAAAAAAAAAAGCGTGGGGGTCCCCCCAAATTCAATTAACCAGGACCCTTTAGGTCTGGTATGGATATTAAAGGGGGAACCCCGCCGTCAATTTTTAAAAAAAAAAATGACGTGGGGTTCCCCCCAAATATCCATAACCAGACCCTTCAGGTCTGGTGTGGAATTTAAGGGGAACTCCACCCCAAATTAAAAAAAATATGGCGTGGAGTCCCCCCTAAAATCCACACCAGACCCCTTATCCGAGCACGTTTACCTGGCCGGCCTCAGAAAAGAGGGGGGGACAGAGCGCGCCCCCCCCTCTCCTGAACCGCACCAGGCCACATGCCCTCAACATTGGGAGGGTGTTTTGGGGTACCCCCCAAAACACCTTGTCCCCATGTTGATGAGGACAAGGGTCTCTTCCCCACAACCCTTGCCCGGTGGTTGTGGGGGTCTGCGGGCAGGGGGCTTATCGAAATCTGGAAGACCCCTTTAACAAAGCGGCCCCCCAGATCCCGCCCCCCTCCCCTGTGTGAACTGGTAATGGGGTACACTGTACCTCTACCATTTCACCAAAAAAAAAAAAGGAAAGGGTTAAAAACGACAAGAGACGGTTTTTGACAAGTCCTTTATTATCTTCTTTCTTCTTCTTTTCTTCTTTCCTTCGGGTTTCTTCCTCCATCTTCTTATTCTTCCTCTGCTTCTGTCTTGGGTCTTCTATTCCCGCATCTTGACCGGCGTGTTCTTCCATCTTCTGCTCCTCCCGCTGTCCTTCTCGTCCGCATCTTCTTCTTCTTGTTCTTCTTCGCCGGAGGCGCCGCTTCCAATTGAAATCACCGCTGTCTGCCGGACCACGCCCCCCTCTGACGCCACGGGCAAGCTCTTAGGAGTGTGCTGCAAGTGCGTCAGAGGGGGGCGTGGTCACGTGTCAGAGGGCCGGCAATTCAATTTGAAGCTTGTGCGCGCCTTTTTCTTTGCCAGAGTCGCCGCTTCCAATTGAATTGCCCGCTTTCTGGAACATGTGACCACACCCCCCTCTGACGCACTTGCAGCACACTCCTAAGAGCTTGCCCGTGGCGTCAGAGGGGGGCGTGGTCCGGCAGACAGCGGGGATTTCAATTGGAAGCGGCGCCTCCGGCGAAGAAGAACAAGAAGAAGAAGATGCGGACGAGAAGGACAGCGGAAGGAGCAGAAGATGGAAGAACATTCCGGTCAAGATGCGGGAATAGAAGACCCAAGAGAGAAGCAGAGGAAGAAGAAGAAGATGGAGGAAGAAACCCGAAGGAAAGAAGAAAAGAAGAAGAAAGAAGATAATAAAGGACTTGTCAAAAACCGGCTCTTGTCGTTTTTAACCCTTTACATATTTTTTTTTGGTGAAATGGTAGAGGTACAAGGTACCCCATTACCATTTCACACAGGGGGGGGGCGGGATCTGGGGGGCCCCTTTGTTAAAGGGGTCTTCCAGATTTCCAGATTTTGGTACCCCAAAACACCCTCTCAATGTTGAGGGCATGTGGCCTGGTGCGGTTCAGGAGAGGGGGGGGCGCGCTCTGTCCTCCCCTCTTTTCTGTGGCCGGCCAGGTCAACATGCTCGGATAAGGGGTCTGGTGTGGATTTTAGGGGGGACTCCACGCCATTTTTTTTTTTAATTTGGGGTGGAGTTCCCCTTAAATTCCACACCAGACCTGAAGGGTCTGGTTATGGATATTTGGGGGGAACCCCACGTCATTTTTTTTTTAACCACTTAAGACCCGGACCAATACGCTGGTAAATGACCCAAGGTGTTGTTGCGATTCGGCACTGCGTCGCTTTAACAGACAATTGCGCGGTCGTGCGACGTGGCTCCCAAACAAAATTTGCGTCCTTTTCTTCCCACAAATAGAGCTTTCTTTTGGTGGTATTTGATCACCTCTGCGATTTTTATTTTTTGCGCTATATACAAAAATAGAGCGACATTTTTGAAAAAAAAACACTATTTTTTACTTTTTGTTAAAAAAAAATCAAATAAACTAAATTTTAGTCAAACATTTAGGCCAAAATTTATTTAGCCACATGTCTTTAGTAAAAAAAAAAAATCGCAATAAAAAAAAAAATAGCTACCTAGCGGGAACAGCGACACTAATACAGCGATCAGAAAAATGATCGCTTAGTGACGCTGGCAATAGGGAGTGAAAGGGTTAACTAGGGCGGTGATCAGGGGGTTAAAACTTTATTAGGGGGGGTGGGGGGGCTATCCTGAACCTAACACTAACTGTTTTTTACAGTGCCTGTCACACTGACACTAAATGCAGTGATTAAATCACTGCATTCAGTAACACTGTGACAGGGGGGTGGGGGGGGGGGGGCGATCACAAGGGGTTAATATGCCTATGTGAGTGTGTGTCAGTGTTGTGTTGGTGCACACTTACTTGGCATGTCTTCTCTCATCAGCAGCGCTGGGAAACAGCGCTGCGATGAGAGAATACATCATTTCCTCCTTCCTGTGTAAACACAGGAGGAGGAAGTGACAGGCTGGGAGCGCGCTCCCATTGGCTGGGAGCGATCGCGGGGGGGGGCGGAAAACACGGACATCCGCCCGCAGATCCCGGATCGCTCCCAGAGGTAGGGAGACCCCCGCACGCCGCGGAGGGGGTCCCGATGGGACCCCCGAACCGCACTCAGGCGGGGACGTAAATTTACGCCCTTGTGCCTGTACGAGCCATGTTGTGGCCGTATATGTGCGTGCGGGGGTCTTTAAGTGGTTAAATTGACGGCGGGGTTCCCCTTAATATCCATACCAGACCTAAAGGGTCTGGTTATTGAATTTGGGGGGACCCCCACGCTTTTTTTTTTTAGTTTTTTTTAAGAATGAATTCTCCTGCAATTGCCGGGAGCCGACAATTCATTATTGCCGCGAGTCAGTTTTAAATGGCTTTTTTGCTTTGAAAAATGTCATTATGTGCAGAGACAGTTCTAACCACGGGAAACATGCGCTTTTTCACATGCTGACATTAGAGCCCCCCATGGTACGAAATTTAAAGAAAAATTACACTTTTATTATTGCACTTTTAGCATTATTAAAATCACTGCTCCCGAAAAAACGGCCGTTTTAAAAAATAAAAAAAGCATTGGTACATGTCCCCTGGGGCAGGACTGAGGTCCCCAAACACTTTTTAGGACAAAACTTGCAGATTAGCCTTTAAAATTCACAATTAAGATTTCCCCCATAGACTTATACAGGGAGTTCGGCGGCGGCTTTACTAATCAATTACATCGCGCTGCTGCTGCGGCCGGTTCATGCGCCTAATTAAGGCTTCATCCAGTGCACGTATTATGGCATGTACCGGCGCAGCGCAGCTGCAATAGTAAATCAGCCCCATTGTCATGATGTCTCACCACACTCTTATTTATCCATAGCATTTTTGGGGGTTCTTAAACCCTTGTTTTAAGTTCACTGCCGTGGCGTTGTAAAAATTCTCAAAAAAGGTTCCCCCCAAATCCAGCCTGCGATTGGCCAAAAATGAAAAAAAAAACCTCTGTTCTCTGCTGCCTGTAAAAATGTTCTACGTGTGTTGTGACACCGGCGCAACTAAATGTGTAATATAAATATATTAATCTGCTGCAGTAATTGTGAACACCTGTGACAAGTGAAAAAATTAGAATGTGACATATACTCCTGCGCTGATTATCTAAAAAAACATATAACATATATATAAAAAAAACATATAACATATATATATGTTATATGGTTTTTTAGATAATCAGCGCAGGAGTATATGTAAAAATGTTCTACTTAAAAAAGTAAAACATGGATTAGAAAAAGGTTTGTGTGTTACCGGCGCCAAGATAATATCAATATTCTTATTAAGTCTTGTTGCAATAAAAGTGCAACCTCAAAGGTTTGATTTAAATTTGTGTGTTTGTGAAGTAAATTGCGCTACCTTATATTTATATAAACATTTTACCACGACTGATCCTTTGAGCTTGTTACTCAAAAAACAAAAAGTATGTACATGTGTCTATGATTATTAATTAATGTGCAAATATCAACAAATAGTGTGCAATAAATACCAATAAATAAAATAAACAAAATAAATCCATAAAGATTTCAAATATGTTACTGTTACAATCCACAGATTGAATGTGCCCCAAGAAAGCTAGAATAATGTATTATATACAGAAACAATATATATATATATATATATATATATATATATATATATATATATATATATATATATATTGTGACAGGGTACACGATTGTATGTACACCAGTGAGAGACTGGAAAACTCAGCGTTCCCTGCCCTGGAAGGGGTTAAGCCTGGCCAACAGGTAAAACCTCCTCTCTTCCCCTATTAATTAACACTCACCTGGTAAAGAAGTGGGAAGTGAGAGCTCAATGTGAGAGGTATGCTGAGCTGGACGGACAGGTTGGAAACTGTCTGCATTGAAGGAACAAGGTCTGTCACAGATTTGTTTATTTTGGACTGTTATTCTGTTTGTTTTATACTGGAGGCTGGAATAGCCCCTCCAGTACAGTGTAGTGAGGGACACTACTGTCAGTTAGACTCCTAAATTGGAGTAGGCCATTTTGTTTTGTATTATTTATTTTGAGTGCAATAAAGCCGTATTTATTGCTTAAGATCAGCGACTTTGCTGCATTACATTATCGCTATTTCTACGACTTTGTCACAAGTGGTGGTCAGAAGTGGGATGTTTGCTGTTGTACCGGTCAATTTACAGTTACAGTGGCCTTAAAGGTACAGGACCCAGAAAATGGAAGATATTGTGAAAGCCCTGTTACAAGCTGTCTCTGTGCAGCAAGAGACTAATAGACAGAATAACAGTCCAAAATAAACAAATCTGTGACAGACATTGTTCCTTCAATGCAGACAGTTTCCAACCTGTCCGTCCAGCTCAGCATACCTCTCACACTGAGCTCTCACTTCCCACTTCTTTACCAGGTGAGTGTTAATTAATAGGGGAAGAGAGGAGGTTTTACCTGTTGGCCAGGCTTAACCCTTTCCAGGGCAGGGAACGCTGACTTTTCCAGTCTCTCACTGGTGTACATACAATCGTGTACCCTGTCACAATATATATATATATATATATATATATATATATGTATATGTGCTAAGAAAGTCCTTAATAGATATTTCTTGCAGTGATGCTCAGCTATATTTCCACCTTCACCACAAATAGTGCCTACACCGTCACCGGATAAAATGGCCACTCACCAGATGGACCCAGAAATCTGCCTTTGGTTCATATGGATAACCACTCCCTCTCTCAGGTTTATCAGCAATCACTCCCAATGCTTTGGCTATAGTCTCGTTCTATATCCACTCATGTAACATATAAAAGACTATCATGGTGTAGTACATCAAAGAATTTATTTATGATTAAAACATACATAGTTATTCCACTCACATGTAAAAGTGCCTGGGAGCCGGCACTGAGCTAATCCAGCCGTAAATAGGAGTATACAAATATGCGAGTTTGTCCTGGTCCGCACGTGTGATGCCTCACTGTGTCGCCTGCGTTCCCAGCCTCGTTACACTCAGACTGGACATGACGAGCTAGCAATGGTCCTGCAGCCTCTATGCATTTCGCCCAGAGGTGATTATGTTTCTAATGTGCTGCGCTATATAAGTTTTTCACTTACTCACTCAATGCGTCCTCAGGAAGCTGCCTCATTGGTGCTCGTCAGTCTTTTTATACCTCCCTGTGCTACTTGTTATTCTATCATCTGCTTCGTACAACAGGAAGCACCACATCCGCCATTTTGACTACTGATAATTCCCTGACTACTGGAACTTCCGGCCGGAAGTCCAAACTCCATTTTACCGGAAGTGGACTGGCCGCCATTTTAGTTACTACCTATTTTTCACTGCCGCTGGTGCGAACCTGCTGGCGACATTTTATTTTTTATTTTTTACATTTTACAGCTCCCCCTCCCCCTCTTTAGTTCCATTGGTTTTATATTCACATTATACTTAGAAGGCTACACTACCCATTCCTGGAAGTAATACAACCTCTATTTTAACAACTGGTGGGTGTATATTGCCCCAAGTGCACACCTACTGGCAACCCCCCATTGTTATTATGGAGACTTAACACAAATATTAACAAATATTCATTCAGAAAAAAATCTCTGATAAAGTATAGCAATAAATAAAACTTGTAAAGGTTGGTAGTAAACAATAAGGCCGTCTGATGTTACCACCCCCCTGCGCTCAGCTGGAGTAAGCAAATAAGTAGCTGCTGCTATTAAAAAGAAAATATGAAAGAAATATACCAGTGTTGATGATATTGTGAAATAAATATCAATAAAGTGTATAAAGCAGCGCTCAAAAAAAGAAAGAAATAACACACTATACATAAATAACCTCCAAGTGAATGAAAGTGAACAAGTGAATGACCACTTGATATGTGAAAAAAGTGACAAGAAAAAAAGTCTGTAATCCGTGAATATCAAATGCAACAATAAATGAAAGCACTCAGTGATGGTCCATACACGCTGATGTCTAATGGACTCCTGGGTTGTTCTTCCACCACACCACAAGTGTTGAAGTGAGTCCACCACCCTGTAAAATTACGCACTCACAAAAAATAAATGCCTCACACTCTCGTGTTTTGGCAAATAGGCTCTAAACAGGAGACCTCAGGTCCGTTAGTGATGATCCAAATCAAAGCAATGATGTATCAAAGCACGCCATATAGTAAAGGGAAAATAAAGCGCACAATAGTGTAATATTGCAAAGCAACTTTTAATAAAACACCAAAATCAAAATCCTCCAAAATGTGCACTCACAAAAGATCCTTTAAAACCACGCATTGAACATACACATGTGATATACATCTTCTCCAGGTGAACCAGTGGTCACGGCGGACCAACGAACAGCAGTCCAAACGTACTCACGGTCCCTTCTAGTATGCTGCGTATTGTTATAGAGGGTGCCGGTCTCCACTCAAATCATTCCACACTTACAATATCCAGGATACGACTGAAATGATGACCTAGTGACCAAACTCCGACATGTTTCGTCACGTGGACTTAATCATGGAGATGGTCACTAGGTATCCGGTCATCGTTTAAATAAAAATCGACAATTGGAATAGCGAATGGTGTAACCCATCATGGTCAGATGGTAGTTGTTTGCCACGACGTCATCCGCACTCGACGCATGCTGCGTCCACAGCGTCAGCAGCGCGCGCCCGCGTCGTCGCGTGCCATGAACGTGCACGTGCGGGTATCCCTGCGTGTGTAACGAACACATCATCACGTTCCGCCGTTGGTGACCGAGCGCACGCATGCTCCCATAAGTTGTTTATACAGTGGCCATATAGGGGTACTGCAGTGGCAGTCTTTCCAACGATTAAACAAGGGAACTGCAGCTTCAAATAGCCACCGGATTAAACAAACAAATCAGAACTGCTAGTCGAGTGCAGCCATGACCACAGGTTACCAAATATAATCAACTGAATATTACACAAAATTACACCAATGCATATACAATATAAAATCTATAAAATTTATCTAGAATCAAGAAATTAATTAAAAATTAAAAAATATATTAATTGATACTGAAATAATAAAATACACATGACTGAAATAGAGCATGTTTAGACAAATGATTATCCAGACATGCCAATAATGGAAAAAACTAAAAATCTATGAAAATTAAGGAGTTTAACACTGCATTTGGTATATGCCCCCAAATATAAAGAAGTGCATCCACTGCAGATAAATATCTCACAAATTAATGAGGGGAAGAAATGATGATAGTAGGTGGCTCAGTTGCAGAACCCCTTAGGAATGTCCTATATCCATCACATATCACCCCAACACAAAAATAAAAATAAATTAAATGGAACAACAATGGTAGTTGATGTATACTGAATGAGAGCCAGTTGAAAGTCCTGATCACATTGCGAACTAGGCATTACTAATGAAACAGTTCACATCCAATTCTATGTTGAGGCCCCTAGGGAATTGACTTTTTAAAAGGAAAATCCACTTAGTTTCCCGTTGAGATAGGTCCCTTACCCTGTTTGACCCTCTCCAAGTAGGGTGGACGCTGTCTATACCACAGAATTGGGCCAAGGAGGGGTCTTTATTGTGTTTCTCCTTAAAATGTACTGATACGCTGTGGCAGTCAAATCCTTTTTTGATGTTCGCTAGGTGTTCCACCACGCGTATTCTAAGGAGTCTTTTTGTTCTCCCCACATATAACAGGCCACATGGGCACCATATCAGGTAGACAACAAATTAGGAATTACAAGTGATGAACTCACTTATGTCAAAAGAGGTTCCATCACTCGCCTCCACCTGCCATTTACCTCTATTTTGAATTTGGACCGTTCTGCAACATATACACTTCCTACATGAGAAGAAGCCTTTAAGGTCTATTCTCAGAAAGCGTTGGTCTGGTGGGTCTAAAATTTTACGAACAACCTTATCCCCAAAATTGGGTGCCCTTCTGTAGATGAACATTGGTTGGCTTGGTAGAAGGCCCACAAAGTGTCTCTCTTTGCTCAAGATGTGCCAGTGTTTCCTGAAAAATAACTCAACATCCTTGTATTGAGCATGGAAACCTGTGGGGAATCCCCATTGATGTTGATTGTTCTTGGCTAGTTCGCCCTTATTCCTGAGACACAAGTCTCTAGGAGCATTAGCAACCTCTTGAATCAGAGCATCCATCACAGGTTCCTTATAGCCCTTTTGTACAAATTTGGACTTTAAAATTTTCGCCTGTATCAAATAGTCAGTGTCATCAGTGCAGTTTCGCCGAACCCTCAGGAACTGTCCCTTAGGGATGTTTCTAATCCATGCAGGGTGCTGGCCACTGTTAATGGAGAGATAACTGTTACGATCAGTTGGCTTGAAGAACACTTTCGTCCTCAAGCCTCCTGATTCCCTAAAGATGGTTACATCCAGAAAGTTGACCGAATGGTTGCTGATGACATGTTCTAATTTGATATTGTTGGTGTTGTTGTTAAGCTGAAATAAAACGTATCAAACATTCAGGAAGGTATTCTGGATCTCATCTTGCAATTTACTGATAGGATTTGTATGGCAGTGAGTAATGAAGTGATATAAAATAGGGTATGTTGCATTTTTGTATTCAGTTTAACATCAATGATTGCATGATAATTTAAAATGTTTGTAAAAATTAAGAAAATAGTTTTTCTAACTGAAGGTAGAACATCTATCAACAACCATTAAATACTTCATTATTCTGTATCAACCTTATTTCAGTCATTTAATTTTTTATTTTTTTTCGGGGGGGGGGGGGGGCTGTTATTGTTAGTTGTTTGATATAACCATATCATAGCATTGGCTCTGGGGGTGGGAGATCTTTAGTGCTTGAGTCCATGACTTTCCACAAATGCACACAGCAACCCCAGAATGGAACCCCATTTCTTCTTCTCCTCCTATGAAGGAATTGAATAGAAACATTCTTGTCTCTGAAAAAGAATCCTACCACCAACGCTAACCCTATTACACTATACCTCTATAACAATTTACTAACACTTTAGTAAAGAAGTATGAAGACTGCCATTGACATAGCGACCAGTAGTCATGTAACAGTCATACAAATTCAATGTCACTGCCTCAACACAATGATCAATAGGAGTATATTTGACTTTCTTGATTTGTTTTCCTGCTGTGAGCCAGTGAAAGGTGTTGAAGCCTTTGGGGGGGCATGACAGCCAGGCAACAACCATTTTGAGAAGAAGGCTCAGCAATGATAGAATTAATATTTTTCTAGGTTTAATTTAAAAAAAAAACTTTTTGCATACCTACAGCAGGTTGTGAGAGAATAAAATGTCTCTTCTAAACTTGTTTTTGTTTGGAGGACTCCACCGAGTTTTCAGCAATTTTGCATATTTTCTATGCAGTTCTTTTTGCAGCAAAAACAAGAGAGCTTTAAGATAGAGAAGCTGCCGTGAATTTGAAGAAGGCTCAACACAACTGTACATAGGGCTCAGGGTGAGCGCTGTAACCTTTTAAAACATGTAGCTGATAAAGTAGATTGAAGGGTACACCCCAAAGCAGCACACAAACTATGGTGGGGCATACCAAAAGGATTGAAACTTTTTAGGCAAAAACAAACCCATATATTTTTAAACCTCCATGCACATTGGCTTTTAAATGTATCCGAGACAATAATTATTTGTGCCCTAAACATGGTTGGACTGTAGACCAATTATTAGACCATATTAACCATATCTTGCAAAACATTCTGCCCATATATGGCTAGTTTTACAACCAAATGTAGCAATTTTTGTGGCAGAAAAAAATGGAAATGTCCAGGATTTAACTACTATATTACATCCACTGAAGGTGATAATGAGAATTTAGGATTTGTTTACATTTATCATGCATTTTCCTGCAACTCTTACATATGCATGGCAATGCCAATAATTCTTAATGACACCCCCATGCAATTTGTGAACAGCCGTGTTCGTTAAAACATATAGGGGTTTATTTACTTAAACTGGAGAGTGCAAAATCTGGTGCAGCTCTGCATGGCAGCCAATCAGCTTCTAACTTCATCAAGCTTTGACAAAAAAAAAAAACAGGGAACTGATTGGTTTAAATGCAGTGCTACACCAGATATTGCATTTTTCAGTTTTAGTACACCAACCCTATAGTGTTACAGTACTATGTGTTTTTGCACAATTTCAAAAATGATGAAGGAACTTTTTTTGTCCATTTCTCGTGCAGTGACAGCCCACTGAAATGATTGGGCTGCCCTAAAAGCTACACGCGGGAATGTGCAGAAAGCATTTGTGCACGTTCAGTCCCACCTCTCTGGTGTAAGGGATGCCTTAGATATGAAATTTAATTTGCTGTAAACAATAAAGATATGAGGATTCACTAACAGATTCAATAACATATGAGGCCAAGTTAAAGAACTTTAAAGGTAAATCCTAATTTCCTAATCTTCAGATTCCGCCAGATGCAACAGAAACACGTTCATTTATCCTGGCATAGTCTCTTGTAATGCTAGAGATCAATATGTAATCTTCATAATAAACTATTAGCTTTATACTAAGTAGAATTCACAGCACAGCAGTTGGCCTGCTACATAGAAACAAAATGATCAGCTAGTTTAGTGTTACATACAAGCTGCTTAGGCAGTATTTCACTTTTAACAATAAATGCTCATGTCCAATTTGAAATATGACCTCTGAAGGTAAAAATAAATAAACATTTAAAGGGGGCGTACCATCATCCAGAGTATAGATATAGAGGTCCCCAGTCCCCAGACCAGAGAGCCAAAGAAGGGGGGTTGGGGCCATTGTTGGACTATCGCGGTACTGGTAACATAAATATAAGGTGTACAGAAACAATAAAATATGTAGAACACATTTTGATTAAATACAGTATCAGTGAAGACACAACAAGGGGTACAAAATTAAAAAATTATTGACGACCAACACAACACCAGTATAGTGATCCCTGTGAGTGGGAGAAGAATAGTGGGTTGTGAGTCGTAGCGGACATCTAAATTTCAAACATGTTAACCATGTCCATCTGAAATCCAGGTACTTCCATTGAGAATTCATATTTTATCATTTAAATCAAGAGAAACCCTGACACCTATAAAAAGGGAAAAAGGGCCAAACATTTTGGAAGTTTTTTTTTGGTATAAAGCATATAAAAATGCCAGAACACAAAAAAAGCCCCCAAATTAGCCTTTTTTGGAAAGTAGACACCCAGAGAGATCTTCAGTTCTTTATTCCAAATTAAGAAACATGCTGGTCTTCAGGTGAATAAAACATGGAGCTTGGTAATGGTGTGCTAGAGACATTGGGCCAGATTCAGGTACACGTACATTTGCGAAGCGTATCCGAGATACGCTACGCAGCCGTATTTTACCAGGCTGTCTAACAAATTCTGGTAGATTTTTGACCGTACGTTACGGCGGTGTAGTCTATTTCTCGCCGCGTAATCGAAATACGCGATTAGGGGGCGTGAAGCATTTAAATTAGGCGCGTCCCCGCGGTGATCGAACTGCGCATGCTCCGTTCAGAAATTTCCCGCCGTGCATTGCGCGAAATAACGTCGATACGTCATACGTTGTTTGAGTAGCGTCGTTTACGGACATTCCTATTCCCGGACGTTTTACGTCAAAAATAAAAAAAGACGTCGGAAAACGTTGATATTCGACGCGGTAACGACGGCCATACTTAACATGGGCTGTCTAATATTAGACCAGCAAAAAGCTGGTATAGTGTTACTCAAAAAAAAGATGACTAAAGATGCCGTAAGAGATTGCGATTGAAGATCGTAATTTCGGGGATTGCTGGTAAAAGCTCATTAGCATACCCCGATGCGGAAAACGACGGGAAGTCCACCCAGTGGCCGCAATTTTATTGCAGCGTAGATCCGAAGGCGTACGAACATGTAATCCAGTCTTTTCATGGTTTGAGATTTCAGACTTGCTAAAAAACGCGCGTAATTCGAAAGTACTCCAGTCTAACACCAGTTAGACAGGAGTTACGGGTCTCTGAATCTGGCCCATTGTTTTTTACGAAAGGCAAATCCACTTTGCACTACAAGTGCAGATGACAAAAGCAAAGTGCACATGAAATTGCACTAAAAGTACACTTGGAAGTGCAGTCACTATAAATCTGAGGGGTAGATCTGAAATGAGGGGAAGCTCGGCTGATTTTATTATCCAATCATGTGCAAGCTAAAATGCTGGTTTTTTTTTCCTTGCATGTCCCCCTCGGATCTACAGCGACTGCACTTCCAAGTGTACTTTAAGTGCAATTTCAAGTGCATTTTGCACTTGTAGTTTGCACTTGTAGTGCAAAGTGGATTTGCCTTCAGTAAATAACCCCCATTACTGTCCAGGCCATACACAGAAGAAGGATGGAGATAAAGGGGTTAATGTGGAAACCTTCAAGATAAGGAAGGTGAGGGTTAATATACAGTTCACATAGAGTGTCAGTATTTAGGTAAGATGTGTAGGAGAGGAGGGGTGGTGAAAGGGTTAAAAAAACAAACAGTCAGCTCTCTCCATCCTTGCATCCAAGCCACAGTCTCTGTCCGTCGGCACTGCCTCTCTCTCTCTCCTCCAACAGGATTGAGTGTTCTGGTTATTTTGGAAAGGTGTATTTGAGAAAACATTTTCAGTTTAGACTTTGGTGTTATTCCGTTTAGACAGGGGTGCTCGTAAAGTAATAAATAACAAGACCATAATTGTGTGCAGATGTGAGCTTCTAATATTTTACCTTTAATGGTAGAAACAATTGAGGATATATTTACAAAGCAATGTGACTTTTCATCAAACATTCTCTGGTAGTGAATCCATCACTATCATTAAATATACTTTCATCTGGAAGGTTCACCTGCAGTTAATGTTTGCTGAATGTCAGACTTGCAGCTTTAAAAATATTCCCCTTGGTGTTTCATTGCAAAACCAATTGTTTTCTGAGGTTAATTAGAGGAATACTTGATGTTCTGAATGTTTACAGAAGCTACCACTAAATATGAATTACTCATGTTCTAAAACAAAACAAACCATCAACAACAACCATTGAACAAACATTCTACTCCAATCTGTCTTCAGGGACCCAATTTTCTCCATTGCCTACCGCCATGTTACTTTGCTATTGATTATTTGACATTAAATTAAATATATGTATTTCAGTACCAGTGCTGTTTAGTCTGCATAGGCTGCATGTTTTGGGGTAGAGCTTTTGAAACAGCTGATTGAGCAAATTATGAAGGCTCAAATATTTTTGCACAGAGCAGCCCAGATCCTCCTCTTCTTGGGTCCCTCTTTGGTGTTCATGGCCCCTCCCTCCTGTTTAGTGCCCCCACAGCAAGCAGCTTGCTATGGGGGCACTCGAGCAGAGCCACACCTCTCTGTGTCTCTCTGTGTCTCCTCGTCAGCTGACTGAATTTGACTGACATCAAGGGGAGCCAATGGCACCGTGCTGCTGTCTCCACCAATGAGGAGGGAAGTCCCGGGCAACCGAGACACTCCTACAACATCGCTAGATCTAGATGAGGCTCAGGTAAGTTTTAGGGGGGGCTAAGGGGGGCATAGAATGCATTAAGATAAACAAAAATCTTCTGCCTTTACAATCACTTAATATGAGAGTGGAATAATAGTTTAAACATTTTGTAATACAGTATATACTGTACCTAGAGCGGCATGTAGGAAGACATGTGAGGTGGGAGCTCCTCTGTCACTTCACACATCTTGCATTCTTCTCCTACAGCTAAACCTACTGGTTGTCCAGAAGGTAACAGAAAAGCTTGCAGAAAAAGATGGCAGAACATCAGTTTTTGAGAACCATGAGTGATATCCTCCTTTGCCATACCTCACCACCATAAACACCACAAAGGTAATAGAGGCAAATCTATGTGTCACTTTACCTTGTCCACTAAAATAGAATAGGTGATATCCTAATATCTCTACTCTATCAGAATTTTTTATCAACTATATATTTGCCAAGGCTGAGGACCACTTAAACCATGTCAATCACATAATACAGCAGCAACAGCGTCAAGAAGACATTGAAAATAGGTTGAGGCACAGACATGCCCAAAAGAGCCAAAGGTAATGACCACACCACATTCTTGCAGACCTGCTGATCAAAAATTAAAGCAGCAATACATTTATTCTTACTTTTGGAATTGAAAGGGACAAGGGTTATCAACAAATTTGGCAAGGTTATTAGTATAAAATAACATGTTGAAAATCTTAAACCTTACCTGTAGACATTTTTTTTACTCACTTTAGGACAAAGATCCCATCAGCCTAATTAAACATTTGCGATATGTAATATCTAGATATCAGACTCATGTTTTAACCACTTCCATACTGGGCACTTAAACACCCTTCTGACCAGACCAATTTTCAGCTTTCAGCGCTCTCACACTTTGAATGACAATTATTCAGTCATGCAACACTGTACCCAAATGATTGTTTTGTCCTTTTTTTTCCCACAAATAGAGCTTTCTTTTGGTGGTATTTGATCACCTTTGCGTTTTTTATTTTTTGCGCTATTAATGAAAAAAGACCAAAAATTTGGAAAAAAAATGTTTTCTTAGTTTCTGTGATACAATTTTGCAAATTATTAATTTTTCTTCATACATTTTGCCCACAATTTATAATGCTACATATCTTTGATAAAAAATAACCCAACGTTTTTGGAAATTATTTGGTCTGTGTGAAAGTTTTAGGCCCCGTACACACTATCAAATCTATCTGTTCAAATTGGTCGGACCGACCGATTTGAACAGATCTGTCTGCTGGCATTTTGGTTTGCTCGCGTGTACACATGAGCAAACCAAAATCCCCGCCAGCAGACAGCGCGCTGACATGTCGGTGACGTGGCGGTGATGTTGACGCCGCCACGTCACCACACCAGGAAGTAAAACACTTCCGCGCATGCGTCGAAATTATTTGGCGCATGTGCGAGAAGACATGTCTGCTGGTTAGTATACTAACCAGCAGACATGTCGGGCGGACGGGTTCCCAGCCGACAGATTTCAAAGCATGCTTTGAAATCTGTCGGGTGGCCAAATCCGTCTGTTTGCCCGTACACACGATCGAATCTGTCTGCTGAAACGGTCTAGCAGACCGTTTCCAGCAGACAGATTTGATCGTGTGTACGAGGCCTTAGAGTCTACAAGCTATAGTGCAAATCATAAAAAATTATCACATCTGATCACACCTGATGTACTGAAGGCCTATCTCATTTCATGAGACCCTAACAAGCCAGGAAAGTACAAATGGCCACAGATGGCACTGATGAGGTGGCACAGATGGCACTGAGGCGGCACAGATGGCACTGAGATGGGTACTGATGAGATGGGTACTGATGTGCACCGATGAGGCCTGTGTTCTGGTGGACACAGGTGGGCACTGATGAGGCGGCACAGATGGCACTAATGAGGCGGCACAGATGCACTAATGAGGCGGCACATATGGCACTGAGATGGGTACTGATGAGATGGGTACTGATGTGCACTGATTGACTGTGGCACAGGTGGGCACTGATGAGGTGGCACAGGTGGGCACTGATGAGGTGGCACAGGTGGGCACTGATTGCAGATGTGCACTGAGGTGGCAGATAGGCACTGGGCACAGGTGGTACTGGTGGCACAGGTGGGCACGGTGGCACAGGTGGGCACGGTGGTAATGGTAAGCACAGGTGGGTACGGTGGCACAGGTGGGCACGGTGGCACAGGTGGGCACAGTGGAACAGGTGGGCACAGTGGCACTGGTGGGCACGTTGGCACTGGTAGGCACACGGTGGTACTGGGGGGGCACACTGTGGTACTGGGGGGGCACTGTGGTACTATGGGGGGCACTGTGGTACTATTGGGGGCACGGTGGTACTGTGGGGGGCACTGTGGTACTGTGGGAGGCACTGTGGTACTGTGGGGGGCACTGTAGTACTGGGGGGCACTGTGGTAATGTGGGGGGGCACTGTGGTACTGTGGGGGGCACTGTGGTACTTTGGGGGGCACAGATGGTGCTGGGGGCACTGGTTGGTCACATTTTTTTTATTTTTTACATCGCCGGTTACTCACAGTTCTCTCCCTCCTCACACGCGCTGCCTGTGTGAGGAGGGGGGAGTCGGCAATGAGAGATGATCTCATATGTTTACATATGAGATCATCTCTCATTGGCCGCACAGATCGCGCTGTAAATAGCCGCTGTGATTGGCGGGGAACGAGCAAAGGGGCGGCCGTAAAAACACGGCCTGTTAGGGATTTAGAGCCGCGCTGCGGCCGTACAAAGTCGTACGGCCGTCAGATAGTGGTTAATACTTAAACCCCGATTCAGTAAATACTCTCAATAGGTGTTACTTTCCTACTTGCCATTCTTTATATTTTCTGGCATTTACCTGTACATTGATCATTCCCTCAAAAATTGCTCCTTATTTATTCTTAGAAAACCTGGTTGATGGAGTTGAACACACAAGCACCCATCATTAGGACTGAAATATAACAAATATTGTCTAAACACCATAACCGTGTGTCATTTTTCTTTAATGTTGGTGTCCTTTGTGCATTTCTTTTAGATCTGTGCAGTAATCCAGCATAAAAACAAAATTCATGGGTAGATTGACTTTTGTACAACCACAGTGCCCATGAATGGATCAAAAATCGTCTAGTTCCTGCTAAACCAGCTAAACTTCAATCCATGTATGGCCAGCTTTACTGTTAGCATTCTGTTATATTATATTGTGATTATTAGTTCTTCTACGATGTGGTAGTGTATGGTAATATTATATTTAATGTTTGTTTAAAGTAAATTCCACCTAGTAGAACTACATGGTTTTAATATTTGTTCCTGTTTTCCAAAAAACAAGAAGGACTTATCAATGTATGCAGTGCCATCTTTGATTGAAATGGTTAATTTTTTAAAATACGGTAACTTGGTATCGAGCATGTCTCTTTAGAAATGTCTATATTTCTGTCACAACACACAGCTCAGTGTAAATTCATTGCCTTTATTTTGTATAGTAAAATGGTTTGCAGCATCAAAGTTCTATATACTTTGCTGAAATAAATAAAATTACTTAAAATGCACTTACACTAAAAAGCTAGAAAAATGAAATACATATGTGAACTATTGTTATAATTGCAAAGTAAACATATACTTCATTAGAATGAAACAAACAAATAATGAATTACACAATACAGTAATAAAGTAGAAGAGTATGACTCATTCAAAGTTATTTTCAGAACTTCAGGTAAATAAATTAAACACTGAAAAAAAAAATATTAAGGGGATAGCTATACATTTTCTTTTTCCTTCTTAGGAGCATGCACATGCAGCTTTTTATTTGTATATTTAGTTCTTGTTTTATGAGAAATTGATAGGTACACTGGTTTGTGAGACTGGCTTAGCACCCCATTTTGGGGACCCTTGTGGATGAGCTCGCTAAAGCCCTGGGAACACGGGCACAGGGCAGCGGTCATGCAGAGATCATCATTAAGGCAGCACCTCAACTCAGAAGCGAGCCATGCACAGTTCCACTTGGTAGACTCCTACCATGTCAGGCACCGGCCTTTTGCTGGCTGGCTGCTGGCAATTTCATACCACTTCACTTCACAGTTAAGCACTTTTCCCATGTCACTGTACTATTTCTCCCCACAAATGCAGCAATTCTGAGAGGACACCGCAGGGGTTGTGTCCTGCACACCAGGACAGCCTTACTTGTCACCTCACTCCCAGTGACAATGTGCATTCCTGCAAATTTCTCTGCACAGGCTTCTGTTGCTTACTATCTTTAAAACTTTACTTGGATCCCTTCTTTACTGATTCTTGCTTCCATACCTCCCGACCAGGTCACTGAGTCCCCCGTGCGGCAATATAGTTCCAGAGTATGGGTTACTAATCACTAGGGAGGGGGTCAAGCTCACTAACCCCTCACTACCGGGTTGACTGTCTCCCATGTCATGTACCGACCTTCCCCTGGTTGGCTGATATAAACTTCACACCACTTCACCAGTTACCCATAGCAATGGCAATATAGCCGCATCTCCCATTAACTCCTCTGCATGATTAACCCTTTAAAGGTGGCTTTCTTGTAATTTCTCTTCATCCCCTTGTTATACCAGCCCTGTTCATGATACACCCTGCATGCACCCCTTTGAATAACTTCAGACCAGGTATTAAACAGTTAACAGTACCTTTACTAAATCCCTGAGGGTCTACTTAGACATTGCCCATTGTGATGGGTGAAGGTTGGATCTTTTTATTCCTGGACAGATCCAGCAACGAGATTGGTAAATCCATGTAAGCCAATTTTGGTATCCATTTTATTGCTGCTTTTAAATTAATGTGTGCCTCTTTTCCTCTTTCACCCAATAGGGGGCAATTGGCACTGATCTGCTGTGTTCAGTGTTTTCCCTGCTGTGTGTGCCTCCAGCTGTATGTGTGTGCCCATTCTTTTTTCCATCTAGGGGGCATTTACAATAAGCAGACTGTATGCGGCCTGCTATTGTGCCTCTGTCTAGGTGCAGGGGGACCCTTATGCTCTTGTCGCTTTTTTTATATGTTTAAAGCTTCCCTGTGGCTGTGGGGTTGACATCTTCCCTGGTCAAATCTGCCACTCATGCGCAATTGTCCGATGGCATATACAGTGCGGAAAATAAGTATTTGAACACCCTGCTATTTTGCAAGTTCTCCCACTTGGAAATCATGGAGGGGTCTGAAATTGTCATCGTAGGTGCATGTCCACTGTGAGAGACATAATCAAAAAAAATAATTCCAGAAATCACAATTTATGAATTTTTAACTATTTATTTGTATGATACAGCTGCAAAGAAGTATTTGAACACCTGTCTATCAGCTAGAATTCTGACCCTCAAAGACCTGTTAGTCTGCCTTTAAAATGTCCACCTCCACTCCATTTATTATCCTAAATTAGATGCACCTGTTTGAGGTCATTAGCTGCATAAAGACACCTGTCCACCCCATACAATCAGTAAGAATCCAACTACTAACATGGCCAAGACCAAAGAGCTGTCCAAAGACACTAGAGACAAAATTGTACACCTCCACAAGGCTGGAAAGTGCTACGGGAAATTGCCAATCAGCTTGGTGAAAAAAGGTCCACTGTTGGAGCAATCATTAGAAAATGGAAGAAGCTAAACCTGACTGTCAATCTCCCTCGGACTGGGGCTCTATGCAAAATCTCACCTTGTGGGGTCTCAATGATCCTAAGAAAGGTGAGAAATCAGCCCAGGACTACACGGGAGGAGCTGGTCAATGACCTGAAAAGAGCTGGGACCACCGTTTCCAAGGTTACTGTTGGTAATACACTAAGACGTCATGGTTTGAAATGATGCATGGCACGGAAGGTTCCCCTGCTTAAACCAGCACATGTCAAGGCCCGTCTTAAGTTTGCCAATGACCATTTGGATGATCCAGAGAAGTCATGGGAGAAAGTCATGTGGTCAGATGAGACAAAAATAGAACTTTTTGGTCATAATTCCACTAACCGTGTTTGGAGGAAGAAGAATGATGAGTACCATCCCAAGAACACCATCCCTACTGTGAAGCATGGGGGTGGTAGCATCATGCTTTGGGTTTTTTTTTCTGCACATGGGACAGGGCGACTGCACTGTATTAAGGAGAGGATCGGGGCCATGTATTGCGAGATTTTGGGCAACAACCTCCTTCCCTCAGTTAGAGCTTTGAAGATGGGTCGAGGCTGGGTCTTCCAACATGACAATGACCCGAAGCACACAGCCAGGATAACCAAGGAGTGGCTCTGTAAGCAGCATATCAAGGTTCTGGCATGGCCTAGCCAGTCTCCAGACCTAAACCCAATAGAGAATCTTTGGAGGGAGCTCAAACTCCGTGTTTCTCAGCGACATCCCAGAAACCTGACTGATCTAGAGAAGATCTGTGTGGAGGAGTGGGCCAAAATCCCTCCTCCAGTGTGTGCAAACCTGGTGAAAAACTACAAGAAACGTTTGACCTCTGTAATTGCAAACAAAGGCTACTGTACCAAATATTAACATTGATTTTCTCAGGTGTTCAAATACTTATTTGCAGCTGTATCATACAAATAAATAGTTAAAAAAATCATACATTGTGATTTCTGGAATTTTTTTTTTTTTATTATGTCTCTCACAGTGGACATGCACCTACGATGACAATTTCAGACCCCTCCATGATTTCCAAGTGGGAGAACTTGCAAAATAGCAGGGTGTTCAAATACTTATTTTCCGCACTGTACATAGGGAGGTGGGGCAAACACATCAGTGGTGGGTCCTTCTTTAGGTTGAGCGGGGCTGTCTTGTTTAGGCACAGGTCCTGTTACTCTTGTTTTCAGGCTGATGTCTCCTAAAAAATGGAATTGTGGGAGCTTACCAGGGGGTAAGCATGTGGTTGTTATTTTACCAAAAAAAGACAATAATAGCAAAAGTAAAATAAAAGTGGAAGTACTGAACAGGTTTCATCGTCTTTGGTGCCAGTAGAATCTGGTTAACTGTAGAATAAATCCAATCTTGTGTATTAAAGCCATTAGCCCTCAGAATAGCTCTCTTATTTTATGTTTTTTTTTTAGTGGAGTTCAGCACAGTTGCAACAGCATTTGTTGCACCGGATAAGGGCGAGTGCAGAAATAATAGGACCAATCAAATAGTCAGATATTTTCTTATGATCACATGCTACAGTCTAAAAACCCATATACTGTATTATTATGCAGCATTAAAATAGGGAAAATATGGAATGTGTCTAATCTGCCTCCTGCCCCTCATATTATAGTAGTAGTTAGTCTTTAGTCTACAGTTGGGTGGATACTTGTTATTAATGTAATTTCATCTGCTTAGGATTTCTGAGACATGACTGGATTTTGGTTATGCAGTGCTCTCCAAAATATTTGAGGCATGCATTAATGCATCTACTTTTGGGATCTATTGATGACTTGAGACATGTCTTCCTAATATGTTTAATTATTTAGGCCTGGATTGTTTCAGTAGTGCTGTAAACTGGAATGCTTTTTTACACATTTTTTTTACAATAATCATTAAAGGGTATATGGTTTTCCAGGCTCTGCCTTGCCATTGATATTTATGATGGCTATTTATTGATTAAGAGATTTTTCATTAGCATTTTGCATAATTATTATAATTAATTATTGACCCCTCAGTTCTAGCTTTAGCTGGGCTGATATAATTTATGATGGCCTCTTCACTAAGCTGATTGTTCAGTCTGAAAATTTGATTGGTGCAAATTAATTTTGAGTATGATCCCCCTTTCCCCAGACCTCATGATCACCACAGGTTTACAAACATTTTAAATTACTTCAGCGCCTGTATCATTATACCACTTATGAACCAGAGCAAATTACACTATGGGCCTGCTTCTCAGGTGATAACTTTGTCATTACTTGGTTGTAAAGGCAGAAGGTTTTTTATTTAATGCACTTACTGCATTAAGATAAAAAGCCTTCTGTGTGCAGTAGTCCCCTCAGCCCTCCTAATACTTACCTGTGGTCCATCTAGATCCAGCGATGTTTCAAGAGTGTCTAAGGTGCCTGGGGCTCTCCTTCTCATTGGCTGAGATTGGCTGAGGCCATTGACTCTCGCTGCTGTCAATCAAAGTCAGTCAGTCAATTGGAAGAAAAAGGGGGTGGGCGCGGCTATGTGTCTGAATGGACGCAGGAAGTCTCAGGCTCTAATGATCTGCCTAAAAAAACATTGAAATCAATGCGTCTGGCGCCCTGCATGGAGATAAGGGGCCGGGCGCATGGAGATTAGGGGGGTGATACCCCTGCGCCCCTTATGCAGCCGCCACTGTACCAAAATAATACTTACACTGTTTTTTAATAAAAATACGCAGATTTTTTTATTATTATTAAGTTTAATGAAAATAAAAAATAGACATTTTTAGTTTTTTTATATAATTTGTCTAATTTATAAAAAAAAATAAAAAATGCTTCTGCCACAAAACATTACAAAGGTACTTGGAAATGAACAAAAGGCCATGTTTGCACTTTTTTAATGCAACACTGAAAAATATAACAAACAAAACAAATGATAGCAAAAATAAAATTAAAATACTTGAAAATGATTAGCAGAAAAATATTAGCTAAGGGACATGAGGGGTTAATTAGGGACAATTTGAGTTAAGTAAGGGTTAATAAGGGGTTAGATAAGAATACATTCTAATTAAAGCAAAAGGCTCAGACTTAACAGTGGGCAGGTCGGACCACACAGAGTGACTAATGCATTCACACAGAGAGCAAGGTTCCTTCTTTACCACTTGCCATCAGTGGAAAGGCTTTTCTATTTAAGAAAACAGACTAAGAATTTCCAAAACTTCGTTTTGGTGCACCTGAAACGTATTTAGCTGATTTCAATGGAAAGTTCATTGGGGCTTTAAAGAGGTTCTTTTGTGCACATGATTGTTAGGGAAGAGTAAAGAAAATTAGGTTGGGCTCATGTAATACTGTCTGATTGCTAAATAAGATCCTATTTTTATCATGAAAAAGTGGTCTTTCTACCCTAATTCAACTTTTGAGGACTACACTTCTAGACGAAAATTGCAACGTTTTTGAGTACTATAGAAGCGAAGCATGTGCTGTTATATGTGCTGTTATATGTCCAATCTCTTGGGTTCTATATTTAGTTCTTTAGGGCCAATCTGTGTCAAATAGTGCTGCAAGCACTACCATATGAAAGAGATAGAACCCTACCTTCTGGCTAATTCTTAGCAGTATACACAAAATCCATTACCACTATTGAACTTTTCATCTTGATCCTTTTAAGTATTTTTTGCATATTGCTTTCCTATTTCATGGGAAAAATGTCTTCATTAAGGAATGCAGAAAGACTATCAAGAAACTCTAAATACTGTATTTCTGAACTGGCAAATGGAATACAAGACACCCATAAATAATTACCTGTCAGTGTGTTTAAGAGAATTATAAACTAGGGGAGCAGTGGGAATGTGTGTTTAATTCAAGTTAAGTCTTAAAACATTATTAATCTATTTGTATGTAAAGTGGAGCTTGAGTTTGGAGATAGATTACGGTAATTAAATTGATCTTCCCTGGTCTAATGGTATCACACTGATACTAAGGAAAGGAATCCAGTTATCTTCAAACTAGGTAAGAGGAGCAGTTAAAATCTATTTATTTTGGAAAACCTCAATTTGCAAGAATAAAGTTCTGTGATGGTTTGTGTCCCCATCCGACACCTTTGGTGTGGAGCATACCATACAGTCAATATTTGCGCCTAAAGCAAAATTGCTAGAAACAGGAAGATTTCGAGAGGGAGTCAAAAGCATTACAACAATGTCTCAAAAAGAGAGGAAATAGTAAGGCTCATTTAAAAAAATCTTATCAGTGGGGCAATAGACAAAATAGGAACTCCTTGATACATGTATCCAAAACAAAGGTAGAAGATAGGGCGGATAAAAAAGTTGCTAAGCATATATAAGAATACCCAGAGATTACATTTAGCAGGTCTGAATCTTTAAGAGATAAACTGGTGCACAATCACCGTGTACATCTGATGAAGGAAACATTTCCAAGAGTTGGAGGTACTGCCAAAAGTTGGCAAATGTAACTTCTGTCAATACATATGACAGGTGCAGCAAATCCTGTTGCCGTATAGCAGGATGTATAGGCTTCATTTATTTTCTAATTGCAAATCAATAGGTATTGTGTACTATAAGCATACCTCCCAACTGTTCCTGATTTTAAGGGACTTAAATGTCCCTCTTTCCTCCTCATTTGTTCCTCATTTTGATCTGATCTATATAGTTGTATTAAAAATGCACTACTTATCTATTAAAAAGTGTTTCCTGGTGCTAAACCTTTCATCCAATTTCTAAATTACTGCATTTGTAAATTTGAAAAGCCAATATAAAGGAATAGTAGTGGTAAAAAAGCACTTCATTTTTTGTGCAATTCCCCTTTAACGGGGGTGTGTCAGGGAGTGTGTCCTATGCCTAAATACTTTTGCTAATAGGTGTCCCTCATTCCTATCTGGAAAACTTGGGAAGTATGCTATCTGGAATGCCAATGTGACATGTTCTACATTGGAAAGACCAAGAGGCCTTATTTCCATAGAATTAGGGATCACATGGGATTGGTAAACGCAAGGAAGTTTGAAAGTCCTATAAGTTGCCACATTCCCCTAAACGAGAGAGGGGATGATGTAGACAAATTGCTTCTACAACAAGAAACAAAATAGATTTTTAATCTGTCTGCTACAAAACATCCAGGGTTAAATGATACGCTCAGTTTCAAACTGTTCTTATAGGGCGAATCGTGACCTTAGGATGATAATGTTAATCGCATGCATGTATCTCGGTTCTTTATTTCCTCCATTAGCCACTATTCTATAACCTTAAGAATTGCTAGGCAATGGTCAATCTGCATTTCAAGTGTACAAAATGATTAAATTGTTCTTGTGAAGTTCCTCTGATGGTGTGTTACTCTGATCTTGGATGGGGTCTGAGTCCTTGCTGTCCCTTTGTGGCACCACTCTGAATGCCTGGTTGTCTCTCTCTACCCTAGGATTGCTGCCTTGTGCTCGGGTGGTGTCATTGTTGTTCCCTCTTTACCTCCCTTAGTTTTCCTTTGGGGTAGTTAGTCTGTTTATTTATAAAATATAAACATCTGGATCATATCCCATTGGACATCTTCTGTTTGATCATTGCTTCAAGATTGTCCTCTCCCTTTAATATTTTATACTGGATAGGGCATATGTTTGAATTTAGTGTGTTTTTTCTATATTATGATCAAACCATCATGCAGCTGCTATTAAGGGGCTGCTTATCAACCGCAGTTTACATGCATTGTCTTTTGCCCAATTGTGGTTAAGGTATCCAGATTTAGATGTATTGTTTGGCAGTTGAACCCCTAGGAGGAAGTTTGTTGGTGTTTCTTCTGTTTTTCCTTCCTGGTCCTGAGATCTGTGTGGTGCTGCTTTGGATAGCAGTATATTCATGCAGTAACCGGGGTAAGGGAAAAAGGAGTTTCCAAAATGGCCAAGGCGGTATCGCGCATCCGCGGAACACCGATGCGAGTGATCCCTGCATCTCCTCCCCTATTAGAGACAGCTGGGGGGATTTGGGGCCAACCAACGGACATCCGTATCTCGGTGGTGACTTCAGATTCCACAGGGATGGAGGGGGATATTTAAGACCCTCAGAGTGGTGGTGGTGCTGCTGTAGCCGATCGCCCTGTCTGGTACCTGCAGGATTTCAGTCCAAGGTGAAAAGTGAAATGATTTATGGCAGTCTTGATCTCCCCACTTTTTCTGCTGATTTGAACATATCTACATGTGTGTGATTTGTGGCAGTTTGATTTCAGCTTTTTTGCTGATTGGAACTTAGCCATCGATTTGACACTAAATTAATTGTATTATTCTCCTTAGGTGTTATTCTCTTGGGATGGATTAATTTTCCTTAGATGGCACGGTCCTTCTAAAGTCTAATACCAGTATTTGAAGTATACTTTTATATATATTTATATATAATTATATATAATTATCTGCCCTTAAATTGCTTGACTTCTTGTCATAAAAGGGTAGGGTTATGTTGGACTATATTGTGCTCAATTAATTGGCTTAAGTGATAATATAGTGGTATATTAACCCAGTCAACTATATGCCTTTGCAGGTGTCAATACAGGGCTACTATCCCCTTTAATATGGCACACTAATACTTTGCTGGACCACTTAGTGGGC
This sequence comes from Rana kukunoris, assembly GCA_029574335.1. Taxonomy (NCBI): domain Eukaryota; kingdom Metazoa; phylum Chordata; class Amphibia; order Anura; family Ranidae; genus Rana; species Rana kukunoris. The sequence continues at coordinate 364,701,567 of CM056053.1, forward strand.
CTTGAGTATTCTTTGGAACATTGATCACATTTGGGGTGAGAGTACATCCATCAGACGATCTATATAATGTTGTATCCATGTAAATATATGAATTTTTAAATATGATAGACCCTTTTGAGTTTTTGTATGTACCAGTGTTTTCCCCTCTTCTTTCCTTTTTCTTATTTTTCCTATTTCTGATTATTCATTAAAATGTATTGTTTATTTCTTGTTTTTAGTGACATTATACATAAGGTCTTGCAAAAGCTCCAGAAGAAGCCATGATTATGGCCAAACATTTAGAGGCAACCAACTTTTGTATTGTGACCGCATGATTTTTCATGTTCTGGTTTTAAACTTTATCTATTTTGACCATGTTTGTTTAAAATGAAATTTGTAATATCAATCTGATTAGATTTTTAGCACCTCAAAACTCCCAATTTTGTTTCCTGGTACTTCTTTCAATATAGCTACGGGAGGTAAGTACAGGGTTTCCTCGTCTTTGGTGTCAGGAGAATCTGATTCAATGTAGCATAAATCCAATCTGGTGTATTAAATCATTGCCCCTTAGAATAGCTCTCTTCCTTTATGTGTTGTTTCAGTGGAGTTCAGTACAGTTGCAACAGCATTTGTGGCCCCGGATGAGGGCGTCTGCAGAAATAATAGGACCAATCAGAGAGTCTCATATTTTCCTATGATCACATACTAGTCTAATAACCCATAAATTATTATGCAGCATTAAAATATAGAAAATATGTAATGGGTCTAATCTTCCTCCTGCCCCTCATATTATAGGAGTAATTCGTTTTCAGGCTACAGTTGGGTGGATACTTGTTATTAATGTAATTTCATGTGCTCAGGATTTATGAGACATGACTGGATTTTGGTTATGCAGTGATAAATAAACAGCCAATCATATAGCCTGCTTTCTAAAATATTTTGGGCATGCATTAATGTGTCTACTTTTGGGGTTTATGGTGCTATTATTAGTTATGGTTTTAGACATGTCTTCCTAATATGTTTAATTATATAGGCCTGGATTATTTCAGTAGTGCTGTAAACTTTAATGTTTTTTACACATTTTTTTTACAATAATCATTAAAAGGTATAGGGTTTTCCAGGCTCTGTCTTGATATTGATATTTATGATGGCTATTTATTAATTTAGAGGTTTTTTGTTATAACTAATTATTGATTCCTCATTTCTAGCTTTAGCTGAATTTATGATGGCCTCTTCACTAAGCTATGAGTTTTGAGTATGACACCCCTTTCCCCTGCCCGGGGCTCTCCAACTCATTGGCTGATGCCATTGACTCTCACTGCTGTCAATCAAAGTGTCAACCAATGAGTAGGGAAAGGGGGAGGGGCAGGCACGGCTATGTGTTTGAATGGACACAGGGAGCCTCAGGATATAATCATATGCTTCAAAGAAAAAAAAAGAACCCCATTAAAATCCATGCGTCCAGCGCCCTGCATGGAGGGAGATAAGGGAACGGCCACATGGAGATTAGGGGGGTGGTGCCCCTTATAGAGTGTCCGCCACTGTACCAAAATAATACTTATACTGTTTTTTAACAAGAATATGCAGTTGTTGTTTTTTTAAGTTTAATACATATAATAAGTATACATTTTATTTTATAATTTGTCTAATGTATAAAAAAGAACTAAAATAATGCTTCTGGGGGGGCGTGGCCTGGACATGGCTGAATGAAGCTGCTTTCCATCTGAGCTCCCGGCCTGATCCCCCAATTCCGAGCCAAAAATCGACATTAGACCGGCATGAACCCCACTAAAAGATACGGGACTAGAGCAGCAACGAAGAGTACCCCAGCTGGCAAGATTACGGGCGAGATTCAAAAATACTTCAAGAGCCTACAAGAGATCTCCCCCGGACCGGGCCTACCTGGGCCATGAGGCTACACACCGGGAGCCACAGAGAACTCACATCTACAACTACCGGACACCAGTGAAGCGGAGGACTGGCTTTCATTTGCCCAGGAGCCGCTGGACGAGTCCCCCCAAGGCGAGATGTCTGCCTCACAAGTACCGGAACCCGCGGGCCTAGACCCGGACATCAAGGCCCTACTCCAAGCCCTACCCACCAGAACGGACATCGAGGCCTTGATACTGAGGTTGGAGGAGACGCACAGAAGGGATATACAGGAGGTGAGGGGAGAAGTCTCCACACTTACCGAACGGGTAGCTACAGGTGAGGAGTCGGTGTCTTCCCTGGCGGACCGCGTGGCTGCACTGGAACAATCCCGAGACCAGCACCATGAAGCCGCCATCTCCCTGCAGCTCCATTTGGAAGATGTCGAAGATAGAAGCCGCTGCAACAATCTACGGATTCACGGTATACCCGAGCCCGAAGGTGTGGAGGATGTCGGAGCCAGGGTGACCGAGTTTCTCCGCGAGGTGCTGGGAGACCTGGAGGCAGAGATCATCCTTGACAGAGCGCATAGAGCGCTCGGGCCTAAGCCCACAGACCAGGATAGGCCGCGTGATGTGGTATGCCGCCTACATCGCTACAGCCAAAAGGAAGACATCCTGCGTCGGGCCTGGGACTTAGGAGACATTGCAGTGGACGGGGCGCAAGTACGGATCATGCCTGACCTATCCAGAGCGACCTTACGCCGCAGAGCGATGCTACGTCCCGTCCTGGATCTTGCCAGGCAGACGGGTCACACGTACCGTTGGGGGTACCCACTCGCGGTCACCTTCCAGAAAGAAGCGGATGCCTTCACATTCCAGAACGCGGCAGTCCTTCCAGCCCTCTTCAGGTTCCTGGGCTCTGAGCCGATACAAGTCCCGGACTGGCTCCAGTTCTTCCCCCATCAAGCCGGGCGCTCGGGTGCACATGCCTACCGAGGACCCTTAATGCCACGTCCGCAAAGAGGTAGACGGAGACGGAACTCAGCCCGAGACGGAGCGGCACGTGAGTAGGCCCTGGGCCACACTTCCATATCTTCCTTCTCTGCCCGCCCGCCATCCCTGTCATGGAGACTCCCACAAGACTTTTGCTTTGCCCCCCCTGCCTTTCTTTTTTAGCTTTGCCCCGGAGAGGCCCGATGTCTGCCGTGAGCCCGGGGTGGGTCCCCCCCTTCCTCTTTGCTCGCCCCACGCAGTGGCTCTGGAGCCTGATGTACACTGTCCCTACTGTGGAGGCCCCCATTGACTTCCATGCTCACCCCCCCCCGTAGGCTCGATGCTTTCTAAGGGGCCCCTGTGCCTGCTATCTACCTGGGGGGGCCCTGCACAGATGTTCCCCTCCCCCCTCACGTTCCCGTCATATTGTTGCTCCCCGCACGGAGGGCCCAGCCTGAACCCGTACTATGGAGTCATAGACATTGTGGCCCCTCCCGCTGTTTTCTGGGACCTCTCACTACCCCCCTGACCCTCCAGCTGTTTGGGCCCGCTAGAACGGAGGGGGTTGATCCCGGAGCGGGGGCCCCCCTCGGAGGGGGAGGGGGGTTCCCCGAGGGGACTAAGGGACTATCTGCCAGGTCACTCGGAACCGTATGGGCTGATGAGGCTGTTGAACACTTCCACGTTCGGGAGGACAGCAGGACAAACTGATTCCATTTTCTGACAGCCCGGACATGTGTGCGTGGGGCTGGTGGAGAGACCCGGTTCTGCTGAGCTAGCAGTGGATTATGTTCTGGGGATTTTACTGGAGGGGGCTGCCCGAGGGATCTGGGACGAAGCTCCCCGGCGGGGGGACCCCCGTTTCTCTGAAGAGAGGGGAAATTTTACCCCAATGTCTGCCCTTATACTGTAACGGAGACGGGCTTCTTGAAGTGCCTTACTATCCTATGTGCCAGGTCTTCCCAACACTACTACTCCCACTTGGCACCGGGATGACCCATGGGAGGGAGAGGGGGCAATATCTGATTATAGGGGGGCGGTGTGGGCGGGGGGGATGGGTGCACACTTGACTGCCGGATGGTAGGGCCCAGGGCTCTGGACCCTATGAGTTTCTGGGACTCTCATTAGCACTTTTCATACCGACTGAAGTAGTTTATTTTACGACTGTTTCACTTGTTTAAAAGAGTTCTCTGCTGCTAGTTCTATTACTGTTAATGAATGTTATCTATGATGCTGGTTCATGTTTGGTTATGTATCACTGTTTGTATTTTGGCCGGTGTTGGGTGGGGAGGGTCGGGAGCTTGCTGCCGACCCCTGTCCAGCTCAACTCCCCCACTTAGGACTGCACTCGATCACCGGGTTCTTACCGGAGAGTGCCTATAGCCGAGTTTGGCTAATTTAGTTAAAACTGCTTGTAGGCTCCACCCCCCCTACTGCACGAGCATGGATGTGCTTACTGTGATCTTGTTTAATGTCAAGGGCCCTAATACGCCTGAGAAGAGGCGTATGCTGTTGCAGGACATGCGACGCATGGGTGCGGACGTAGTGCTCCTACAGGAGACACATTTTAAGGAATGTAATTTGCCCCTCTTGAAAAACAGATTCTACCCTACATCATTCCACTCTCAATATTCCGAAGCCAAGTCCAGGGGGGTATCCATCTTAGTTTCAGCAAGAGTGCCGTGGAGACTTATGGATATCCAGACAGACAGAGACGGGCGATACCTTTTTCTGAAAGGCAAGATAGGAGACAAGACAGTGACGTTCGCTAACCTCTATACCCTGAATTCTCAACAGGACGCTTTCCTCAAGAAGCGCTTGGGACAGCTCGGGCACTTCTCGGAGGGCCACCTTATTATAGGAGGTGATCTGAATGTCCCCCTAATCCCGACTGAAGACACATCCACTGGGAAATCCTATTTGATACGAGACACTCTTAAACGTATTGACACTGCTCTACATACCATGCAACTGATAGATACCTGGCGCCTTCTACACCCTGGAGACAGGGATTACACCTTTTTTTCTAAACCCCACCAGACGTATTCGAGACTTGACTACTTCCTACTTCCACATAGACAACTAGACGCGATCCGGGGAGTCACGATTGGCTCGATCACTTGGTCTGGTCACGCCCCGATCACCCTGAAATATTCCATCTTAGAGGGTACTGGAGACCAGAAGTCTCCGTGGTGCCTCAATGAAAGCCTCCTCCAGAACGCCGAAGTTATGGCGGAGGTAGTGGGGGAGCTGGGCCACTACTTCTCCACAAATAACGTGCCAGGCGGTGACGTGGGGGTAATATGGGAGGCCCATAAAGCTGTGATACAGGGAATATTAATTAAACACGGCGCACGCCTGAAAAAGGAACGTACGGCACAACTTAACTCACTTCTGGCCAAACTGCACGTACTAGAAACGACACACAAAGCTACGCCGAGTAGTCAGATGGGAGCGGAACTTGTTGTGACTCGCGCACAGGTTACTGACCTCTTACATTTCAAGGCCAAGGTGGCGCTGCAAACATGCCGACGCTTTGCCTACGAATCGGGCAATAAATGTGGCAAAATGCTGGCCAACACAATACGCACCCGGCGACTGGCCTCATATGTTCCCCACGTCATAACGTCGAGAGGATCGAAACGGTCCACGCCACAACAAATTACGCGAGAATTTTGCCAGTACTATGAGTCCCTGTACAACTTAGACAAACCTCCCCCCACACGGGACATGATAAGGGATTATATCTCTGCGTCCCTAATGCCCGCCCTGCCGTCGGACGCTCGAGAAACACTAGAGGTGCCCATCACTCTACCTGAACTACAAAATCCATTGAAAGCCGCCAAGCCAGGGAAAGCCCCAGGTCCTGACGGCTTAACCACCGCATATTATAAGTCCTTGTTCCCATCAGTGGGCCACCACATGGTGAGGCTATTCAATGAATTAGGCTCGGGGAAATCCCTTCACGTCACCACACTTCAGGCCCAAATCTCTGTTATCCCAAAAGAGGGGAGAGACCCAGCTAACTGTGGAAGTTACCGCCCCATATCCCTCCTCAACACAGACCTCAAACTATATACCAAAATCCTAGCCTCCAGACTCCAGAGCCACCTCCCACAACTGATACACTTAGACTAGGTGAGCTTTGTACCCACCAGAGAAGCCTGTGACAATACGGTGAAGGTACTTAACCTTCTACACGTAGCCTCCTCCGGTAAGACTCCATGCCTTTTCTTAGGAACTGATGCCGAAAAGGCTTTCGACTGGGTTAACTGGCAGTTCATGATGTCCACCTTGGAGCATATAGGTCTAGGGGAAAAAATGAGAAATTGGGTGTCGGCGATCTATAGAGAACCGACGGCGAGGGTCCGGGTTAATGGGACATTGTCAGAAACGTTCCCTATCACCAACGGGACAAGACAGGGGTGTCCCTTATCGCCCCTACTCTTTGCCCTATCCCTTGAGCCATTTCTGTGTCATGTGCGGCAAAATCACGCAATTACGGGCATACGCGTCTCGGAAACGCAATACAAGGTCTCCGCATATGCGGAAGACCTCCTATTTACCCTTACAGAACCAGACACATCCCTCCCAACCCTCCTGCGTGAGTTTGAGGCTTATGGCACACTCTCCAATTTAAAAATAAACATGACAAAATCAGAGGCAATGGGAGTGGGGATTCCACAACAACAACTCGCCCGGCTGAAGGCTAAGTATAGTTTGAAATGGACAGAGGTCGCACTAAAATATCTAGGGACACAAATACCTCCCTCGCTTTCACAATTATATAGGCTGAACTTTCCACCCTCCTGACGGAAGTAAGGAGACTGTTGTCGCAGTGGACGGGAGGCCTTCACTCATGGCTGGGTAGAGCCAATATATTGAAAATGATGATCCTGCCCAAATTCCTTTATCTTCTACAAGCCCTCCCGATCCGGATCCAAGGGGTGTACTTTCGTCAAATCCACTCTGTTTTCTCCCAGTTCCTATGGGCAGGGAAGAAGTCGAGAATACACAGAGGGATCCTTTCCCTCCCAAAACTATGCGGCGGTCTAGCGCTACCGGACGTACGGACATACTATCATGCCACACTGCTGGTTAGACTGATTGATTGGTGCCGACACTCTCGCACTAAACTCTGGACGCAGGTAGAGCAGGGCCAATGCAGGGTCCCACTTCGACGAACCCCATGGTGTTATACGGCGCTCCCCATACCAGTGACAAGACATCCTCTGGTGGGAAATACGGCTAAGGTATGCGCGGTCCTGTTCGACCGGTTCTCCCTCTCGTCTCGGACCTCTCCTCTCAGACCTATCATTGGCCACCCACTTTTTGAACCAGGCCTGCAGGACGGGAAATTTCTCGACTTGTCAAGCAGAGGCCTTTTCTAGGCCTCGCATTTTAGCTCAGGGGAGGGGGGGAGAACGACAGCAAAGCTGATGGCCCCTGACGGCGAACATCGCCTAGACTTTCTGAGCACACACCAACTGAAACATTTCTTGAGCAGTCTCCCGACCTCCCGGCCAGTTCAGACAGCGCTGACGACCCTAGAGGAATTATGTAGTGAACAGGAGGCACTCCCTCACGGGCTGTCCCTGACGTATGCACTACTGAATGCTCCATCTGGAGAGTACCAGATCCTAGCCCTAGCTTAATGGGAAAGAGAACTAGGCACGCAATTTACGGCCAACAAAAAACTAAATATAGTTTGCTTCACGCACAAGTCATCTGTCTGTGCGAAAACACAAGAGACAAACTATAAAATACTTACACGCTGGTATAGGACCCCTGACCTGTTGAATAAATTGTTCCCTGACACCGCAGCCACTTGCTGGAGATGCCAACACGATAGGGGCACCATGTTGCATATATTTTGGTCCTGCCCGCGGATCAGGGGCTTCTGGGGATAGGTACGCCGGATCACTCAACAATTCACGGGAAATGCAGTACCCGGCCTACTTTCTCCTACACGCAAGTGACATGTCACCTAAGGCGTACAAAAAATCATTGGTCGCCACCTCCTGGACTCGGCCAAAGCCTGTGTTCCACTCCTCTGGAAGTCCCCTCATCCACCGACCATTGCCACGTGGCTACATAAAGTAGATGAGATTAGTCGTATGGAGGACCTAATCCTTTCTAGCCAGCAAAGGGAGGAGGCGTATTCGGAAACATGGTAATTATTCAACATCTTCAGATATTCTGAAGAGGACCAGAGACTCAGGGAGACGGACTACCACCCGCCGCCCCACCATAGCTAAGTCCCTTGTCATGGAAGTAAGCTACCGAAACAAGACGCCAACTGAATTTTAGGTTTACTGTACGCCATTAGGGGTGCTTTTTAGGCTTGCCATGCTCGTGCAGCCCCCCCCCCCCTCCCTCTTCTCTACTACTTCCTTCTATCTCCACTCTCTCCTATATCTCTATCTTCTACTAATCTATTTTACTGCGGAAAACGGAAAATGGGATGGGGAGCCGGCTCGCTCGGGCCCGATAGATGGAATATGAGGGGGCACGGTGAAGATGTACCTAATGATATACATGTCATATTATGTTGATACTTATGTCGGTGCCTGTGCGCACCTCGGTCATGTGCCCCACAAACAATGTTTTCATGTCACTTATTCTGATTGTCTGTTGTTGGTCCGTGCGGACCGGTTTTCCTTTCTGATGATAAATAAAAAAAAAAATAATGCTTCTGGCACAAAACATGGGAAATGTAATTGAAAATGAACATAAGGCCTTGTTTGCACCACTGAAAAATATTACAAATAAAACAAATAGCACAAATAAAATTAAAAATGTTCATGTTAAAAACTAAATAAAAATGATTAGCAGAAAAATATTAGATAAGGGATGTGGGGAGTTAATTAGGGAAAATTGGAGTTAAGTAAGGGTTAATAAGGGGTTAAATAGAAGTACATTCTAATTAAAGCAAAAAGCTCAGACTTAACAGTGGGCAGGTCGGACCATGCAGAGTGACTAGTGCATTCACACAGACAGCAAGGGTCCTTCTCTACAGCTTGCTAGCAGTGGAAAGGCTTTTCTATTTAGGAATACAAACTCTAAGAATTTCCAAAAGTTTTGTTTTCAAGGGAAAGTTCAGTAGGACTTTAAAGAGGTTCTTTTGTGCACATGATTGCCAGGAAAGAGTAAAGAAAATTAAGTTGGACTCATGTAATACTGCCTGATTGCTAAATAAGATCCTATTTTTATCAGGAAAAAGTGGTCTTTCTACCCTAATTCAACTACACTTCTTTTGAGGACTATAGAAGCATTTGCTGTTATATGTCTGATCTCCTGGGTTCTATATTTAGTTCTTTATGGCCGATCTGTGTCAAATAGTGCTGCAAGCACTACCATATGACAGAAATAGAACCCTACCTTCTGGCTAATTCTTAGCAGTATACACAAAAGCACTCTATCCATTATTCCTATTGAACATTTTATCTTAATCCTTTTAAGTATTTTTTGCATATTGCTTTACTATTTCATATGAAAAAATGTCTTCATTAAGGAATGCAAGAAACTCTAAATACTGTATTTCTGAATTAGCAAATGGAACACAACAACACATCCATAAATAATTTTCTGACAGTGTTTTTATGAAAATTATAAACTAGGGGAGCAGTGGGAATGTGCGTATAATTCAATTTAAGTAGGGCTCGGGAAATTAAAGATTAATTACTCAATTAATTTTTAATTTTTTTGATTGATCAAAATTCTTGACGTCACTGGACAGCCTGGACAGTGAGACTTACCCTGCTGAATGTGAGCAAACTGCACCCATTAAATCGAGGTACCTCTGCATCTGTGGAGCAGGAGGATGCATCAGGCTCTATCAGGGGAAGGGGCAAAAATAACCATTGTTTTCCTGTCCTAAGCAGTTTTGTGCAGACAATTCTTTGTGTATCGGCAACATCTGTTCCGTGCGAAAGACTGTTCAGTTCTTCAGGTTATATTGTCAATAAAATGCAATCATGTCTGCTTCCAGAAAATGTAAACTCTCTGGTATGTCTGTGTGACTGGCTAAAGTGATGCCTACTTGCCTACTATAAAGTGACTGACAGTCAATATACTAGAAAGGTTTTATAATTAAAGTTAAACTAACTTTCTATGTTTTTCTTAAAGTTTAATAAGAAAAAATTACTTACGTAGCCGAAATTTGGCTAAGATACGAGCGGCGTAAGTCTCTTACGCCGTCGTATCTTAGTTGCATATCTACGCTGGCCGCTAGGTGGCGCTTCCGTAGATTTACGCGTCGAATATGCTAATGAGCTAGATATGCCGATTCACAAACGTACGTGTGCCCGGCGTATTGATATATGTCGTTTACGTCGCCGGAAAAATACGAAAAAGTATCTGAATCTGGCCCTATTAATCTATTTGTGTATATTTATGTAAATTGCAGCTTGAGCTACAGAGTTTGTAAACTATGAATGTTGCTAAACAGCTACACACGTGTGTGTGTGTGTGTGTGATACAATTAATTACCTGTTGACAACTATTAAAGTAATGTAAATATAATCTATAATCATTAATATTAACATAACCCACATTTTTTTTTTTTTTTACCATATTAACAAAATAATGAGGGTGCACAAAACATCTATGTAGTCAACAAAATAAAAGTGAACAGGCGCCGGACATGCGGCGGTCTATAGGAAGCTTCCCAGCCTGAAATCAGCTGACTGCAGGCTGGGAAGCTGATTTGCCCATGTTAAGAGCGTGTGCAGGGCGCAAGCTGTGCGCCCGCACACACTCCCACTGTCATTTGATTTGCTAGCATGCACAAGTGTTGTCATGGTATTGGCTCGGCGGGGACCGGAGGAGAGGTCAGTGGGCAGTGCCATTAATATTACATCACTTCCGGTATTCTGGTGGTATCTGGAGCGCGTGTGGTGGCCTCATAGAGGAGCGGCGCCAACCATTGAAGGTAAGGAACAGACCGGCTCCATCCCCCACGCCAGCACCAGCAGCACCCACGCATCCATTGCCTGCCAGCCCCGCCACCACCACCGAGCCCCACCGCAGCTGAATACTTCTCTCTGTGGAGTCGGCGCTAGTACTACCAGTGACAAGCAGCAGCGGCGGACCCCCTCCCCCCCCGCAGTTCACTCTGAGTCCCACCGCCACACTCCGCTCCGGAGCAGCAGTGTGCACTCGCAACAGCTTCGGGTTCCCCCCACCCCAATGTGCCGATCAGATGTCTGATCGGCACATTGAGGTGGGGGGGAAACCTGAAGCTGTTGCGAGTGCACACTGCTGCTCCGGAGCGGAGTGGGGCTGGGCGGCGGGACTCTGAGTGAACTGCGGGGGGGGGGGCTGCTGCTGATGCTTGTCACTGAACTTACACAATGACAGAACTCAGAGTGAACTGCGGGGGGGAGGGGAGGGGGGCTGCTGCTGCTTGTCACTGAACTTACACAATGACAGGACTCGGAGTGAACACGGGGGGGGAGGGGAGGGGGGCTGCTTGTCATTGAACTTACACAATGACACCATAAGCTGCCTTGTTTGCTTCTATTTCCTCTGCCCACCTTCCCTCCACCAGCACACCCACCCTGTTGTCAGCTGGCACCAGAAGCTGTACCCACTGTTCTTGTGACACGTTCAGTCCAGTTGCAGTAGCAGCAGAACACATATACAGCTACAAGGGAAGTAGAGCAGCAGCAGGTGACCAATCACAACACAAGTCAGTGCCCCAGCGCTGAGCCAAAGACTTCTGGGCAAGGGTGTGCTCCTCCCAGCTCAAATATACCCCCCCCCCCAGTGTATTTCTTCATACCAGAGTGTACTCCTCCCAAGCGTAATCCTCACAGTGTACTCTTTTCTGTGTACTTCCCTAAGTGTAAATCCCCCAGTGTGAATCCACCCCCGCCCATGTAAATCCCCCTAGTGTACTCCCTGTAGTGTATTGCCCCATTGTAAACCCAACTTTATAAATACCCCTAATGTAACCCCTTGCAGTGTATTCTCCCCAGCAGTGGGAGGTGAATTAGTGGAGCCAAGTGCCCAAAACAAGTCACTGGGCACAGGGCTCTAGAACACCAGCGGGAATGGGGACCCGGGCAGTGCCCGAGGGCCCAAATGGTTAGTCCACCCCTGCTCCCAACCTTTCCTGATCCCCTCTCCCTGCCGGTATAATCTGATCTCAATAAACCCATCATCACCAGAGTAAGTAGCTAGGTAGATCAGTCAGTGGGTAGATTGGTGGGTAGGTGGGTGTACCCACTGGCTTTACCAGCTGCCTTGGGTCACTGCAGCAGCTTCTGCACCATAATGCCCATGTCCTCAGCCTTGACAAGCTCATCTTCATCCTCAGTGCTGCTCCCCAGGGGAGTACGTACCTGGGTACTAGAAAGGAAGGGCAAGCTCCATACTTGGGAGCTGTGCTGGAAAGGGAGGGGCTGAGCTGGGGTGAGCCAGGTAAGGATCGAGGAATATCTGGGGGCGAGCTCCATACTCAGAGCTGGGGATGGAGGGGCAGAGGTTTAGGGGTAACCTCTGAGGAGAAGTGAAAAAACACAGAGCAGCCTGGAAGGGAAGGAATATGTCATTCTGAGCCATCGGAGAATAGGGATACCAGTGGCTGTGGCTGCTCCCTAGGTGACTGCTAAGTTTGCCTAGCGGTAGCACCGACCCATGCCTATTCCAAACTCTTGTATTGATACCACATACAAGCACCTGGGAAGGATACGAGAAGCAGACCTGTGGGTACGAGCATTACAGAAAAGTTATCAATGTCTTGCTGCCGCTTTTCTACTCTGTTTTGCATAGGATAAAGAGGAGAGGGAGAATCACACTCTATCTTACATGTTACTGACCCCTTTACAATGCCGTACATACTACTGTCCCCTGTACTCTGCCCTTCATACGACTGACCCCTTTACACTGCCCTACATTTTACTGACAACATACTCTGCCCTGCATACTACTCACCCCTGCACTCTGCCTTACATACTACTGACCCCCTGTACTCTGCCTTATAAACTACTGACCCCTGTACTCTGCCTTATAAACTACTGATCCCTGTACTCTGCCTTATAAACTACTGACCCCTCTACTCTGCCTTATAAACTACTGACCCCTGTACTCTGCCTTATAAACTACTGATCCCTGTACGCTGCCATAAATACTACATGGTGAGCGCCAGCCATCTGAATAACGGCAGCTGGTTGGCTGTGGAAGTGCCTATCAGGGCCCTCAGGCTGTAATCGGCTTCCAAATATCTATCCAGGGGACGCACGAGGGGTGCATTCCTTGGATAAGACTGACAGGTGTCTCAGCCAATCAGGTTCACTGGTTCTGGTTACTGGTAATCTGATTGGCTGAAACATCATTGAGGGTGGGATAAGACATCGAGGGACTGTGGAAGCAGGATGGCTGACCCCAGAAAGGTATATGCTGGGCGGGGGGCAAGGGGGCAGCATTTTACAGGGTACAGTGGCGACAATTAAATGGCACTGTGGTGACAATTGATGTGGGCACAGTGGTAACAATTGATGTGGGCACAGTGGTAACAATTGATGGCATGGCACAGTGGCTGCGTTTGATGGCACAGTGGTGACAATTGATGGGCACAGTGGTGACAATTGATGGGCACAGTGGTGACAATTGATGGCATGGCACAGTGGCTGTGTTTGGCATGGCACAGTGGCGACAATTGATTGCACAGTGGCTGCGTTTGATGGCATGGCACAGGGGTGGCAATTGATGGGCACAGTGGGGATAAATGATAGCACAGTGGCTGCGTTGCATCGCACAGTGGCTGCATTTGAAGGCATGGCACAGTGGTGACAATTTATGGCACAGTGGCGACAATTGATGGCACAGTGGCGACATTTGATGGGAACAGTGAGGCTGCACTTGTTTTTTGTTTTTTTTTGCACCCCCCCAAAAATGTTGAGCACCAGCCGCCACTGCAGTATATATATATTGTACATTCACATCAGTGCCTGCCTTCAAGGAGCTTACAATCTAAGGTCCCTAAGTCATATACTAAGGTTAATTTAGACAGGAACCAGTTAGCCTAACAGCATGTTTTTGGAGTGTGGGAGGTACCCAGAGAACACCTACACAGGCACAGGAAGAGCATGCAAACATCAGGCAGATAGTGTTTTGGTTGGGACTTGAACCGATGACTCTAGTGCTGCCAGGCAGAGGTGCTAACCACTTACACCCCTTTCCCCTACTTGGGGCTCTCCTCCTCCATGGCTGAGATTGGCTGAGGCCATTGACTCTCGCTGCTGTCAATCAAAGTCAGTCAGCCAATGAGTAGGGAAATGGGACGGGTATGTGTTTGAATGGATATAATCATATGCTTCAAAGAAACTCGAAAATCACCCTGCATGGAGATAAGGGGCTGGGCACATGGAGATTAGGGGGGTGGTGCCCCTTCGCCCCTTATAGAGTGGCCGCCACTGTACCAAAATAATACTTATACTATTTTTTAACAAGAATATGCAGTTGTTGTTTTTTTAACCACTTCCCTACGGCCGCAGGGTGGTTCTAAATCTCCGGGCTGCTTTGTTTTCACGGCAGCCCCTTTCCTCGCTCCCAGCGCGCGCTCCAGAGCGCGCAGCGGGGAACTTGTGTACTGGCCGTGTCCCTTGGACACAGCCAATCACAGATCGCCGCGAACGGCCAATCAGAGTGGCCGTTTGCGATGCGATCTGATGGGCCAATGAGAGATGATCTCATATGTAAACATATGAGATCATCTCTCATTGTCGGCTCTCACAATGACAGCGTCCTGTCATAGAGAGAGCATACCGATCTGTGTTCCTAGTACATAGGGACACAGATCGGTCACCCCCCCTCCCCCCACAGTTAGAACACAATGTAGGAAACACATTAACCCCTTCCTCACCCCCTAGTGTTAACCCCTTCCCTGCCAGTCACATTTATACAGTAATTAGTGCATATTTATAGCACTGATTGCAGTATAAATGTGAATGGTGCCAAAAATGTGTCAAAAGTGTCCGATGTGTCCGCCATAACGTCGCAGTCGCAATAAAAATCGCAGATCGCCGCCATTACTAGTAAAAAAAAAAAATAATAAAAAATAACAATTCTGTCCCTTATTTTGTAGGCGCTATAACTTTTGCGCAAACCAGTCGCTTATTGCGATTTTTTTTTTTTTTAACCAAAAATACGTAGAAGAATACGTATCACCCTAAACTGATTTTTTTTTTTAAATTGGGCTATTTTTTATAGCAACAAGTAAAAAATATTGTATTTTTTTTCAAAATTGTCGTCCTTTTTTGTTTATAGCGCAAAAAATAAAAATCGCAGAGGTGACCAAATACCACCAAAAGAAAGCTCTACTTGTGGGGAAAAAAGGACGCCAATTTTGTTTGGGAGCCATATCGCACGACCGCGCAATTGTCAGTTAAAGCGACGCAGTGCCGCAAGCTGAAATTTCACCTGGTCAGGAAGGGGGTTTACATGCCCAGTAAGGAAGTGGTTAAGTTTAACCACTTACCTACTGTGCACCTACACCCCCTTCCTGCCCATACAAAATATAAGCTTCCGGCACTGCGTCGCTTTAACTGACAATTGCGCGGTCGTGCGACGTGGCTCCCAAACAAAATTGGCGTCCTTTTTTTCCCACAAATAGAGCTTTCTTTTGGTGGTATTTGATCACCTCTGCGGTTTTTATTTTTTGCGCTATAAACAAAAATAGAGCGTCAATTTTTAAAAAAATGCAATATTTTTTCCTTTTTGCTATAATAAATAACCCAAAAATTATATAAAAAAAAATATTTTTTCCCTCAGTTTAGGCCGATACATATTCTTCTACATATTTTTGGTAAAAAAAAAAATGCAATAAGCGTTTATCGATTGGTTTGCGCAAAATTTATAGCGTTTACAAAATAGGGGATAGTTTATGGCATTTTTTTTTTTTTTTTTTTTTACTATTAATGGCGGCGATCTGCGATTTTTTTATTGGGACTGCGACGTTATGGCGGACATTTCGGACACTTTTCTGACATTTTTGGGACCATTTACATTTATACAGTGAACAATGCTATAAATATGCATTGATTACTGTATAAATGTGACTGGCAGTGAAGGGGTTAACCACTAGGGGGCGGGGAAGGGGTTAAATGTGTGTCCTATGAGTGTTCTAACTGTGGGGGGAGGGGGGGTGACTGGGGGAGGTGACCGATTGTGTCCCTATGTACAAGGGACACAATCGCTCTCCTCTCTCCCTGACAGGGACGTGCAGCTCTGTGTTTACACACAGAGCTGCACGTCCCCGCTCAGTTACTGAGCAATCGCGTGTGCCCGGCGGCGATCGTTGCCGCCGGGCACTCGCACGGGATCCCCGCAGAGCGGCGGGTGTGCGCGCGCGCCGCCGGCGACGCGCGCCCGCCCGCGGCTTTAAAGGGACATCACGTCATATGACGTGATGTCAGAACAATGGAGTCGTCTGCCCGCCGTCATTTGACGGTGGGCAGATGACAAGTGGTTAATAAAAATAAAAAGTATACATTTTATTTTTTTGTTTTATAATTTGTCTAATGTATAAAAAATAACTAAAATAATGCTTCTGGCACAAAACATGGCAAATGTAATTGAAAATGAACAAAAGGCCTTGTTTGCACTTTTTTAATGCACCACTGAAAAATATAACAAACAAAATAAATAGCAAAAATAAAATTAAAATATTCATGTTAAAAAATAAAAATTCCATCCTCGGAAGATGTAGTTGGAGTCAATCAACAAATTAAAGATTATGTACAGGAAACAGCTATTCCAGTATTAGATGATGACAAAAGAAAATTGTTAGATCGTCCTTTTCAACTTGAGGAATTATTGGATGTGATTTCCGATATTCCATCAGTAAAGAGTCTAGGCCTAGATGGATTTACCCCAAAATTGTATAAAACCTATAAGGAATATCTATCCCCATTTTTGCTCCAAGTATTAAATTCTATTTCCCCTAGGAACCAATTCTCAACTCAGACATTAGAAGCTCATATCACCCTGATTCCGAAACCGGAAAAGGACCTAACATTATGTTCCAGTTTTCGCCCGATCTCGTTAATTGGGATAGACTTAAAAATCTTTGCGAAACTAATTGCATTACCTCTCCAACCTCTCCTTCCAAACCTGGTACATTTAGACCAGACAGGTTTTGTACAAGGTAGAGAAGCACGGGACAATACTATAAAAACCTTTTTATTAATGAATTATGCCCAAACAGCAAAAATACCAGTATGTCTCCTTTCAGTTGATGCAGAGAAGGCCTTTGACCGGATTGGATGGCCCTTCTTAAAACAATCATTAATGCAAATAGGTCTGGGCCCAAATTTACTTCACAAGAATCTGGCATTATATACTAAACCTGAGGCTAGGATAAAGATCAATGGATCGTTATCAACAAGTTTCACTATACAAAATGGTACTCGACAAGGATGCCCTCTATCACCTTTACTTTATGTCCTGGTAATGGAGCATCTAGCAATAGCAATTAGACAGAACCCTTTAATTGCGGGCATACAGATAAACCAAACGGAAATAAAAGTAGCCTTGTTTGCCGACGATCTATTGCTATATGTCACTAATCCACATGTTTCCATACCCGCTATCTTATCTGAATTTAAACGTTTTGTTACCCTTAGTAACTTTAAACTAAATATATCAAAATCAGTTATTCTCAATGTGTCACTCAGTCCACAACAAATGATGGTATTGAAAAATAGTTTCTCTTTCAAAATTTGCTCTTCGGTATTAAAATACTTAGGTATTTTAATCCCCTCCGACTTGAACCATTTATATCTAACAAACTATATTCCTCTTATGCAACGAACCTTACAGGATCTAAAAAAATATGATCACAATCAATATTCGTGGTTTGGGAGGATTAATATTCTAAAAATGGATATAATACCTCGGTTTCTGTATTTTTTCCAAACCATGCCTGTCTTTATTCCTAGATCTTATTTTTCTACTTTACAGTCGGTCTTTACAAAATGTATCTGGGGCCATAAAAAACATAGATTAAAAAAGAAATTACTATCACTGCCCAAAGTGAACGGAGGAGCGGGTGCACCTGATGTTTACCATTACTATGTAGCAGCAGTATTAACAAGGATAGTGAACTGGTTCCACTCTTCCAACACTAAACAATGGGTACTAATAGAGCAAGGGTTAAATCAATTTGATCTTACCGCTCTTCCTTGGTTAGATTTTGGGAATAGTGATATCTATCGAGATTCATCTCTTACTATGCCTTCTCTAACATCCCACCTATTAAAAATTTTGACCAAAACAATCTTACAATTAGAACTTTCCTCATTAGTAGGACCTATGACACCTTTATTTGGTAACCCACGATTTCCGCCGGCTTTAAAACGTAAAGATTTCCTCATTTGTAACAAAGAATTACATCGTAGAGTGTGCCAGATTACTTGCCAGGCAGCATTCCCACCTATATTAAACCTAATTTTTACACAGAAACCCTCACTTACGCAATGGTTGGAATATCGGCAACTATTATCTTTCTTGTCCTCTCTTCCCTCAAATACATTTTTGTCAGTTTGTCAGTTTGAACTTCTGTTGCTACAAGACTCAAAACCAAAACATGTCTTATCCTCAATCTATAAGATATTAGCCATAAAAAAACACCCTGAATCCCCTGAATACACAAGGAAATGGGTGAATGAGTTAAATGTTCAAATTGAAGATGCAGAGTGGAAGAAAGCATTTAATTTAACACATTGTATGTCACTAAAAATTAAAGCACAAGAGACAAATTACAAACTTCTTTCCAGGTGGTATTGGAGCCCAATGTCATTAAAGCATATATATCCAGACAAATCAGACATATGTTGGCGATGCCATACATTTGAAGGTTCATTGCTCCACATTTGGTGGGAATGTCCCCAAATCTTAAATTTTTGGGAAAAAATTATTCAGCTCTATACTTTAGTTACTGGGGAACCAATATATATATATATTTTTAAATCAGAAAAGTTTTATTGATTCAAAAACATAGTTAAACAAACAGTACATCTCTCCAGTGCACAGACTGAGGTTGATTCTTCCAAGGCTTACATCAGACATTGGCAAATACTAGACCCCCGCTTCATCCACCAGCAACAGACCTCCTCCACCAGCACATATACATGCCCCCCCCCCCCCCTATACCAATAATACAGTAAACAGGCCACCTCCTATAAGCCCACAATTGCACCAGATTATAAGCACCTCAGAAGTCTGGTCATGACTAGCTCTCCGGGGCTCAGACCCGGAGTATCCAGCCACATCCCCCATATTCTCTTAAACCTGCCAGGGCACCCTCTGTGTTGATAAATATGTTTTTCCATCACCATTGCCTTTCCCACATGAGAAATCCAGGAGGAATGGGTTGGCGGGGAGGCAGACTTCCACCCCATCAGTATTAGTTTTCTAGCTTGAAACAATGTCCTAGATATAGCCACCCTGGTCGTTTCCTCTGGGACTACATCCTCCAGTGCCCCCAACAGGCAGCATACATGGTCAACTGGAACCCTAGTCTGAAAAGCAGCGTTAATTGTCTCCACCACTCCATTCCAATACCGGTGCAATTTCGGGCATCTCCACATGAGATGTATAAGGTCCCCCTCATGTTGCTGGCACCGGCAGCACATCGGGTCCACCCGCCTACCCATTCTGTGCAGTTTCACCGGAGTATAATGCACCCTCAGCAGTATATACAGTTGTGAAACTTTTTGTGCAACATTTAGGGAACATGTGGTCAAGGATTGAAGGGCCTCCTCCCACTGATCACCCGTAACCTGGCCTAGGTTCCGCTGCCAAGCGGAAAACGCCCCACACGGGTATGCCTCCAGGTGGTCAGATAGTAGCATCTGGTAGCACTGGGAGATAATTCCTTTGGTCTCAGAAGTCGAACGTAGCAAGTGGAATACCGGAGTGGGTGATAAGGTCCACTCCACTGCATTCCCCTGTGCCACGACCGCGTGCCTAAGCTGAATATATGAGAGCCACATACCCGCCGGTACTCCAAACTGAGCCTGCAGTTGGGGGAACGTTAGTAGCCTGCCATTGTGAAAAATCTGCGTCAGCATAGTTATGCCATGTGCTTTCCAGCGAGATCCCTGCTGCAATTTAGCCAACTCAATGTAGGAGAAGTTATTCCATATTGGACTATGTTCAGTGAACCCCTTCACCCCCTGGAGCTGCCTACCCTTGTTCCAGATTTTTTGGGTTAGCGTTAACGTCGGGTTTTGTTTATTGGACTTGAGGAACATTTGTGCCTCCAGGCCCAGGGGAATGGTCTCAGCTCCAGAAGCAAACAGCATCAGCCGTGCCGCCGATCCCACTGGGTCCCGAGCCATGGAGCCCACCAAATGCTGTAGCTGGGCAGCGATGTATTAAACCCAAGGGTTGGGGACCGCCAACCCTCCGTTGTCTTTAGCCTGCTGGAGCTGCTCCAGCCTGATCCTGGGGGTCCTCCCATTCCATAGCAACTTTCTAAACAAGGTGTTCACCACTCTAAAAACTTTCAAGTGTATAACTACCGGGGAATTGTGCAGGAAGTATAGCAACTGAGGCATTAATATCATTTTGATTAGATTCGCCTTGCCTGCCAGAAACATCTTAAGGTTGTTCCACGTGTTAATTTTATCTCTGAATCGGGATAGCAATGGATATACATTAAGCAGACAGTAGTCTAACAGTTTGGGCGAGATTTGAACACCTAAGTATTTAAAGCCGTCTACCACAGGGATGGGGCACGAGGCCGGGAGGGTCACCCTCCTGTCCTCATCTAGCATCATTAGGGCAGATTTGGACCAATTAATGGTCAGACCCGAGAAGTGACCAAACCTTTGTATGATATTCATGACCCCCGGCAATGACAGGGAGGGGTCCCCCAGGAAAAGCAGCATGTCATCAGCGTAGAGCATGATCTTCTCATGGAGGTCGCCATACCTGAAGCCCTCGATCCGGTCGCTCGCCCTTATCAGAGCTGCAAGAGGCTCAATAGCAATCGCAAAGAGCAGGGGAGACAAGGGACACCCCTGCCTAGTCCCCCTGCCCAAAGCGAAAGAGGGCGACATCTTATTCGTCATCCTTATGGAAGCCTGCGGGGATGCATACAGTAGCCTGGTCCAGGCCACGAACCGTTTTCCGAAGCCAAACTTACCCAACACTGCCCACAGGTACCGCCAGCTGACACTATCAAACGCTTTATTGGCGTCCAGCGACAACAGGGCCCTACGGCCCCCGTTATCCGCCTGCACTTGCATGTTTAAGTACAGCCTACGTAGGTTAGTGGCTGTGGACTTTTGCGGCATGAAGCCAGCCTGATCTTGGTGAATAATTGAGGATACTACTCCATTGACCCGCAGCGCCAGAACCATAGCCAGGATCTTCACGTCGCTCTGAAGCAATGAAATAGGCCTATATGAACCCGGATCCACCGGGTCCTTCCCGGGCTTTAACAGTAAGATCACGTTGGCCTTATTCATAGAGTCAGGGAGTATCCCCCTCTCCAGCGAATCATTGAAAACTTTCAATAATTCAGGGAGTAGTAACTCCCCATACTGGGTGAACACTTCCATGGGCATACCATCCTCTCCCGGGGCCTTACAAGTAGGAAAAGAGCAGGCCGCCACCTGGAGCTCCTCCAAAGTTATAGGAGCATCTAATTGCTTACTTGCCCTGGCCGACAGCGACGGCAGATCAATTTGGGACACATATGCGATCAAATCATCATCCGTGTAAGCCTCTTTTGACCCATACAGGTTTGTATAGAAGGTAGCCAATTCGGTTATGATGTCATCAGGAGAGTTAACAATTCTACCACTATTAGTGCGAATAGCGCCAATAGCTGGCGACTGCTGCTGGGAACGTGCAATTCTAGCAAGTAAGCGGCCGTCTTCTCCCCTTCCTCAAAGAATGCTAGTTTGCTAAAAAATCTCTTACGTTCCGCAGTGGAGGATCTCAGACGGTCCAGGGAGTCCTGGGCCGACATCCATGCCTCCCTTGCCGAATCGGACGGGTCAGTCACATACTTCAGTTCAAGCTGCCTCACCTGGTCACCCACCCGTTCTAGCAGGGCCGAAGAGTTATGTTTAACAATTTGGATTTCGTGATTGAACACCCCTCTAGAGAATGCCTTAAAGGTCTCCCACTTATGAAGGCTGTCCCCAAGGCTGGCGTGTTTTCTAAAAAATTCCCGCATTTGGGAGACGATCCTATCCTGGGAGGTAAACAATTTAAGCCAAAAGGCATTTAGCTTCCATGGAGCTTTCGGCAATGTACTGGGGGGCTGTGTGACCAGCCAGAGGGCCAGCGGGGAATGGTCTGACACCCCTCGAGGGTAATACTCCACCCCGGATACACTGCCCACCAGATTCGGGGTACCCACACATAGATCTATTCTGGACAGGGACCCGTGGGTCTTGGAGAAACAAGAGAATTGCTTAGTGTACGGATTGCGGATCCGCCATATATCAGTCCAACCCACCTCAAGTAGTAGCCGACTAAGAGCAGTTCCTCGGCCTCCCCTAGGGGGAGACACCGGGGGGTGTCTATCAAGTTTGGGGTCAAGATAACAGTTAAAGTCACCCATTATTAAAACCGGAATGTCAGGCTTGTCAGTTAAATAGGATAGCAGCAATTGCAGCACCTCACGGGAGAACGGGGGGGGGGGGATGTATACAAAGGCTAAAATAAGTGTTAACATGTACAGTTTACAGTAGAGGAACACAAATCTACCCGACACATCAATTAAGGAGTCCAGCTCCTGATAGGCCAATGCCCTATGTATCAGTACACTCACCCCGCGGGAATATGCAGAGTAAGTGAAGTGATACGCTTTCCCCACCCAGGCATATTGCAAAAACCCCACCGTATCTTTCTGTAAGTGTGTCTCCTGCAGGCCTATTATGGCCGGATTGGACTTCTTTAGACCAGCAGTAATCATTGTCCTCTTTAGCGGGTCATTAACCCCTCGAACATTCCATGCTACTATAGGTATATCTGACATTGCTTAGATTCAGTCATGAAAATACAGGGGTAGGGGGAACTCACATGTCCAGGGACCAGTCTCGAGTTTGCTTGGTGGTCAGATGAGCAAAGCAGGGGCATCCTCAGAAGTATCAGGACATGCCTTTTAGTGCTAGGAGTAGCAGCTGTACACTGGAAAAACATCAAAAGTGAAAAAAGCATGGTTGATGGACTGGAGAAGTGAACCATACACAGCAATGTACCAAAAAACATAGGTAAACACGCACTGCTGCAACTTGCGGCCACTGGCTCGCACCACTGCAAAGGGGCCCAACGGGGGCCTTCAATAGGACCTAGAGGAGGGTGTGAATGAACCCCATTCGCACCAACATGGCACCAACATCGGAGCCACTCCACCACAACCATAGGGCCATACATATGCGTTGTACATCTTTGCATATCGCCCTTACTCAGGGACATAGAAAAAGAAGAAAAAAAGGGGGTCTGAAAAAATAAACGGAAAGTGTATGTCAAAAAAAACCTAAAACAATAAGCAGAAACTGTTGTAGGAATTCCTTTCGCCTTAAGCATGAATCCGGAACGGGCCCTCATCTGGCCAAATGAAAACTTTAGTGGGAAGTCTCACGCCCTCCACGCCCGGTGCGTACGGTCCAGGCAGTATCATCCCTCTCCCCCGTCACGGCCTCTTCTGCGTAGATCTTGTTCGTTGTAATCCAACCATCCTGCAGCATCCTGAGCGGATTCAAAGAAGTGGTTCTGATCTCTGGCCGTTATACGGAGCTTAGCAGGAAACAACATAGCGTAGTGTAGTTGTAGCTTTTGCAGGCGCTTCTTGACCTCAGCAAATTTAGACCGTCTGCGTTGTACTTCTGCAGAGAAATCCGGGTAAAAGGAAACTTTCGTGCCATTATGCAGCACCGTGCCTTTTTCCCTCGCCAGTCGCAGTACCACCTCTCGGTCTCTGTAATTCAGGAGTCTCGCTAGCATTGCTCTGGGTGGATCTCCAGGGGGAAGAGGTCGCGGGGGCACCCTATGAGCTCTTTCAATGGCATACAATGGGGAAAATGCCTCTTTGCCAAACACCTCCTGCAGCCAGCCCTCGACGTATGCTGTGGAGTCCCTACCCTCCACTTTCTCCGGAAGCCCCACTATGCGAACGTTGTTGCTTCTAAGGCGATTCTCGATCTCATCTGTCTTGTCATACGCCAGTCGGGCTTGCTGGGCCGCACCTCGTGCATCCCTGGCAATATGGGGTACCTGATCTTCCATATCGCTTACTCTCCCCTCCACTGCTGTGGTTCGCTCCCTTATTTTTTGTATATCCTGGCGTAGGAGAGACACCTTTTCCTCTAGCCCACCAAAGCGTACATTCAAAGCATTCACAGAAGCAGTACATTTATGTACAGCATAGAGTATTTCGCTCAGGGTAGGCTGGGGGCTATCCTCTGATTGTAGAGTTGGCATAGCTAGCAGGGGATCAGGGGCTGACTCCATCTGCTCACAGTCATCCATCCCCCCTGCAGTGTCCGTCTCATGCTGCTCCAAGGGCGCATAGCGCTGCTGATTATCAGCCTGTGTGGGGTCACTGAGGCCCGCTAGCTTCTGGGCATAGTAAAGCATGTCCCTGGCTTGTTCTTTGGCCTTGGGGGGCTTGGTGGACTTACCCCCCTGCTCCGTTTTCTTGTCCTGGCCTCGTGGTGTCTTAGGAGGCTGAAGCATCCAGGCGCCATCTTGGGAGTCCTGGGAGGCCGAGACCGCGGCGTCTCCGCAGTTTCCACGGGTCATAATGCCGGGAGTCGAGCAGCCACAAGGTCCGGAAGCACCCCGGGTCCAGTCCGCACTGTTTAGTGGCGGATTCGGGCGTTTAATGCGGCGAGGGAAGGATCGAAAGCAGGATCACCGGCGGGAGCTCGGTGCAGCACGTCTGCTCACATGCCTAGTCAGGCCACGCCCCAGGGGGGGAACCAATATTAAATACACCACAAATCACTTTGCTCTCAATATTACCAGGATCATATAAGAATATTAAAAGGGGTCTTTTGAGACACTGGTTGACAGCAGCAAGATTAGTTATACCACGGCACTGGCGCTCAATACAAACTCCATCAGTTAAGGAATGGGCCAGTGAAATGGATGGTATAGAGAAGATGGAATCACTTTTAGCACTTGAATTGGATACACATGAGGAGCACCTTCGGACCTGGGTCCCCTGGAGGGTATATAGAGAAACAACAAGAATTTAGAAATTACTTGTGGGAACAGAACAAATTAGCGGTGAGTGGTGGGGGTTTTTGCTGCCAATCTTTAATTTTTAACCCTGTCCTATTTTTTTTATTCTTTTTGAATAATATATGGAAACAAAAATATATCCCAAATTGATTAGATGAAATAACTGTATTACTTATATGAACACGCCAATGTCTGTATTATACTCTATAATGTATTGTCATAATATAATAAAATCAGAATGAACTAAAAAATAAAAATGATTAGCAGAAAAATATTAGCTAAGGGATGTTGGGAGTTAATTAGGGATAATTGGAGTTTAGTAAGGGTTAATAAGGGGTTAAATAGAAGTACATTCTAATTAAAGAAAAAAGCTCAGACTTAACAGTGGGCAGGTCGGACCACGCAGAGTGACTAGTGCATTCACACAGACAGCAATGGTCCTTCTCTACAGCCTGCTAGGAGTGGAAATGCTTTTCTATTTAGGAATACAAACTCTGAGGCCCCATACACACGAGCAGACAGATTTGTTCAAATCGGTCGGGCCGACCGATTTGAACAAATCTGTCTGCTGGGGACATATTGGTTTGATCGTGTACACACGATCAAACCAAAATCCCCGCTGCCAGAAGGCGCGGTGACGTGGCGATGACGTTGACGCCGCCACGTCACCGCACCAGGAAGCAAAACACTTCCGCGCATGCGTCGAAACCATTCGGCACGTGTGCGAGAAGACATGTCTGCTGGTTAGCGTACTAACCAGCAGACATGTCGGGCGGACGGGTTCCCAGCCGACAGATTGGTAAGCATGCTTTCCAATCTCTCGGGTGGCCAAATCCGTCTGTTTGCCCATACACACGATCTAATCTGTCTGCTGAAACGGTCTAGCAGACCGTTTCCAGCAGACAGATTTGATCGTGTGTATGAGGCCTAAGAATTTCCAAAAGTTTTGTTTTCAAGGGAAAGTTCAGTAGGACTTTAAAGAGGTTCTTTTGTGCACATGATTGCCAGGAAGGAGTAAAGAAAATTAAGTTGGACTGTCTGATTGCTAAATAAGATCCTATTTTTATCAGGAAAAAGTGGTCTTTCTACCCTAATTCAACTACACTTCTATAGAAGCATTTTCTGTTATATGTCCAATCTCTTGGGTTCTATATTTAGTTCTTTAGGGCCGATCTGTGTCAAATAGTGCTGCAAGCACTACCATATGACAGAAATAGAACCCTACCTTCTGGCTTATTCTTAGCAGTATACACAAAAACACTCTATCCAGTATTCCTATTGAACATTTTATCTTGATCCTTTTAAGTATTTTTTGCATATTGCTTTACTATTTCATATGAAAAAATGTCTTCAATAAGGAATGCAAGAAACTCTAAATACTGTATTTCTGAACTGGCAAATGGAACACAACAACACATCCATAACTAATTTTCTGACAGTGTTCTTATCTTAAAATTATAAACTAGGGGAACAGTGGGAATGTGTTTTTAATTAAATTTAAATCTTAAAACATTATTAATCTACTTGTGTATATTTCTGTAAATTTCAGCTTGAGCTACAGAGCTTGTAAACTATGAATGTTGCTAAACAGCTACACTGGTGTGTGTGATACAATTAATTACCTGTTGACAAATATTAAAGCTAATGTAAATATAATCTATAATCATTAATATTTACATAACCCAAATAATTTTTTTTTTTTTTACCATACTAAATAAAGAATGAGGGTGCACAAAACATCTATGTAGTCAACTTAAAGCTAATCACATGTTACAATCTTTTAGATTTATTTGAGGTACTTATATAGCGCTGGCAATTTATGCAGTGTTTACATATACTGTATACAGTATATATATTGTACATTCACATCAGTCCCTGCCTTCAAGGAGCTTACAATCCAAGGACCCTAATGCCACGTACACACGATCCGAATACTGTACGAAAAATGTCGTTCGAGGAAGACTCGTCCGATAATCGGATCGTTAGTACAGGGATTACGTGAGCCGATCATGACAGTTCATCCAATATTATTTTATCGGACATGCACGAAAATGTTCCTTTTACGATACGAGAGCGTACGATTTTCTTTTTGTCAGTACAGTTGTCGTCCGAAAATACAACACAAATACATTATAACACATGACATCACTTCCGATTTTATTTTTCTTTAGTAACCTATTCAATTTCTACTTGCGAATATTAAATGGAAAAAGTCGGACGATCTGTCGTCCGATTTTCGGGTCGTGTGTACGTGGCATTAGTCATATACTAAGGTCAATTTAGACAGGAACCAGTTAGCCTAACAGCATGTTTTTGGACTACACCTACACAGGCACAGGAAGAGCATGCAAACAGCAGGCAGGTAGTGTTTTGGTTGGGACTTGAACCAATGACTCTAGTGCTGCCAGGCAAAGGTGCTAACCACTAACATCAAAAATAAGCAAAAATTCTCAGATCACTTACCAGTACGGATAAGCTTTATGTTCAGGTAGAACATGAGTTCGACTCGAACATTGGCTGTTCGCACGTTCGCCAATTTGTTAAAGGAGGCTTCCAGTTTCCGATAAGCCCTCCACCTGCAGACCCCCAAAACCACCTGGCAAGGTGGTCTCTGTTCCCCAGTCCCTTTCTTTGTCTCAAAAGTGAGACATCAGGGGCCTTATTATACCCCTGATATTTCACCAAAGCCCCCCAATGGGGCACCAAAAAAATGTAAAAAATAACAATAAAATGATTGCATAAAAATATTATAAAAGAGAATGCAAATATAAAAATGTAATAATAAAAAACAAAAAGAACAAAACTACTGACATCAACCTCTGCCCTACTGACATCCTCCACTGCTCTACCAACACTATATATTTATAGGACATGTATGTTTGAGCTTTGGGGTGCACACCCTAATGCAATAGGCTGCGCACACCTATGAATAAGGCTATAACATAACAAAATGTGGAAAAAGTTTAGTTGAGCTAACCACTATGTCAATGTGCTGCCCAATCTAGCAATAGGTTTGTAGTGCAAGTTCTGGCCTGGTTTTGATAGAGGTTGTTTAGATATTTAAGGTAGGTCCTCATATAACATACTTTTGGTAAATCTAAAGTTAATATATTGATATTGTATAATCAGATTGTAACATACTGATCACCAATTCCATCAAAAATAAATATAAACACATAAAAACAATACATATATTCCTTATTTAGGATTTAAATGCCTGAAAATTAGGTGGGGCTTCATGTTTCTATTCAAAGGTTTGGGAAATCTGAGCCATCAAACAAATATGTAAACCACATTTTTTGGCAATGACTCTGTACAGAGCACGTCACAGCTCTGTTTGATAGAATTTCCATTTTAAATACACAGAGGTTGTAAAAGGGATATGTGACAAGCTAGTTATATGTATAAAATCAAAGTAATTGTAGTATGTTTTCATTCTTAAGGGATGAGCATAATCCTGGATATTTTACATATGCTGTCAGTGCTTGTTATGGAAATGTGAAGCACTTGACTTCTTTCTTCTTAGATGACACTTAAATAAAACCACTTTTATAATGAGAGATGTCTGAACATTTCTAATAAACACTTCAGCAAAAGTACATGTTTGTATCACAGTTCAGGAATACTCGGACACATTAGTCGAAGACTTACAGGAAGCATTCTTATGTCAAAGATAGTGATGAGTTTCACACTCCAGGGATGTCTCCTGGTCACATGCCAGGTTTTTATTATAACGTTTCATTCAAAAATGTTATTTCTTTATCGTACATCACGGGACACAGAGCGCATAGCCATTACACATGGGTTATATGGGTACCTTCAGGTGATGGACACTGGTGTAATCAATTTCACAGGAAGTTTACTCCCTATATAACCCCCTCCCACTGGGAGTGCTTCAGTTTTTTCGCCAGTGTCTTAGGTGTTGGTCACGTCTAGCTGTCCCTCGGAGGTCTCGGGACCCAGGATAGCTAGCCGGATCCGTCCGAAGTGCTTCAAAGCCAAGGTGTACGGTACCCGGGCCCTGCTGGAGTGGGGTTTTGCCTATAATGCCTCTCCTTGGAGGGCTGGATTCTGGGCTCCAGTGCCTTAGTCGCTTCCAAGAACTAAACGCTACTGATGCCAGGATGCTATATAGGTCCAGGTGTGTGGGTTCCTTAACACAGGACCCCGGTCCCTGAAGGTCCAAGACAATACCCACGGAGATGGGGGAAGATTGGGCCTCTTGCATTTTGCAATACCCTGCGGCGTGGAGCAGGTAAGAGGGAGCCTGCGGGACTTGGTTCGACAGTAGGTATCCCCCTGGGGGTTCTGGGTTGGCTAATGGTATGCTTGGGCATCAGCCACTATGTCTTTTGAGGCAGGATGGGATGTACTAATGTTTACGCAGGTAACATGTAGGTATATGTATGCTTTTAAAGATATGTATTTGCTACTCCCCCCAGATCTGCCTGTTAGCATGATACTGCAGCCCCACGTGCTATAAGGAGGAAATGCTGGCAAAACTCCTGTTTCTTAGGAAGCCTATGGGGACAGCTTTCTCTATGTGTGCACTACAATAAGATTAGTGTCTTGCCTGGTGTCTGTTGGGTTGCTAGCGCTGGTCCATGCTTCTCCTCTGCTTTCTGCTTCCTCCATGTTGGTTTCAGCGTGGGGGGGGGGGCGCGCGCGTGCACGCCGCCTTTTACAGCGTCGGCGTGCGTGGGGGGGGGGGCGGGCCAGCAGCGTCAGGTCTCAGTTAAAGCAGCAAAGCATTTCCTGGCTGGTCATTCCCTCCTGAGAGCAGAGGAGGCTGAGGACACAGAGCGCGCAGCTGAGCCATTTCTGGCTATACAGTGACACCTAGTGGTGGTTTGTGGATCTTCAGGTCTGGACTTAACTCCATACTGACCAGAAAAAAAAAAAAAAAAAGGTGTTTTTTTCTTAAAGGGACTCTTTCTTGCCTTAGATCTGGCAGTATCTGAGTCGGTGCAACCTTGGGCTCCAGCTAACGGGCATTGGTGTGGCAATACTCACAGGACTTCCTCGGTATTGCCGCCTTCTCGGGCGTATGGAAATTTGGAAAATTTTTACCATAGCCTGTTCTTATTAATGGTTCACTTCTAGCTACAACAGTTGGTTGTTGGCTTTAGGGGTGTCTCAAGGTTGTGCAATGGCTCCCAAGGGATCAGGACCAGCTAAGGCTGCAAAAGGTACCAAAAAACTAAAGGGGTCTCCGTCGGGGTCAGAGGATTTGGGCCAGGCTCCAGCGGTCCCACCCTCACCAGATAGACCACCGATCAGCATGTTGCAGTAGCCATTGAGGGTGCTAGGGGCAGAGGCGGCCCCCAATCAACCCATTCCCGTTTACGTTACGGAAGAAATGCTAGGGACCACCCTGGGTGGGCTAGAGGAAAGGTTAACTGCTTTAATTGCCCGCTCTTTGCCAGGTGGCAAGCGGGCTAGATCCCCGTCACCTAGATTGGTGTTTTCAGATGCAGAGGTCCTCTCTTCGGAGGAATTGGACCCACAGGGGGATCAAGCGGACCCGAGTCCCGACGGTTCAGACATTGAGGGTTCCACTGTAGATGAATTTTTTTCGGCTTCTCAAGTGGAGAGCCTGTGGATCCAGTCTCTGACAGATATGGTTCGCACTGCTTTTAAACTTCCAGTGTCAGAACAATTAGCCCTCGCGGTATCCTCTTTAGGTTCCTTGAGTTGTGCGTCTTTTCCGGTTCACCCCCTTCTGGAGAGCGTGATTTTTCAGGATTGGGCTCGACCTGATAGGATTTTTATCCCTCCTAAAAGGTTCACTATTCTCTATCCTATGGAAGAGGAATTTGCAAAGAAATGGGCACTCCCTACCGTGGACGCAGCCATTTCCTGCGTGAATAAATCCCTGACCTGTCCGGTTGAAAATGTCCAGATGTTTAAAGATCCGGTCGACAAAAAGTTGGAGACCCTACTGAAGGCTTCTTTTACCACAGTAGGTGCCGTGGTTCAGCCAGCGGTGGCAGCCATTGGCGTTTGTCAGGCTTTAAAGGATCAGACTAAACAAAAATTAAGGGACATACCGGCTCAGCAAGCTTGTGAATTGGCTGACCTCCCAAGGGCTCTCTGCTTTGCAGTAGATGCTATTAAGGACTCCATTCAACAGGCGTCCCGTTTATCTCTGCTATTGGTTCATATGCGTCGCCTTTTGTGGCTGAAGAACTGGTCAGCAGAGGCACCCTGCAAAAGGCTTTTAGCAGGATTTCCCTTTCATGGTGGGAGACTATTCGGTGAAGACCTAGATAAATATATCCAGACCATATCAAGTGGTAAAAGTTCTTTCTTACCGGTCAAGAAAAGACCGCGTGGGCCCGCGTTTAAGCGACAGGCCTTCGCAGGCTCGGCCCCTTCAACTTCCCGTCAGTATCGACGGCCTCCCGGGCGTTCAGCATTTAATAGCCGCCCACAAGGACAAGCCACGGCAGGCAAGAGGCCATGGTCTCGCAAGCCGGTTAAACCAGTCATCAAGTCAGATTCATGAAGGGGCGCCCCCACTCTCTTGGGTGGGGGGGAAGGCTTCGGTTTTTCTCCGAAGTGTGGGAGGCCAGAATTCCCGACTCTTGGGTACTGTCCGTGGTAGCCACGGGCTACAAGCTAGAGTTTCGGGAAGTCCCCCCTCCTCATTTTCAGGGGTCAAGTCTTCCAAGCGACCCATTAAAGAGGGCCTCTCTTGTAAAAGCATTGGATCGTCTCTTGCTCCAAGGAGTAATTGTAGAAGTACCAACCCAGGAATGGGGTCTGGGATTCTACTCCAACCTTTTCATAATACCAAAACCCAATGGCGACGTCAGGCCTATCTTAGACCTCAAACGCCTAAATCGCTTTCTAAAGATTCAGACCTTTCGTATGGAGTCCATAAGTTCGGTGGCAGCCAGCCTACATCAAGACGACTTTCTAGCATCTATAGACATAAAGGATGCGGATCTGCACGTGCCGATCTACCCGGCACATCACAAGTTTCTTCGTTTTATAATAGATCACCGTCATTACCAGTTCGTAGCCCTCCCTTTCGGGTTGGCAACAGCTCCGCGGTTATTCACAAAGGTGTTAGCCCCGGTGCTAGCCGTCCTAAGGACAGAAGGCATTTTGGTCCTGGCATACCTGGACGATCTTCTGGTTATCGACAGATCAGCTTCCAACCTCAATCATGCAGTAGCTCGCACAGTTCGGCATCTAGAGGAATTCGGGTGGATTGTGAACCAAGAAAAATCGATATTGCAACCCACAAAGCAGTTGGAATATCTAGGCCTTCGGCTAGATACAGACTGCCAGAGGATATTTTTACCTCAAGCAAAGGTCAGATCAATAACTCAAGCAGTTCAAGGGGTCTTAGGCAAGAAGAGGCCGACTATTCGCCTATGTATGCGACTGCTGGGGAAGATGGTGGCCGCCTTCGAGGCAGTGCCCTACGCCCAGATCCATACCAGATATCTCCAGGTAGCCATTCTCTCTGCTTGGAACAAGTCCATTCAGGCGTTAGATCGTCCGTTAGTTCTCTCCCTAGGGGTCCGGCGCAGCCTGTTCTGGTGGCTGGTCCATCAAAATTTGTCAAAGGGGAAATCCTTTTGCCCCATCACGTGGAAGATAGTAGCCACGGATGCCAGCCTGTCAGGTTGGGGGGCAGTTCTAGAAGGACAGACCCAGCAAGGGCAGTGGTCGGAGGCAGAAAAACTGCTTCCCATCAATATCCTAGAGATCAGAGCTGCTCGGCTGGCCCTGGTCGCCTGGACTCTTCCCCTTCAGGGTCTGCCAGTAAGGATACAGTCCGACAATGTCACTGCGGTGGCATACATAAACCACCAGGGGGGCACGAGGAGCCTAGTGGCCCAAAGGGAAGTAAACCTGATTTTCTCATGGGCCGAAGCCCATGTACCCTGCATCTCGGCGGTGTTCATCCCAGGGATAGACAATTCTCAAGCAGATTTTTTGAGTCGTCAACAGTTGCTCCCGGGGGAGTGGTCTCTTCACCCCCCAGGTATTCCAAGAGATTTGCCAAAGATTCGGAGTTCCAGATGTGGACATTATGGCAACGAGATCCAACAAAAAGTTGGGCAAATTCATATCCCGAGCCAGGGATCCCTCGGCCTACGGGACCGATGTGTTGGTTTGCCCCTGGCACCAGTTTTCTCTCCTGTATGCGTTCCCTCCACTGCAGATGATTCCCCACCTTCTACGGAGGATCAGGGTGGAGCGCAGGCCTGTGATCCTGGTGGCCCCAGCCTGGCCCAGGAGGGCTTGGTACGCACTCATCGTGAGGATGTCAGTAGGGGCGCCGTGGCCGCTCCCCCTGCGCCCAGATCTGCTGTCTCAGGGCCCAATCTGCCACCCTGCTTCACAGCAGCTAAATTTGACGGCTTGGCGGCTGAATCCCTAATTCTTAAGGGCAGAGGCCTCTCAGCTCAGGTCATATCTACGTTGATTCAGGCTAGGAAACCAGTCTCTAGAAATATTTATTACAGAGTCTGGAGGACCTATGTGGAGTGGTGCGAGTCTCAAAAATGGCATCCTCAAAAGTTTTTTATTGACAGGATCTTGCGATTCCTCCAGGTTGGCGTTGACAAAGGGTTGGCTCTTAGTACTCTAAAGGGGCAGGTGTGGGCTTTATCGATATGGTTTCAAAGACCCTTGGCCACCCATTCGCTTATGAAAACCTTCTTGCAGGGGGTCTTGCATGTGAATCCCCCTATTAGAGCTCCCCTCTGCCCCTGGAATTTAAATCTGGTCTTGTCAGCTTTACAAAGGCAGCCGTTTGAACCTCTGACAGAAATCCCTCTTGTGCTACTAACCCGAAAGTTGGTTTTCTTGGTGGCTATGGCTTCGGCCAGAAGGGTTTCCGAGCTGGCAGCCTTGTCATGCAGGGAGCCATACCTTATTCTGCATAAGGACAGCGTGGTTCTGCGGCCTCAACCTTCTTTCCTTCCTAAGGTCATATCCAGTTTTCACTTGAATCAGGACCTAGTCCTACCATCCTTCTTTCCTACTCCCCAGTCCAGAGAGGAAAGACTGCTTCATACTTTGGACGTGGTTCGAGCCATGAGGGTT
The DNA here is from genome assembly GCA_029574335.1 of Rana kukunoris. Lineage (NCBI taxonomy): Eukaryota > Metazoa > Chordata > Amphibia > Anura > Ranidae > Rana > Rana kukunoris. The sequence continues at coordinate 364,735,694 of CM056053.1, forward strand.
TATCTCAAGGCTACAGAGAAGATTCGGAAAACAGATGTGCTTTTTGTTCTTCCGGATGGCCCCAAGAAGGGTCTGCCGGCTGCCAAGTCTTCCTTGGCTAGGTGGATTAAGCAGCTGATTTTCCAGGCCTATGGTCTGAAGCGCGTTCCACCTCCCTTATCAGTTAAAGCCCATTCTACGAGGGCCATGAGTGCCTCCTGGGCGGCACACCATCAGATCTCTATGGCACAGGTTTTCAAGGCGGCAACCTGGTCTTCCGTACATACGTTTACTAAATTTTATAAGTTGGACGTCGCAAAGGGTACGGACGCAGCATTTGGGCAGGCGGTCCTACGGGCAGCAGTATAGAATCCTCTGGCCCGGGTCACGCCCCCTTTTTTCTGTTGGTGGAGCTACTTTACTTCCTGATAATTTTTTTGTTTGGCTATTCTTGGCCTTACGGTCTCCCTCCCTTCATAGAGCATTGCTTTAGGACATCCCATGTGTAATGGCTATGCGCTCTGTGTCCCGTGATGTACGATAAAGAAAAAAGGATTTTTAATAAACAGCTTACCTGTAAAATCCTTTTCTTGAAGTACATCACGGGACACAGAGCTCCCACCCCTCTTTTGGGGAACATTGTGTAACCTCGGAGGAATTGCTTGCTACAAAACTGAAGCACTCCCAGTGGGAGGGGGTTATATAGGGAGGAAACTTCCTGTGAAATTGATTACACCAGTGTCCATCACCTGAAGTTACCCATATAACCCATGTGTAATGGCTATGCGCTCTGTGTCCCGTGATGTACTTCAAGAAAAGGATTTTACAGGTAAGCTGTTTATTAAAAATCCTTTTTTTGTTTTTACATACAAATGTGAATTGATTAGTGAAACAGTGGAAATACAGGAAAGTTTTTTTTTGTTTTTGTTTTGGATTGAATGGAAAAGGGTCATATGCTCTGTCAGGTATTGTAATTTTTAAATTAATGTTCTAATTTACAGACTACTACAAAAATGCTGTATACTTCAAACTGAATCCATAAGCTCATTAGAAATGGAAGATAATCTTTGCAACTCTATTACATCTAGCAACATAAAATTCTATAAAATCCATATCCATATAATGAATGTTTAATGTAATGGCACTCCCATTGGCAAGCTATCAATTAAAAAGTTGCTGCAATGGATCCAAAAGCTGTACTTTCCTGCGCTCTCAAAAAGTGTTTTTTAGGGGTTCGACACTTAAATGTCAACATAAAGCTATGTCATTAGATAAAAAAAACAGTAGGCAGGGATTCTGGGTGACATCATTGACTAGTGCTTGTATGCTCAATTTGATGTGTTAAATATGAAATATTAATTAGGGGTCTGGATACTGCCCTGGGGGACATGCATCAATATAAAAATTTGTGGAAAAAAAAAACGCAATTTTTAAATGAGCAGTGATTTACTGATGCTCAAAGTGAAACCATCAACATGAGAAATAACAATAAAAATAAAAAATTCCTTTAACTACTTGCTTATTGAGCACATTAACCCCATTCCTAACCCAGGCCAATTTTCAACTTCCAGTGCTGTCACTCTTTAAATGACAATTGTGCGGTCATGCTACACTGTCCCCATATGAATTTATTTTTTGCTAAACAAACAAAAAAACATTTTTAGGAAAAAAAAAAACAGTTCATAGTTTGTTATAATATTTAGCAAACAGGTAATTTTTCTCTTTTGTTGATGTGCGCTGATGAGGCTACACTGATGGGCACTGATAGACTGCACTGATGAATGAATGAATGAATGAAAACTTATATAGCGCAGCACATGCAAACTTAATCGCCTCTGCTAAGGTGGCACTGATGAGGCTGCACTAATAGGTGGCACTGATAAGCACTGGTAGGTGGCACTGATAGGCAGCCCTGTCAGGTGCCACTGATGATGAGGCACTGATGTGCACTGATTGGAAGCACTGATAGGTGGCACCAGTGGGCACTGATAGGTGGCACTGGTGGGCACTGGTTAGCAGTTCTGATGGGCACTGAAAGGTGGCACTGGTGGGCAATGGTAGGTGACACTGGTGGGCACTGGTTAGCAGTTGTATTTACTAAGGTATGGCTGTGACACGGAGTGTGGGCTGCATAACGTCTCTCTGCGTTCCCCCGGTCAGAAGCACCGCACGGAGTGTGTGTGTGAGGAGGGGCGCTTTTGTAGACAATCAACTGGAGGTGTACTGAAGTCAGAATAGAGGAGCTAGCTGGGGGGGTGGGATTTGTGAGGAAATGAGAACAGTAAACCATAGGGGAAAATTTGTGAAAGGGAATATTGCTGGATTTGAAAAGAGGTGAAAGCTGTAAAAAGAGGAGGGGGGGGGACTGAATTTGTGAAGAGGTGAGATCTCTAAGGTGTGTGTGTGAGAGGTGGTGATTTTGTGAATAGAGGTGAGAGTTGTAAAGGGAGGGGAGCACTCTGTGTAAGCTGTGGGGGGAAGAGTTGAGTTGTTCATACGGCATACAGGGGTGATTTGTGGATACGGGTAAAGGGGTGATCTGTGCATAAGGGTACAGGGGTGATCTGTGTATGCGGCGCACAGGGGTGGGCTGTGGATCCTGGGTACAGGGGTGAGATATGGATGTGGGGTACAGGGTAAGCTGTTGACGCCACCTACAGGGTGATCTGCGGATGTGGGGTATAGGGGTAAGCTGTGGATGCGGTGTACAGGGGTTGATCTGTGGACGCGGGCTACAGGGGTAAGCTGTGGACATGGGGTAAATGTGTGAGCTGTGTACATGTGTTACAGGGGTGAGCTGTAGACATGCGTTACAGGGTTGAGCTGTGGGCAGGGGTGGGGTTCAGAGGAGTGCTGTGGATGGGGGAGGGATACAGAGGAGTGCTGTGGATGGGGGGTACAGAGGAGTGCTGTGGATGGGGGGTACAGAGGAGAGCTGTCGATGGGTGAGGAATACAGAGGAATGCTGTGGATGGGGGAGGGATACAGAGGAGAGCTGTGGATGGGGGTACATAGGAGTGCTGTGGATTGGGGGTACAGAGGAGTACTGTAAGCTCCTCGGGGGAAGTGTTGAGTTGTTCATGCGGCATACAGGGGAGGCCTATGGATACCGGTACATGGGTGATTTGTGGATACGGGTATGCGGCGTACAGGGCTGAGCTGTGGACGCAGGGTAAAGGGGCTGAGCTGTGGACACAGGATACATCAGTGAGCTGTGGACGTGGGGTACAGGGGTGAGCTGTGGATGCAGGGTACAGGGATGAGCTGTGGATATGGGTACAGGGGTGGGCTGTGGAAGCGGAGTACAGGGATGAACTGTGGATCCTGGGTACAGGGGTGAGCTATGGATGTGGGGTACAGGGGTAAGTTGTTGATGCCACGTACAGGGTGATCTGTGGACACGGGGTACAGAGGTAAGCTGTGAATGCGTTGTACAGGGGTTGATCTGTGGACAAGATAATGATCCTTGTTGTTGCAGATGCGAAAATATAGTTGTGTGTCATCCGCGTAGGAGTGGTAGAGTAACTTCTGGTTACTGAAGATTTCAAAAAGAGGGCAGAGATAGATATTGAATAATACAGGCGACAAGGGGGATCCCTGAGGGACTCTGCATGACACCGTGCGTTTTTCAGAAGTGAAAGGACCTAGTTTCACTATTTGTGATTAGTTTTCCAAGAAGGAGGAGAACCAGGGTTAATCCGAGTCCGCCACTCTAGTTACTTTAGCTAGGCGAGTCAGTATTAATTTGTGGTCTACTGTATCTAATGCTGCGCTTAGGTCCAACAGTACCAGAAGACAAGATTCTCCTTTGTCTGCTGCTTCGAGAGCGTCATCCCATATTTTGAGAATCGCTGTTTCCGTACCGTGGCCTGGACGGAAACTCGATTGAAAATGATCCAGTAGTTTGTGGGTGTCTAAATGATGTTGTAGCTGTTGTACAACTGCTTTCTCCATTATCTTGGAGAAGATGTTTAGGCCTGTTATGGGTCGACCATGGTTTGGGTCTTTGGGGTCAAGGGTTTTTTTTTTAGAATTGGTTTGATTATGCCTTGTTTCAGCAGGGTCGGCACCGTGCCTTCCTCGAAAGATTGGTTTATTAGGTGCTTGATAGCCGATGCCACAATATCGGCACATTCTCTGAACAGTTTAGTGAGGATAATATAATTAGGCGCTGTGCTGTCTTGCAGATTACTTGATGATATTTTTGATGGTGTCGATGGAGATGGGCTTTAAGTGTGAATTTAGTCGATTGCGGCATATTTGTGTGGATATTACCTTTTTGATTTAGAGGGGAGTCGGTGGTGGTTCTATTTTGCTGAATAATTTCACAGATTTTTTCAACCTTGTTAATGAAATGATCTGATAATTCATTAAAAAACTCTTGTGATTCAAAATTTGGAGCCTCTAGGCAGGCTTGGTTCATGGACTGAGCAACTAAATTAAAGAGTTTGCGGGGGCGGTTTAGGGCTTTAGTGATGATATTAGAGAAATTATCTTTTTTGGCTTTGAAGATTTCTTTGTGATATTTCTTAGTTATTCCCTTGTAAATAATGTGGTTTTCCTCTGTAGAGCTTCTTCTCCAGGCTGCTTCCGCTCTTCTGCACTCCTGCTTCAACAACGACAGCTGGTTGTTAAACCAGCTGGAGTTGTTTTTCCGGATGCACGTTCTGCATTTCGGCGCTAATATGTCAGCTGTCTGTAGTAGGTCCTTGTTGATGGAATTGAGTGTTTCTGTCGCTGTGTATGGGGCGTACAGGGCTGAGCTGTGGAGGCAGGGTACATGGGTCAGCTGTGGACACAGTGTACAAGAGTGAGCTGTGGATGTGGGGTACAGGGGTGAGCTGTTAAAGCGGAGTATAGGGATGAAATGTGGATCCTGGGTACAGGGGTGAGCTATGGATGTGGGGTACAGGGGTAAGCTGTTGGCGAGTCAGTATTAATTTGTGGTCTACTGTATCTAATGCTACGCTTAGGTCCAACAGTACCAGAAGACAAGATTCTCCTTTGTCTGCTGCTTCGAGAGAGTCATCCCATATTTTGAGAAGCGCTGTTTCCGTACCGTGGCCTGGACGGAAACTCGATTGAAAATGATCCAGTAGTTTGTGGGTGTCTAAATGATGTTGTAGCTGTTGTACAACTGCTTTCTCCATTATCTTGGAGAAGATGTTTAGGCCTGTTATGGGTCGACAATGGTTTGGGTCTTTGGGGTCAAGGGTGTTTTTTTTAGAATTGGTTTGATTATGCCTTGTTTCAGCAGGGTCGGCACCGTGCCTTCCTCGAAAGATTGGTTTATTAGGTGCTTGATAGCCGATGCCACAATATCGGCACATTCTTTGAACAGTTTAGTGAGGATAATATAATTAGGCGCTGTGCTGTCTTGCAGATTACTTGATGATATTTTTGATGGTGTCGATGGAGATGGGCTTTAAGTGTGAATTTAGTAGATTGCGGCATATTTGTGTGGATATTACCTTTTTGATTTAGAGGGGAGTCGGTGGCGGTTCTATTTTGCTGAATAATTTCACAGATTTTTTCAACCTTGTTAATGAAATGATCTGATAATTCATTGAAAAACTCTTGTGATTCAAAATTCGGAGCCTCTAGGCAGGCTTGGTTCATGGACTGAGCAACTAAATTAAAGAGTTTGCGGGGGCGGTTTAGGGCTTTAGTGATGATATTAGAGAAATTATCTTTTTTGGCTTTGAAGATTTCTTTGTGATATTTCTTAGTTATTCCCTTGTAAATAATGTGGCTTTCCTCTATAGAGCTTCTTCTCCAGGCTGCTTCCGCTCTTCTGCACTCCTGCTTCAACAACGACAGCTGGTTGTTAAACCAGCTGGAGTTGTTTTTCCGGATGCGCGTTCTGCATTTCGGCGCTAATATGTCAGCTGTCTGTAGTAGGTCCTTGTTGATGGAATTGAGTGTTTCTGTCGCTGTGTATGCAGCGTACAGGGCTGAGCTGTGGAGGCAGGGTACATGGGTCAGCTGTGGACACAGTGTACAAGAGTGAGCTGTGGATGTGGGGTACAGGGGTGAGCTGTTAAAGCGGAGTACAGGGATGAAATGTGGATCCTGGGTACAGGGGTGAGCTATGGATGTGGGGTACAGGGGTAAGCTGTTGATGCCACATACAGGGGGATCTGTGGATGCGGTGTACAGGGGTTGATCTGTGGACGCGGGGTAAATGTGTGAGCGGTGTACATGTGTTACAGGGCTGAGCTGTAGACATGCGTTACAGGGTTGAGCTGTAAGCGGGGGGTTCAGAGGAGTGCTGTGGATAGGGGGGATAGAGTGGAGACCTATGTATTGGGGTACAGAGGAGTGCTATGGATGGGGGGTACAGAGAAGAGCTGTCGATGGGTGAGGGATACAGAGGAGTGCTGTGAATGGGGGAGGGATACAGAGGAGAGCTGTGGATGGGGGGTACAGAGGAGTGCTGTGGATGGGGAGGGATACAGAGGTGAGCTGTACCAGTAAAAGCCAACTGCTGTGACTACCTTAAAGTACAGAGCATGATCGGAGTGTGGCGGGGCCAAGCTGCTGCCAGGGTACGGACCTGCTGTGTTGCTTACTAGAGTAGCCACAGGCAAGTGAGAGAGAGAGGACACCTGATCAGAGGAGTCACTGCTGCTGCATCACTGGGTCTGGTGAGAGGGCCTTTTGGCCGCTATTCGTTACCTCCACTAGAGACTTATCCATTAGAAACTACCTTTCAGCTACACTATAGTTCTACAGCTACTGCCTGCAGGCCAATTGACTGCCTTATAGTGCGCCAGCTGTTACCGGGTTTAGGACTAAAGACTGATTCTAACAGTTTTTGCCCTGAGGCCTTGTACCTTTATATAATTGATATGATTAAAGAGGTACCTCCTTGAGAGATTCTGTACCCCCCATCAATCCCTTAGAATGCACTCTAGTCTATTGCTAACTCATCTTTATATTCTAGTTCAGGGGTGCCCAACCAGTGGCCCGGGGGCCACATGTGGCCCACAGAGCCCTCTGATGTGGCCCTCAACCTCCTTCTCTGGGATGGTAGGTTGGCAAGCCCAGATCACGGGTTGCCAAACCGCCATCCCAGAGCAGCAGGTTTGTGAATAAAGCCGCTGGTAGAGGAAGTGCCCACTCCTGTCACAGGCGGAGTGATACCAAACGCACTCTGCCTGGGACAGCAACAGTCGGCGATACCTGAATGTATTACTAAGTTTATTACTAAATTTACAGTATATATGAGCATATCTGAGTATATCTGTTCTGTAATGGTTACTGGGCTGCTTTCAAACTGATCCGCAGGTGCAGTGCAGATGCGCGTTACCTGTACTGAGCCATAGACTTTCTGCAGCTTTGTTGCGCTTTCAGAAAGTGCGCCACACCTGCAGGATATAATAGAAGTTTACGGCAATGTTTGCGCTGCACCCGCAGGTTTGGGCAAATTGCAGCGCACCAGTGTGAAAGCAGCCTTAGGCTCCTTTCACACGATCGTTCCAACCCAATCGGACTTGCTATTCACCTTTATGGAGCAGCAGATGTAAACAAACTTGTGTCTGTTTACACCCGCCTACCTAAAAAAAATAGAAAGGGATCTGCCCCCCTCTGCCTGGGTGAATCGGATTGGATCAGAGGGCCCATAGAGTAGAGTGGGCTGTGTCCGTGAACACGGACCATCATCCTCCTACTCTTCTCATTGTGGCCCGCGACCAGTTACCAATTTTCTTAACCACTTGACCACTGGGCACTTAAACACCCTTCCTAACCAGACCATTTTTCAGCTTTCGGTGCTCTCACATTTTGAATGACAATAACTCAGTCATACAACACTATAACCAAATGAAATGTTTGTCCTTTTTTTCCCACAAATAGAGCTTTCTTTTGGTGGTATTTGATCACCTCTGCGGTTTTTAGTTTTTTCGCTATTAATGAAAAAAGAACGAAAATTTTGTAAAAAAATGAATTTTTCTTCATTTCTATCATAACATTTTGCAAAAAATTATTTTTTCCTCATAAATTTGGCCTAAAATGTATACTGCTACATATTTTTGGTAAAAAAAAAAAAAAAAAAATTGGGAGATTATTTAGTCTGGGTGAAAGTTATAGGGTCTACAAGCTATGGTACCAATTTCTGAAAATTTAACAATTTGATCACACCTGAAGAACTGACAGCTTCTCTCATTTCTTGAGACCCTAACAAGCCAGTAAAGTACAAATACCCCCCAAATGACCCCTTTTTGGAAAGTAGACATTCCAATGTAGTTAGTAAGAGGCATAATTCGTTTTTTGAAGTTGTCATTTGTTCCCACAATTCTTTGCAAAATTGGGATATTTTTTATTTTTTATTTTTTTCATACCATATTGTCATTATAATAGGTTATTTCTCTCACATGGCATATATATTCCACCAATGACCCCACAAAATATATTCTGCTGCTCCTCCTGAGTATGGCGATACCACATGTGTGAGACTTTTACACAGCGTGGCCACATACAGAGGCCCAACACCGAAGTAGCAACTTCAAGCATTCTAGGAGCATAAATCACACATCTAATCTCTCAACCACCTATTACACTTTTGAAGGCCCTGGAGCACCAGGACAATGGAAACACCCACAAAGTGACCCTATTTTGGAAAGCTAATACCCCAACGTATAATCTATGAGGCATAATGAGTCTTTGGAACAGTTCATTTTTTTGCCGATGTTTTTGGAAAACGTGGAAAAAAATGAAAATGCATTTTTTTTACACAAAGTTGTCCATTTATAGGATATTTCCAACACATAGCATGTACATAGCAAAAATGACACCCCAAAATATATTCTGCTGCTCCTCCTGAGTATGGCGATACCACATGTGTGAGACTTTTACATAGTGTGGCCACATAGAGACCCAACATCCAAGAAGCACCATCAGGTGTTGTAGGTACACAAATTACACATCCAATTTCCTTACAATCTATCACATTTTTGAAGGCCCTTCATATTTCTAACACAGCATGCACATACCAAGAATTACACCCTAAAATACATTCTGCTGAGTAATGGGTAAAAAAAAAAGATTACCTGTGGTTTTAGTAGTACAATTATCCACAGGAGGAGAGCCCTGATCCAGGCAGCAGGCATCGACGTGGTCAGCAACAGTGAATGGAATTGTCCAGGCAGCAGGCAGGAATATTGTCCATAGTCAGTGCAGGCAGGGATACTGTCCATATATACTCCAGGGCCAGTGCAAGTAGAAATATTGCCAGCAGTGCCAAAATATTGGTCCTGGTAGTAAGCAGGAACATGGTCCAAGTAGCAGGCCAGGAAAGAATGGGGACAGGGGTAGAGGCTTCTCCCACCCAAATCTCTTTGAAGCCTCTGGGCAACCAGACCCTAATCTGGGAATGAGAAAACTAAAAATTTAGTTTTTTCATCCAGAAAAACAATTCTGGAGCCCCTCACATATGTGAGACCCCTGTGTTCCCACTAGCATAGCAGGGTAAAAGATCAATCCAAGGGGCAGGCAAAAAACATGGTCAAACAGTCCAGGGTCAATTCCAGAGCAGGCAGAAGTAGGTACAGTTTAGCGTTGGGCAGACGCGTAGTCATATAACAGGCCAGGGTCAGTTCCAGAGCAGGCAGAGGTAGGTACAGTTTAGCATTAGGCAGAAGCATAGTCGTATAACAGGCCAGGGTCAGTTCCAGAGCAGGCAGAGTAGATATAGTTTAGTGTTGGGCAGAAGCGTAGTCAAATAACAGGCCAGGGTCAGTTCAGGAGCAGGCAGCGGTATGTACAGTGGCATAAGAGGTGTGGCCGTAAATGACAATTACGTTTACCATACTTTCCTAATAATCTAGAAAAGTATGGTAACGGCGGAAACATTGACTCACACAAAGGCCTGGTTGGGAAGGACAATCAGGGCAATGATATGTAGTGTCTCTTCTAGTTCCTTCTTTGGTGCACACCCGGCATCTCTTTTGACATTTTCGGCCTGATTCATTGGGGGGGATTTTTTCAATAAAGTGGCGTTCATGCAGTCTGCTCACGCAATCAGAGCGAATGTCATCTGGTGAGTCTACAAGGCAGGAGATAATTTCTTCTTGGTACTGAAGGTAAGATAAGGGGGTCTTTGTGGATTTACGGTAAATGACATACGTGTTGTAAATGGCCAAACTGAAAAGATATATGGAGACCTTTTTATACCAAAAGCGGCTTTTTCTTGTGGGAAGGTAGGGTTGGAGCATTTGATCATTGAAATTGACTCCCCCCATGAACAAATTATAGTCTTGAACACATTGTGGTTTTTGGATAGGGCCGTTTCTTCTGAGGATTTCCACGTGGGTGTCATCATGTATGGTTGAGAGCATATGGACATTTCGTTTGTCCCTCCACCGGATAGCCAATACTTCCTCATTCCGCAAAGACGCCGTCTCCCCTTTTTGCAGTCTTTCCATAACGAGCCTTTGCGGGAAACCCTTTCTATTGGGTCGCACTGTACCACATGCTGGAGTGCCCATCCGGTGAAGGTTGCGGAAGAGGGGCAAGCTTGTATAGAAATTATCCACATAAAGGTGGTAACCCTTTCCAAGGAGTGGATATACAAGATCCCAAACAATCTTTCCGCTGGCTCCAATATATTCTGGACATTCAGGGGGATTCAGTTGGGTGTCCTTCCCTTCGTACACCCGGAAGGCGTAGACGTACCCTGTGACCCGGTCACATAGCTTGTAGAGCTTAACTCCATATCGGGCCCTTTTGTTTGGTATATACTGCTTGATGCCAAGCCTGCCTGTGAAGTGGACCAATGACTCATCCACGGAAATATTTTGGTCGGGGACAAATAACTGGGGAAATTTCTCAGAGAAAAAATTTAGAAGTGGCCGAATTCTAAATAATTTGTCATGTGATGGGTCATTTTGGGGAGGGCACTGGGTGTTGTTGTTGTAATGGAGGAAACGCATTATCATGTGGTATCTGGTTCTTGACATAGTGGATGAAAAGATTGGCATGTGATGGATTGGTCTTTTGGACCAATATGAGTATGATTCATTTTTTTTTGTGATCCCCATGTTAAATGTTAGGCCTAAAAATATTTTAAATTCGTCCACTGTCAATGCTCTCCATTCATAGGGACGGGCGTAACTTGAATCAGGGTGGTCTGTTATAAATTGTTGTGCATAGAGGTTGCACTGGGCCACGATGGAGGATAATAGGTCTTGGGTAAAAACTAAATGAAAAAAATCAATAGGGGCAAAGTTCTCTGTGTTCACCTGAACACCTGGCTGGGCGGTGAAAGCTGGGACGTTTGCTGCTCCTGAATTGGAGGGAAGCCACATAGGGTTTTCAAGGGCATAGGGAAGGCTGGCATGGGTCCTAACCCTTTGGGGCTGAGATTCTGACACACTGCTGGTTCTTGGCCTTTGCTGCAGTGGTCTTCTGGATCGCACCGAGCTGCTGGTTGATGCCACTGCATTTCTGGTGGATCGTACTGAGCTGCTGGATGATGCCACTGCATCTCTGGTGGATCGCACTGAGCTGCTGGTTGACGCCACAGCGCTACTTGTGGTAGCCTGCTGCTCCATGTCAATACGTCTTTGTTTCATGGGCACACTTTGCTCTTCCTCTGAATCTGTAGAAGACCCACTGCTTTCAGTCGGTTCATATTCTGAATCAGATTTAGAGAGCTCCCCGCTGCTCTTGTCGGTCAAGCACATATGCTGGTATGCCTCCTCAGTGGTAAAAAACCTTTTTCTCATACTGGTGACTGTGGGCTGTGGTGACAAACTATGGTAGGGAAACTGGAACAGATATGGCTGCACTGATGGGTGCTGATGAGGCTGGTCTAATGAGGGTGCACTGATGGGTACTGGGCACTGACGGCACCGATGGGCACTGGTGGCACCGATGAGCACTGTAGTGGCACTGATGGAGCACTGGTGGCACCAATGGAGCACTGATGGACACTGGCGGCACTGATGGACACCGATAGGCACTGGTGTAGCACTGATGGAGCACTGACGAACACTGGCGGCACTGATGAGCACTGTATTGGCACTGGTGGTGCACTGATGGGCACCGATGGGCACTGATGAGCACTGTAGTGGCACTGATGGACACTGGCAGCACCGATGAGCACTGTATTGTCACTGGGCACGGTAGTGGCACTGACGGACACTGGCGGCACTGATGAGCACTGTAGTGGCACTGGTGGCACCGATGGGCACTGATAAGCACTGATGGACACTGGCAGAACCGATGAGCACTGTAGTGGCACTGGGCAGAGTAGTGGCACTGATGGAGCACTGGCGGCACTGATGAGCACTGTAGTGGCACTGATGCAGCACTGACAGACACTAGCAGCACCAATGGGCACTGAAGTGGCAGAGGTGGCACTGGTGGGGACTGTAGTGACACTGATGGGGACTTTAGTGGCACTGATAGGGACTTTAGTAGCACTGGTAGGGACTTTAGTGGCACTGGTGGGGACTGTAGTGGCACTGGTGGCACAGATGGGGACTGTAGGGGCACTGATGGCTAGTGTAGTGGCACTGTGTGGCACTGCTGGGCAAAATATATAGATTCACTCACTGGTAAAAGCACTTCTCTCCTCACACGCTGTATCGGTGTGAGGAGAGAAGAGATAACCTCAGATTGACCCTTTTTTTTGTTTACACTTGTCTGCTCCCTCATTGGAGGGAGCGATCAGGTGGTGAAGAGCCGCTGTCATTGGCTCTTCACCGTGATCTGTGTTGCGTCGGGTCCCGCCGACCCGGCGAACACAAAAACTTTTGCGTGCACGTCGAAGGGGGCGCGCAATCACCGCAAATCGGGACGACGTCCCAGGGACGTCGTCCCAAAATAACAGGATTGCGCTGTAGCAGTATTTCTGCTATAGCGCGGTTAAAAAGTGGTTAAGTGGCCCTCGCTCTTCAAAAGGTTGGGCACCCCTGTTCTAGTTAGTAGTATAAAACCTAATATTTGCCAAACTTATTACTCTAGCAGATTGTGTCCTAATTTACCTGCGTGTGCTTATTTATGGTCAAGTTGCCATTCATTCCAACCCATATCAATAGATAAAGCCTAGGTTCACACTGTAGAGATGCGTGGACCAGCGCATTTCACACTGCCCTCTGCAGGTGTCAATACAATGTAATGACACCCCCAGATTAATTCACAGATCACAGTGTTAACTGGTAGGTTGCATTTGATGAGCACTGGTAGGCTGCATTTGGTGGGCACTGGTAGGCTGCAATTGGTGGGCATGGGTAGGCTGCAATTGGTGGGCATGGGTAGGCTGCAATTGGTGGGCACAGGTAGGCTGCATTTCGTGGCATGGTTGCGCTGGTAGGCTGCGCTGGTAGGCTGCTTTTAATGGGCACTGATGAGCTGCATTTGCTAGGTGCTGGTAGGCTGCTTTTGATGGACACTGTTGAGCTGCATTTGGTGGGCACTGATAAGGCTGCATTTGATGGGTACTGGTAGGCTGCATTTTCGGACTAATATTTTAAGTGTCACTTGGTCCTGAAAAAAAATTATACCTGCCACCAATACCAGTGGCCCATTACAGTGTTCAGGTACAGTAGAGGTGCCACACAATGTTTCCGCAGCTAGACCTCAGCTGATAAATTTTCAATTTTTGCTGCAGAGTAAATCCTGCTTTGTTTCTAGAGCCTGGGTCAAAGTGATGTAATAGCCTGTGTAGTGTTATAAAAGCTGTTATAAGAACTGTCTGAACATTGACAGGCGAGAACTGCTATGAATAACTGTATGTACATGGGGGAGGTGTTTGGCATGACTTGAATTGGTAATATCCCATGGGTGGGCTATATCTTTTAATGTATACTATAAATATGCTGTACCAGGACCAATAAATCGAACAGTGTATAGATCTAATGTGTGTTGAGTCACTTTTGTATATACACTGTTCCCTGTGCAGATCTGGGTATGGCGAATGGAGAAGTGTTGGCAATAATAAATAATAAGGTAAGATTAACAATAATAAGGTGATAGATAGGACTAGAGTTCATAGGATCCAGAAATATTCTATCAGTTTGGTGGCAACGTTTAAATACCCAGGTTTGGTAGGGACTTAGGTTAAAAGAGTTAATCATTAAAAGAGAAAAAGTTGTTTTGCTTGAGTATTTTTTTGTTGGGAGGGGGTGCAGCCACTAAGGTGACTAAATTGTTTTACTACTAAATTGCACATAGGTTGCCCCCCCCCCCCCACTGGGACAGATGCCTCCAAAGAAGTTGCGTACTGTTTGGTGTGGCAGCCTGGGACTTTATATTGTCGCACCCAAGTTCGCCTTAAGCGTTGGGGTAAAGCTGAGAGAAGTGTACACACCCATTGAAAGCATTGGTGCTCGTGGGAAATTAAGGAGTCTGGGCAGGTAGAGACTTATGCTGGCCATACACTCCATGAAAAATCGTCCAAACGAACTTTCGAAAAACAAAAGTTCTGTCGTGAGTGCAAACGATAGTGCCATCGTGTAATGACCGATAAATCGTTTGTTCATTTTTTTACATATACCTAGTGCAGAAAGTTTGGATGGGAAACACATTAACCTTCCGATTTATCGTTCGTTCGGCAGAAAATTTCCAAACTCGTCCTTCGTTTTTTCAAATCAAAAACGTCCCAACGATTTTCGATTTTCTGCCCATTAACTGGCCGAAAAACGAAAGATCTTTAACGACCGATTTTCGGCTGAATTTTCGTATATTGTATGGCCAGCATTAGTCAGAAATAGGGACAAAAAATAATTAGGATTCTCCCTTCCACATACCCAGATATCGTGAGACTGGTAAGTGCTTTTATATGCACATTCGCATAATCTACTTTTCTTTACAGGATTAAAGAATACTAAGGTAATTGGTGTTAAAAAGACTGAGAAAACCAAGAAAACTTTTATTGGTATGGTGCATATGGGAGAAAGGGGTTTTAGCTGTGTGAGCTAAACTTAAAGTGGTTGTATACCCGCATAACATTTTTTTTTTTACACCTGCAAGGGAAAAGCCATAATGAGCTAGTATGCACCGCATATTAGCTCATTATGAAATACTTACCTCAGAACGAGGTGAAGAGAACTTACCTGGTCAACGCCGAGCGAGATGTCATCTTGCTCCGGCGTGTCTTCCGGGTATCCCGCTCCAGTGCTGTGATTGGCTGGAGCGGCAATGACGTCACTCCCGCACATGCGCGCGGGAGATTTCAATTCGGCAAGGTCCGGCGGCTGCCGGTCCTTTCGCCGTGGATCCCTCCTTGCGCATGTGCCGCTGCTATCAGCGATGATTGCGAGGGGAATATCTCCTAAACCATACAGGTTTAGGAGATATTCTTTATACCTACAGGTAAGCCTTATTATAGGCTTACCTGTAAGTGAAAGTGGTAGTATAGAGTATACTACCACTTTAAAGTGCTAACACACAAAAGATTATAGCTAAAGTCACAGACCGAATTCAGAGGGAGGTGATAGGGATTAAAGAAGAGGAAAATTCTTTAACTATAGTACCTCAGCATCAACAAACAGCGGTGCATTCCAAGATAAAGGTAGGAACATGTGTGTACTGTATATTCTTACTGACTGGCAAGGATCTCAAGAGAGTAAAACGAGTAAACAGTTCATAAAGAGGATGAACATTCAGGAAGCATTCTGGGTATAAGTACAATAATATATGAAAGTGGGAATGCCTTGTGTTATACATTTGTATTACATATCAATGCACACTAATAGCACTTATCAGTACACATAGGGATACAATTAAGAAACAATAATAACACATCTGACACTTTTGACACTATTTTGCGACCATTTTCACAGTGATCAGTGCTATAAAAATGCACAGATTACTGTGTAAATGACACAGGCAGAGAAGGGGGTTAAACACCAGGGGGTGATCAAGGAGTTAAGTGTGTCCTAGGGAGTGATTCTAGCTGTGGGGGGGGGGGGGGTGGGCTACAACTGACATGACAGAGATCACTGCTCCCGATGACAGGGAGCAATAGATCTCTGTCCTGTCATTAGGCAGAACAGGAAAATGCCTTGTTTACATAGGCATCTCCCTGTTCTGCCTCTCCATGGCACAATCGTGGGCCGCCGGAGAACATCAAGTTGTGGGGCCTGCGGTCACAGAGACTGCCACGCCGGAAATTAAAGGGGACGTACCTGTATGTCCATTTGCCCACCACTGCCATCATGCTGAAGTATATCGCGTACAGCGGTCGGCAAGTGGTTAAACTGTTTACATATGAGTGACAAAATCTGGATAGGCCTATTATATACAAGGGGTCCCACTATTAGAGGCATGAAGTCTTTTAATTGTGTTGCGAACCTATACTATGGAAGCAATATTGCTGATAAAAAAAAGGGATTTATCATATAAATATATTAGGAAAATATGGTTGAATGCATTCTAAATGGAGAAGGAATGGAATGGCCAATGAATATGGAATGAGAAAGGTGTACGAGAATAAAGACAGAATAATATTACAACAGTTTTGGGTTATGGGTTGCATAAGGTTTACTATTTAATCGTTGAGATACTTAAAGTGGATGTAAACCCAATGTAGAGCAGGGATCTCCAAACTACGGCCCTCCAGATGCTGTGGAACTACACTTCCCATGAGGCCTTGTAAAACTCTGACATTCGTAGACATGACTAGGCATGATGGGAAATGTATTTCCTGAACACCTGGAGGGCCGTAGTTTGGAGACTCCTGATGTAGAGTATAAGATTTCCTATCATCTGTGCCCAGTCTTGCAACACAGATTTAATCCAGCGCTGAGTAATCCTCTTTTAAAGTCCAGTGCAAATTAACCGGACTTCAGATAAAAACCTGCCAAATTAGGTTAAGTCCGTTTCTCTGTTTTTGCTTTCAGTAACAGGTTATTTACAAATATAGCGTGGACATGTTTATCATAACAAGAGGTGATCCAAAG
The DNA here is from genome assembly GCA_029574335.1 of Rana kukunoris. NCBI lineage: Eukaryota > Metazoa > Chordata > Amphibia > Anura > Ranidae > Rana > Rana kukunoris. Next base: position 364,752,580 of record CM056053.1, read on the forward strand.
TTCATTGTATATTACTAGGACGTGTTATGATGTTATATCACCTCATGTTATGATAAACAAAACATAAGATATGATAAACATGTCCTAGCTATATTTGTATCTGGGCACAAATGATAGGAAATATTATACTCTACATTGTGACATCAAAAAAAAAAAAAAAATTTGGGGGTTTACATCCACTTTAAGGCAAGGTTATTTTGTGCGTGTCTTAAAATGTGTACAAGGTAAAGAGGTGTTTTTATTCCTACCTAAGTAGGAGAAAGGCATAGGGTGATGGGGATAGGCATAGGGTGAGATTATAAATGTTTAAGAGATTGAGAAATTAAGCAATCAGGACCAAAATAAAGTGTTACATATATTACATTTGTGAAGTGCTAAGGTTATTGGTGGGAAAGTTTGAATACAGTCTTAAATTATTTTTTGGACATCTTACTTTTTGAATTCCCAAAATTTCAGTGTTAATAATGTAATGTTGCTTATTCAATACTGATTTATTTTGTTTACGATAGTTAGTCACATTTTACAAAGTTAGGAAACTAACTTCTGAGTCAGAATACAGAAGTCTTTGTTTAAAATGTTCTGTTCCGAGACCCTCGGCCTCCACTTGGGTCCAGATGGAATAAAGAACTAAAGGTGTTATTTATTTTTTAATCCTGCAGCAAAATTGGGGATTGAGAAAAATGTTCAATTAAATATATAGAATGAAAACCATTGCTATGAGACATTTTATTTCTGCATACTCAATGAACTTATGTTTGAATTATTGAATAAATATTGTTTTTTACACCTCCAATGGGTAAGGAAGGCTGTATTTAAAAAGTTCAGGTGATTCTGTGGTTATTCATGTTGAATGGAGTGTATCCGCCATTCATGCCTCTATCCGGATGCCCGCTACTTGAAGAAATGACTACATCTTTTACATGGAAATCTTTGTTGTTCATCTTTGTTGTGCAAATGGCACACAAGATTCTGGGAGGAGACCAAGCCATCATTTCAATATGATCCCTCCTCCACTTGTTGCATTTGAAGGTTAAAGGGGAACTAACTCCTGCAGTAAAATGTTTCTGGAAATTACGCCTAGAGGGGGAGCGATGACGCAAACCCAAGGCCTGAGTTCTGAGTTCCAGTGAACACTGCAAGAGAAAGAGATCTGAGGTGCTAGCCCAAAGACCCAAGAGTCCAGCCCAAATGCATCAGTTCCAGTCTGTCTGTGAATGTCAAGTTCTGCCCTTACAAAGAGGCAAGTTTTTGGGGTGGTGAATCTTCTGATTGCATGGATGAGTACAGAATCATATCCTTGGAGGTATTTTAAAAAAGTTCAGGAAATTAAATTAAGGAGTTTTATGGACATTCATAAGCCATGCAAGAGACTATTTTTGTGTTCTTGATATCTACTAATTCTGATGTGTTTATTGTGTCCCATCTTATACATGTGTAAGATAATAACACATTTATGGGAGGAGTAAACCAGGTTGATGTTAAAGTGTATTAGGGCAACAGGGATTGTATATGTCATGTTAGTGACAAAAGAGGTGGTCGAAAGAGGTGGTTGAGAGCCCCCCTAATATATATTTCTTGTTTTGGGTTATTACTTCTTTTAAATATATTGTTGCTCTGAAGTTAGAAGTTGGAGAGATGTTTGTATAGAGAAGATTAAAGTCTGGTTTAGTTTTGTGTTAATCACAAAACCAGCACCTGGGTCAAAGTTATGTGATAGCCTGTGTAGTGTTATAAAAGCTGTTAAAGAACTATCTGAACATTGACAGGTGAGAAATGCTATAATTAACTGTATGTACATGGGGGAGGTGTTTGGCATGGCTTGGATTGTCCCATGGGTAGCCTATATCTTCAATGTATACTATAAATATGCTGAGGAGCACATTCATTAGGGCGAGTCCTCTCCCCTCTCCTCACCCACCAATAGAAGCCCAGCCAAAACTAAATTTTAAAGAATGGAAGCTTTGACCCTGTCTCAAGCCCCATTAACACTGATGCTGCTCTGCTGACTAACACTACTCAGCTTATGCCAACCAACGAAGACCTAATTTCCTCTGACCAGACAGCTACAGAAGCAGCCATAAAAGCCATGATGATTTAATGATTTGACACACTCTGCATATAGATTTTACCACCATGTTCTTAGCCCTCAATTTTACTGTCCATGACCACGCTGACAGAATACACCATATTAAACTAAAATGAATAAGAAGTTTGAGAGGAACAAGTATGTTCTTGGGGGTGCAATGGGTATAGAGAGCCGGAAGAAGAGGATTGTTCTCTCTCCAGAGCTTCACAATTTTATTAAAATCTTTGCAACAACTGTCTGTGTTTGTCACATATCAACCAATTAAGGCTTAAACTTGACTTGAAACTGGAAATTTACAGCTGTAAAAGTAAAGGGATGATGTGTTATTTTTTTTTTAAAGTGTAAAGTAGTGGCGTTTCTACATGACACAGCACTGCATTTAGGTTATCTTGACTGCCATTGCCTTACAAAATAATCTCAAATGATTTCAATCTTGAGTCTGAATGTGATAGGCTTCCACAGAGCAAACAAACAGTTTTTTCTAGTGATAAATAAGCCCAGTATATGTGCTTGATCAACTGTGAAACAAGTAAAATCATACTTTCATAGAGCCCTGGTTCACACTGATGCTACTTTGAAATTGCGCTACTTTACTTGAAGTAGCGTGATTTCAAAGTAGCAAGGTCAGCGCGATTTCAAGTGCTACTTGATAGAAATTTGTGTGGCTTCATACACAGATGTCTATAGAAATTGCACCTGAAATCGGCAAAAGTAGTGCAGGAACTACTTTTGCAAATCAGTGTCACACCGATTGGAACAGTGCCATTGCCACCAATATTCTGCGACTCTCTCCAATGTGAACCTAGGCAGAAGGACTATTTAAAAAAAAAAAAAATTAAAACAAATTTAAATAACAAAACTTCCAGCCTTAACTTCTATATAAAGTTGCAAACCAAAAAGCACACACTTTTCCCTTGTTTTATTGGAAAACATTACTAGAGCATAACATTTCACATAACTTAGATGCATGAATAAAATTATGCACAATAATGTGTTTTTTCAATTATATTTACAGAATACATCTTTAAAAGACAGATTTTCAAACATTTACAGTTTTAAATCTTTATTGTTTTAAAACTCTACATGTTTTTGCAATACAATATTTTGTTACTTAGATATGGTTAATGTACAATGAAGTCCTTTTGCCTGAAACTCAATCAATAAAATACAGTTGTATCAACAGAATTGACTGAAAATATAATAAAAGGTTTCTTTATGGCTGGGTTTTTTTCAGCATTTTTATACCATTTAGTGCTGTATACATTCTTCCCTTCAAAGCAGCCCATAAATAAATCAATTAATCAAAAGTGCATTGGAAAGCTGCAAATGACCAGCCAGTAAAATTATTATTTTTTTATTTGCATTTTTCCTTTTTTATTGTAACAAGCCATATTTAAGTAAAGAGACAAAGGCCTATATATTTTTCTTTTCTTTATGGAGGCAAACTCATATTAAAGAAAATGGTGATTATCTGCATGCCATAACACACTCTTCCATTGCCAAATTTATACAGATTATTATGGATGTGTTGAAGAGTGCCAATAGTGTGGATAAATGTGTTTCACTTAGAGACAAATGCTGGTAATAATGGTAACTAACATTTAACATCTAGGTACAAGCTAATTTATATTGAACAGGCAGAAAGTATGGTAAAAACATGATTCATTATCATATGCTGCTTGGAAAAAAAAAATGATTTCCCTTGGTCCACATTTCTAAGTAATTTTGGTGAAAAAAATGGGACAAATATGCAGAATCCTCTGATGAAATGTACATTTCTACAACATAACCCTTAAAAAAATGATATAACAGCAGTGAGGACTGCTACTCAGATCTTAATAGAAAAAGGTGGCCAGGTGTTGGGGCTGAGTACTGTCCAAGAAGCAAGAAGATAAATTTGACAGTAGTGGTAGAGGGCAGTTTGCAGGGCAGTTAAACCTTCTTATTCCATGGCACTGCTTTCACTCGATAGAATTTTGTCCCCAATGGGACTTTAAACCGGTTTTGAGCCTATAGAATAATAAAAAAAATAAAAATAAAGTGTAACAATAGTAATTTTTAAGTGTGAACGTAATAGCAAAATATTTGGTTCTGTTTATATCAGGCATTGCAAGTATGATATACTCATGTGTCCCATGCTTCCTCAATGCCTGGGCCCAAATATCTGGGTTCTGTGTATACACTATTGTTTGGGAAAATATCAATCCTGAGGGGTTCAAAGTCTGTAGGGTCTCATGAACTCTCACCAGATCTAAAGGCCCTTCACATATATGCGTCAAATAAAGCCTGATGAATACATCAGTCAAGTGTTTCATCTCTTTATTTTATCACCTTCCACTCTTCCTCAAAATATAGTTCCATCCAAAGCAAAAAAAAAAATTATATATATAGATAGTAGCATGCTCTTTGGCTCATCTACTCAATTCCAAAAATTTCAGCCGACCCATCACGTATTCCTGATACTTCGGCTGAAATGTTAGCCTTGGTAATGGATGGGACAAAGGGAAGTAGAGAGCACTGGGTGATTTTTGGCACTGTTACACTTATATAATGTGAACAGAACAATATTTGGTTGAAGATCCTGAAGGTATTGAAGCATACTACATAATATATATATATATATCTATATATATACAGTGCAGAAAATAAGTATTTGAACACCCTGCTATTTTGCAAGTTCTCCCACTTGGAAATCATGGAGGGGTCTGAAATTGTCATCGTAGGTGCATGTCAACTGTGAGAGACATAATCAAAAAAAAAATTCCAGAAATCACAATGTATGATTTTTTTAACTATTTATTTGTATGATACAGCTGCAAATAAGTATTTGAACACCTGAGAAAATCAATGTTAATATTTGGTACAGTAGCCTTTGTTTGCAATTACAGAGGTCAAACGTTTCTTGTAGTTTTTTACCAGGTTTGCACACACTGGAGGAGGGATTTTGGCCCACTCCTCCACACAGATCTTCTCTAGATCAGTCAGGTTTCTGGGCTGTCGCTGAGAAACACGGAGTTTGAGCTCCCTCCAAAGATTCTCTATTGGGTTTAGGTCTGGAGACTGGCTAGGCCACGCCAGAACCTTGATATGCTTCTTACAGAGCCACTCCTTGGTTATCCTGGCTGTGTGCTTCGGGTCATTGTCATGTTGGAAGACCCAGCCTAGACCCATCTTCAAAGCTCTAACTGAGGGAAGGAGGTTGTTGCCCAAAATCTCGCAATACATGGCCCCGGTCATCCTCTCCTTAATACAGTGCAGTCACCCTATCCCATGTGCAGAAAAAAAGGATTTTTAATAACAGCTTACCTGTAAAATCCTTTTCTTGAAGTACATCACGGGACACAGAGCGCATAGTCATTACATATGGGTTATATGGGTACCTTCAGGTGTGGACACTGGTGTAATCAACTTCACAGGAAGTTCCTCCCTATATAACCCCCTCCCACTGAGAGTGCTTCAGTTTTGTAGCAAGCAATTTCTCCGAGGTTACACAATGTTCCCCAAAAGAGGGGTGGGAGCTCTGTGTCCCGTGATGTACTTCAAGAAAAGGATTTTACAGGTAAGCTGTTATTAAAAATCCTTTTTTCTTTATCGTACATCACGGGACACAGAGCGCATAGTCATTACATATGGGATGTCCCAAAGCAATGCTCCATGAAGGGAGGGAGACCGTAAGGCCAAAATTAGCCAAACAAAAAACATTATCAGGAGGTAAAATAGCTCCACCAACAGAAAAAAAGGGGGCGTGAACCGGGCCAGAGGATTCTATACTACTGCCCGTAGGACCGCCTGCCCAAATGCTGCGTCCGTAGCTTTTGTGACGTCCAACTTATAAAATTTAGTAAACGTATGTACGGAAGACCAGGTTGCCGCTTTGCAACCCTGTGCCATAGAGATCTGATGGTGTGCCGCCCAAGAGGCACTCATGGCCCTCGTAGAATGGGCCTTAACTGATAAGGGAGGTGGAACGCGCTTCAGACCATAGGCCTGAAAAATCAGCTGCTTAATCCACCTAGCCAAGGAAGACTTGGCAGCCGGCTGACCCTTTTTGGGGCCATCCGGAAGAACGAAAAGCACATCTGTTTTCCGAATCTTCTCTGTAGCCTTGAGATAAACCCTCATGGCTCGGACCACGTCCAAAGTATGAAGCAGTCTTTCCTCTCTGGACTGGGGAGTAGGAAAGAAGGATGGTAGGACTAGGTCCTGATTCAAGTGAAAACTGGATATGACCTTAGGAAGGAAAGAAGGTTGAGGCCGCAGAACCACTCTGTCCTTATGCAGAATCAGGTACGGTTCCCTGCAAGACAAGGCTGCCAGCTCGGAGACCCTTCTGGCCGAAGCCATAGACACCAAGAAAACCAACTTTCGGGTTAGCAGCACAAGAGGGATTTCTGTCAGAGGTTCAAACGGCTGCCTTTGTAAAGCTGACAAGACCAGATTTAAATTCCAGGGGCAGAGGGGAGCTCTAATAGGGGGATTTACATGCAAGACCCCCTGCAAGAAGGTTTTCACAAGCGAATGCGTGGCCAAAGGCCTTTGAAACCATATCGATAAGGCAAACACCTGCCCCTTTAGAGTACTAAGAGCCAACCCCTTGTCAACGCCAACCTGGAGGAATCGCAAGATCCTGTCAATAAAAAACTTGCGAGGATGCCCTCCTTGAGACTCGCACCACTCCACATAGGTCCTCCAGACTCTGTAATAGATATTTCTAGAGACTGGTTTTCTAGCCTGAATTAACGTAGATATGACCTGGGCTGAGAGGCCTCTGCCCTTTAGGGATTCAGCCGCCAAGCCATCCAATTTAGCTGCTGTGAAGCAGGGTGGTAGATCGGGCCCTGAGACAGCAGATCTGGGCGCAGGGGGAGTGGCCACGGTGCCCCTACTGACATCCTCACGATGAGTGCGTACCAAGCCCTTCTGGGCCAGGCTGGGGCCACCAGGATCACCGGCCTGCGCTCCACCCTGATCCTTCGTAGAAGGCGGGGAATCATCTGTAGTGGAGAGAACGCATACAGGAGAGAAAACTGGTGCCAGGGGCAAACCAACGCATCGGTCCCGTAGGCCGAGGGGTCCCTGGCTCGGGATACGAATTTGTCCAATTTCTTGTTGAATCTTGTTGCCATGATGTCCACATCGGGAACTCCGAATCTTTGGCAAATCTCTTGGAATACCTGGGGGTGAAGAGACCACTCTCCCGGGAGTAACTGTTGACGACTCAAAAAATCTGCTTGAGAATTGTCTATCCCTGGGATGAACACTGCTGAGATGCAGGGTACATGGGCTTCGGCCCATGAGAAAATCAGGTTTACTTCCCTTTGAGCCGCTAGGCTCCTTGTGCCCCCCTGGTGGTTTATGTATGCCACCGCCGTGGCATTGTCGGACTGTATCCTTACTGGCAGACCCTGCAGGGGGAGAGTCCAGGTGACCAGGGCCAACCGAGCAGCTCTGATCTCTAGGACATTGATGGGAAGCAGACTTTCTGCCTCTGACCACTGTCCCTGCTGGGTCCGTTTTCCTAAGATTGCCCCCCAACCTGTTAGGCTGGCATCTGTGGTTACTATTTTCCACGTGATGGGGCAAAAGGTTTTCCCTTTTGACAATTTTTCAGGGACCAGCCACCAGTACAGGCTGCGCCTGACTCCTGGGGAAAGACCTAATGGACGGTCTAATGCCTGTATGGACCTGTTCCAAGCAGAGAGAATAGCTGCCTGGAGAACTCTGGTATGGATCTGGGCATAGGGCACTGCTTCGAAGGCGGCTACCATCTTTCCCAGCAGTCGCATGCATAGGCGAATAGTCGGCCTCTTTTTGCCTAGGACTATTTGAATTGTTTGAGTCAATGACCTGATCTTTTCTTGAGGTAAAAATATCCTCTGGCATTCTGTATCTAACCGAAGGCCTAGATATTCCAACTGTCTTGTGGGTTGCAACCTCGATTTTCCTTGGTTCACAACCCACCCGAATTCTTGTAGATGCCGAACTGTGCGGACTACTGCATGATTGAGGTTGGAAGCTGATCTGTCGATAACCAGGAGATCGTCCAGTTATGCCAGGACCAAAATGCCTTCTGTCCTTAGGACGGCTAGCGCCGGGGCTAACACCTTTGTGAATACCCGCGGAGCTGTTGCCAACCCGAAAGGGAGGGCTACGAACTGGAAATGACTTTGATCTATCATAAAACGAAGAACTTGTGATGTGCTGGGTAGATCGGCACATGCAGATATGCATCCTTTATGTCTATAGATGCTAGCAAGTCGCCTTGATGCAGGCTGGCTGCTACTGAACGTATGGAATCCATACGAAAGGTCTGAATCTTTAGAAAGCGATTTAGGCGTTTGAGGTCTAGGATAGGCCTGACGTCGCCATTGGGTTTTGGTATAATAAAAAGGTTGGAGTAGAATCCCAGACCCCTTTCTTGGGTTGGTACTACAATTACTCCTTGGAGCAAGAGGCGATCCAACGCCTTTACGAGAGAGGCCCTCTTTAACGGGTCGCTTGGAAGACTTGACCCCTGAAAATGAGGAGGGGGGATTTCTCAAAACTCTAGTTTGTAGCCTGTGGCTACCACGGACCGAACCCAAGAGTCGGGAATTCTGGCCTTCCAGACTTCGGAGAAAAACTGAAGTCTTCCCCCCACCCAAGAGAGTGGGGGCGCCCCTTCATGAATCTGACTTGATGACTGGTTTAGCCGGCTTGCGAGACCAGGGCCTCTTGTTTGCCGCGGCTTGTCCCTGTGGGCGGCTATTAACTGCTGAACGCCCGGGAGGCCGTCGATACTGACGGGAAGTCGAAGGGGCCGAGCCTGCAAAGGCCTGTCGTTTAAACGCGGGCCCACGCGGTCTTTTCTTGACCGGTAAGGAAGAACTTTTACCACTTGATATGGTTTTGGATATATTTATCTAGGTCTTCACTGAATAGTCTTCCCCCATGAAAGGGAAACCCTGCTAAAAGCTTTTTGCAGGGTGCCTCTGCTGACCAGTTCTTTAGCCACGAAAGACGACGCATGTGAACCACTAGCAGAGATAACCGGGATGCCTGTTGGATGGAGTCCTTAATAGCATCTACTGCAAAGCAGAGAGCCCTAGGGAAATCTGCTAATTCACAAGTTTGCTGAGCCGGCATGTCCTTTAATATCTGTTTTGCCTGATCCTTTAAGGCCTGACAAATGCCAATGGCTGCCACCACTGGCTGAACCATGGCACCTACTGTGGTGAAAGAAGCCTTCAGTAGGGTCTCTAATTTTTTTTGTCGTCCGGATCCTTGAACATCTGGACATTTTCAACCGGACAGGTCAGGGATTTATTCACGCAGGAAATGGCCGCGTCCACTGTGGGGAGTGCCCATTTCTTTAAAAATTCCTCTTCCAGAGAATAGAGAACCTCTTAGGAGGGATAAAGATCCTATCAGGTCGAGCCCAATCCTGGTAAATCACGCTCCGCAGAAGAGGGTGAATCGGAAAAGACACACAAGTTAATGGAGCCTTTAAAGAACCCAATGAGGATACCACAGGGGCTACTAGTTCTAGCACTGGAAGTTTAAAAGCAGTGCGAACTATATCGGTCAAAGACTGGATCCACAGGCTCTCCGCTTGAGAGGCCGAAAAATATTCATCTACAGTGGAACCCTCCATGTCTGAACCTTCGGGACTTGGGTCTGCTTGATCCCCTTGTGGGTCCCGTTCCTCCGAAGAGGAGACCTCCGCATCTGAAAACACCAAACTAGGTGAGGGGGATCTAGCCCGTTTGCTCTTGGCAAAGGGCGGGCAAACAAAGCAGTTAACCTTTTCTCTAGCCCACCCAGGGTGGTCGCTAGCATTTCTTCCGTTACGTAAACGGGAATGGGTGGATCGGGGGCCGCCTCTGCCCCCAGCATCCCCAATGGCTCTTGTACTATGCTACTCGGTGGTCTAACTGGTGAGGGTGGGGCCGTTGAAGCCTGGCCCAAATCCTCTGACCCCGATGGAGACCCCTTTTGTTTCTTGGCACCTCTTGCAGCCTTGGCTGGTCCTGATGCCTTTGGAGCCATTGCACAACCTTGAGTCACCCCTCTAGCCAACACCTGACTGTTGTAGCTAGGAGTAATTAATATGAGAACAGGCTGAGGAAAATGAAAACATTTTTTTTTTTTTTTTTTACCCGCCTGGGAGGTGGCAATACTGAGGAAAACCTGTGAGTATTGCAACACCAATGCCCGTTAGCCGGAGTCCAAGGTTGACTCAGATACTGCTGGATCTAAGGCTGAGTCCCTTTAAGCAAAACAAATTTTTTTTTTTCTGGTCAATAGTGGAACTAAGTCCTAGACCTGAAGATCCACAAACCGCCACTGGGTGTCACTGTGGCCAAAAGACCCAGCTGCGCGCTCTGTGTCCTTCTTCCTCTGCCTCCAGGAGGGAAAGACCAGCCAGAGAAAAAGTTTTACTTTTAAAACAGACCCTGACGCTGCTGGCCCGCCCCCCCAACGCACGCCGACGCTATAAAAGGCGGCGTGCACGCGCACACGCGCGCGCACCCCCCCACGCTGAAAACAACATGGAGGAAGCAGAGCAGAGGAAAAACATGGACCAGCGCCAGGCAGCACCAACAGACACCAGGTAAGCACTAATCTTATTGTAGTGCACAGAGAGAGGAAGCTGTCCCCATGGGCTTCCTAAGAAACAGGAGTTTTCACCAGCAATTTCCTCTTTAAAACATGTGGGGTTGCAGTATCAATGCTAACAGGCAGACCTGGGGTGAGTAGCAAATATATATCTTACACAAGTATACATATATCTACATGTTATCTGGGTAAACATTAGTATCCCATCCTGCCCACACAGACATAGTGGAGATAGTGGCTGATGCACAAGCATACCATTAGCCAACCCAGAACCCCCAGGGGGATACCTACTGTCGAACCAAGTCCCGCAGGTTCCCTCTTACCTGCTCCACGCCGCAGGGTATTGCAAACTGCAAGAGGCCCAATCTTCCCCCATCTCCGTGGGTATTGTCTCGGACCTTCAGGGACCGGGGTCCTGTGTTAAGGAACCCACACCCCTGGACCTATATAGCATCCTGGCATCAGTAGCGTTTAGTCCTGGGAGAGACCAAGGCACTGGAGCCCAGAATCCAGCCCTCCAAGGAGAGGCATTATAGGCAACACCCCACGCAGGCAGGGCCCGGGTACCGTACACCTTGGCTTTGAAGCACTTCGGACGGATCCGGCTAGCTATCCTGGGTCCCGAGACCTCCGAGGGACAGCTAGACGTGACCAACACCTAAGACACTGGCGAAAAAACTGAAGCACTCTCAGTGGGAGGGGGTTATATAGGGAGGAACTTCCTGTGAAGTTGATTACACCAGTGTCCACACCTGAAGGTACCCATATAACCCATATGTAATGACTATGCGCTCTGTGTCCCGTGATGTACGATAAAGAAAACACCCCCAAAGCATGATGCTACCACCCCCATGCTTCACAGTAGGGATGGTGTTCTTGGGATGGTACTCATCATTCTTCTTCCTCCAAACACGGTTAGTGGAATTATGACCAAAAAGTTCTATTTTGGTCTCATCTGACCACATGACTTTCTCCCATGACTCCTCTGGATCATCCAAATGGTCATTGGCAAACTTAAGACGGGCCTTGACATGTGCTGGTTTAAGCAGGGGAACCTTTCCGTGCCATGCATGATTTCAAACCATGACGTCTTAGTGTATTACCAACAGTAACCTTGGAAACGGTGGTCCCAGCTCTTTTCAGGTCATTGACCAGCTCCTCCCGTGTAGTCCTGGGCTGATTTCTCACCTTTCTTAGGATCATTGAGACCCCACGAGGTGAGATTTTGCATGGAGCCCCAGTCTGAGGGAGAATGACAGTCATGTTTAGCTTCTTCCATTTTCTAATGATTGCTCCAACAGTGGACCTTTTTTCACCAAGCTGCTTGGCAATTTCCCCGTAGCCCTTTCCAGCCTTGTGGAGGTGTACAATTTTGTCTCTAGTGTCTTTGGACAGCTCTTTGGTCTTGGCCATGTTAGTAGTTGGATTCTTACTGATTGTATGGGGTGGACAGGTGTCTTTATGCAGCTAATGACCTCAAACAGGTGCATCTAATTTAGGATAATAAATGGAGTGGAGGTGGACATTTTAAAGGCAGACTAACAGGTCTTTGAGGGTCAGAATTCTAGCTGATAGACAGGTGTTCAAATACTTCTTTGCAGCTGTATCATACAAATAAATAGTTAAAAAAAATCATACATTGTGATTTCTGGATTTTTTTATTTATTATGTCTCTCACAATGGACATGCACCTACGATAACAATTTCAGACCCCTCCATGATTTCCAAGTGGGAGAACTTGCAAAATAGCAGGGTGTTCAAATACTTATTTTCTGCACTGTATATAGAATTTGCATGTTCTCCCTGTGCCTTTGTGGATTTCCTTCAGGCACTCTGGTTTCCTCTCACACACCAAAGACATGCTGGTAGGTTAATTTACTCCTGTCTAAATTTGCCCTAGTATGTGTGAATGTGATTTAGGGATCACAGATTGTGAGCTGCTTGAGGGGCAGAGACTGATGTGAATGTGCAATAAAATATATAAAGTTCCGCATAAATTGAAAGCACTATAAAAGTACCCATAATATATATATATATATATATATTTGCATTGGATGGAACCATATTCCGAGGAAGAGTGAAAGGTGATGAAATAATAAGAAACACATGATAGATGAATTCACCAGCCTTTATTTGACCCATATATGTAAAAGGGTCATTAAATCTGGTGAGAATAAACAAGACCCCACCAAATGTATTTGTTTTTTAAGAATACAAGGAAGTACAAGTTGGCACAATGCAAAAGGAAAAATCGTATAAGAACGAAACCGTCCATGAGAATACAATCAAAGACTGTGGGCCAGATCCACAGAGAAATAGATCGGGGGCAGCGTATCAGACTTACACTACGCCGCCGTACCTTACCTGGTGTAATTTCGAATCCTGAAAGATTTCACGCCATAAGTTACGGCGGCGTAGGGTATTTCTGGCGGCGGAATTCAAATCGGCGATTAGGGGGGCGTGATTCATTTAAATGAAGTGCTTCCCCGCGCCGATCGAACTGCGCATTCTCTGTTCAGAAATTTCCCGCCGCGGGAACGACGGCCATACTTAACGTGGCAAGTCTAACCATAGGCCGCAAAAAAGCAGCCTTAACTATACGCCGGAAAAAGCCGACTAGATACGCCGTAAGAGAATGCGACGGCCGCGCGTACGTTTGTGGATCGTCGGAAAAAGCTCATTTGCATACTCGACGCTGGAAAACAACGAGAACTCCACCCAGCGGACGCCAAAGTATTGCATCTACGATCCAAAGGCGTTCGCCTGTCGGATCGAACCCAGATGCCGTCATATCTTGGTTTGAGGATTCAAACTAAAGATACGACGCGGGAAATTTGAAAGTACACCGGCGTATCAGCAGATACGCCGGCGTACTCTCTCTGTGGATCTGGCCCTGTGTCTTCGATAACATGAAAGTGTTACATTTCCAATGTTCTTACCATGTATAAAGTGTAGGCACCTATGGTTGCAATGGTCAAATGCCAGGGTGTTTTTAGTGTGCAACACCTTGACACCATCTGACCCCCGCCCCCTTTTCCTTCCTCACACATTTCTAGTGGTCAAGGAGACAGCCCATTAAAAGCTATGGGCCAACAGAATTGTGTGTGTGTGTGTGTTTGAAGGAGGAGTGGGGGTACTGGGGATGCAGAAGGGAATGGACATAACATTACCCAAAATGCCAGAGCTTTGCCTGTTCAGAATAGACAGAGTCAAGCATAGCAAAGGACAATGAAAGCTGCTGCAAATATTACAGGCACCTCTAGGTGCAAAAACATATCTACCAACAGCTTTATTTTTTTCCTTCACTTTTTTTAAGTGCATGTAAGAGCCTGCAGCTTACATCAACCTCTGTTATGAATGAATCCTAACCTGTTTTAAACAGGTTCAGCTCTGATACTGTTGGATAATGCCACAACTTTCCTATTTATTTCTGCTAAACAAGATGGAAGATTTTGCTGTTTCTACTACCTGTCCACCCCCACTTCCTAGACTGAATAGCCTCCCATTGCTTGCACGGTCTAAATTATTAAATATTTTTCCATTCATTTAAATATTTTCTTTACCTTTTTGGCTTGGCAATATTCTTTTTCCATAACTTTTCCAAGAACCCAGGGTCTTCTAGATGATCCTGATGCTTTAGAAAGAAAAGGTAATTATTTGGTTACTAAAACGTAGCATAAATCTGTCCTTGGTCTATCTGAAGAAAGATACTCAGATTACAACATAACTTTCCAAGTTACAGCCTCAAACATTTTTTTGAAACACACAGTGTTTCCTAGCAAAACAGTTTGGAGCAGACGCTGGAAGGTTGATTCACCCACTGACTCAATGTGTCTTTCTGAACCTCTGGCATCAGTATATCCTCACCTGAGTTTCCAAAATTGCTGACCTATCACAGCCATTTTAAGGCAATCTCCAGAGCAGACACAGCTTGGGCTGCCAAATAACTAGGAGAACCATCAAAGATTCCATCCGGGGAATACAAGAAGAAACCATTGAAAAATAACTCAACACTGTAGATTAGGACGGGGTTACGACACAATATCCTGACAACTGGTGGTAAGCTTACCAGCTACAATAATAACCACTAAATGAGGGCCTTATACATTTTCCTGCAGTAGTCTTTCAGTTATGACTGTCACTGAGGATGTAATATCTCTCGCTTAACTATTACCTTAGCTAAATGCACTGGGGAAAGTTGATAGTGGCTAATGCTGGACAATCCAGCAAAAAGATCTCCCTGTTTAAGTATTTAAAAGAAATGAGAAACTATTGCCTGGATCTGGGTACCAACCCCTACTTTAACTGAAGTATGTGGGCAGACGTCATAATATCTTAACATGCTCCATGTGCACATTAAAATGCAGATTAATAAAAAATACCTTCTAGCTGTCAAGTTGCTGAAATACCCAGAATGATCTGCTAGCCAATAGCCTAGCATCGAAAAAGAACCTCCAAGACACTCTAGAGCTCAAAGTTCTAGCAAGCTTTAGATATATACTTTGGGACCCACCAAGGGTATAAGTGCCCTTTTTTTCAGAGTGGTAGTTAAGCATACATTGTTTATTATACAAACAGAAATGCAATAAACAGATATATGAGGAATCCAGATAATCCTTTCAAATAGCAGACTTTACACCTCACACACATATATATATATATATATATATATATATATATATATATATATATATATATTCATGCACACTAAGTAACGTGTAAGTAAAACTTGTACATTTTTGTTTCCCCTCAGAGAGATCACAGTACAACAAACAATATTTTTAAAGTCACTGCACCATCTTTGTTGGACCACAAGATCCTAAGATGCAATCCCAAATGTGGCTCGGGGTTACCACTAATGGTACCGAAATTTAACCCCGAGCCACACTCGGGATTACCGCCAGGGAGGTTAAGCATCCTTAAGGATCAACATCCACCTCCCAGACTAAGGCCGGCCATACATGGTTCAAATCTCAGCCAGTTCAGCAGGAACCAGCCGAGATTGGTTGGCTGAATGTACATAGTTGATCAATCGCTGAACTTGGGTACAACCAGCCTGCTGGATTATCTTTTGATTAATCACCATCTTCTCCTGGCAGGGACATCCTCCTGTACCTACTATCCCTCCCCCGTTCACTGGGGGCAGACAATTGCTCGGCAGGAGAGATTCCCCTGTCAGCACTGTCTATGTTGATATGGAAATTGTGCACATTTCTTTCCTGCAACCTGTGGTTGCAGGAAAGAAATCTGCACAGTGTATGGCCTACCTAGAAAGTTATGCCAGAGATAACACAATCATGTAATCCCAATGCCTATGCAGTATCCTTTTTGTCCTGGGCTGTTACACATATCCCAACTCCTGCTGCCTCTCAAGTTGCGACTCACCAGTTTAAAAATCAATCAGAGTCAGCCAGCCAAGTGAGGGCTGTTACCTGTCACCCTGTGGTCTGTTAGTGTAAATCTATCCCAGTCATTCAGATCATAATCCTTTTTGCATTTTACCTTGACCGAACACTTCACTGAATAGTGATTACTAGGGATGGGAAGCAAGATAGGACAAATACTTCCTTTTACCTGTAGCAGACTGATAACTTTATTCTCCTACTAGATTTCACTCAGGTAAAACTTGAGAGACTAAGCCTAGGCATTTGTAAAGTCTTCTAAAATACTGATAATTTACCATTAAGGAGCCAAATAACATGCTATCCAAAAAACTGCAAAAGAAAAAAAAGACCAAGATCATGGCTCCTTGGCTTCTATGATTTGTCCAACATTTATGAGTGTCCCCGAGGAGAGTTATGCTATAACTCTATAATTAAAATCAATTTGTGTTCAAACAAAGAATATCCATTAAAATAGTTTAACTATTGCATGAGCTAGCTCCTGCTGATTAATGTTATTTATTTTACCTGAGGTTTAGCATAAACTGTGATGGTTAATGTCCCATGATAAATAGACATGTGTGTTTTTATATTCTAAATATTAGCTTCAATCTCCTGTCTGGACAGTTAAAATGTTTGAGAACTGGCAAACATGTATGCACTGCTAATACTGTGCCCCCAGAATATCAACAAGTAATACATCTTTTCTGCAAGAATCATTGTGAACACTGTTTGACACTGCCTGGTGTGTAACATGATTAACCTGGAAAGAAGTCCAACATTTAAATACATTGTTAGGCTGAGAGTAAGATATATCTTAACAAGATGGAATAGGATACCATAATGTCTTCAAAACTGCCAAGAGATCATTTAAAAGTGGTTATAGAGTCAAAAGGGTTTCTTTACCTAACTGCACTCTATGTATTGGGATAAAAAATTAAAATAAAACGTCCAGTTGCCGTTTCTCCACCCACCCCCTAAATACTTCACGGAGTCCTGTATTGAACCAGCGTTGTACATGCCTGCAGTTCTTCTCTCACCTCTTTCTGTTCTCACAAGCTTGGCTGCTGCACTGTCAGTCAAAGCTTGTGAGGCGGGAGTAAGGGGGAGGGCCGAGCTGTGGTGGGTCTGTCTATGGGTGCACACAGCCCAGCTTGGGAGTGAGTCTGCACTTGTGCCCCCCATAGGAAGCTAAAGGAATAGGAAAAGCCAGTAGAAGGAGCTGAAGCTCCAAGCGCATAGACTTGTTTCCTGCTGTTCCACACCGTCCCTCCTAAAATGGTTCATATAAACTGGAATAAAAAAATAAAATACAGTTCTGATATAAAGTGAAGTTAAAATTTAAAGGTTTCATTCTGCATATCAACTGCTAATGTATCACACCTAAATAATCTCTGCTGGGAAACACACTGCAAAAATATTTACTGCATGGATGACACTTACCATACTCACCTGGTTTAAGGTCTAATGCAGCCAATGACTCTGAATGCAAGAAATACAATGTCGGACTGACTGTAAATAGGACATAATTGTCATGACGTTCATCTAAGATAATAAGGACCAAATCTCCAACCTGAAAGCTGTTGGTGTGAGAGACAGAAAAAGTGATTTTTAACTATTGCATGTGTATTTATTTATTTTTATTAAAAAAGAACAACAAACAGTTAGTACTCGCATGTTTTCACAAAATCTTGCCCATCAAAGTTTGAACAAACTTACAGAGAAACAAAGAAAAACCCAATAAATTTAGTTGAACAGTCCCTTAGGGGGAATTTAAAATACCATGCGCACCAGCTGCTAGTTTCAATAGTTTTACCTAAATGTGCTGCAGATTCAGGTAGTTCTAAATAACTTTTGAAAAAACACCTCATACAAAGACAATAACCTCCACTTAAATAAACATAGGGAGCTGAGCTACACAAAAACATGAATAAATGCAAATAGATAAATAAATACTAATGTGAGAATTAAACAAACCCCAATACGTGAATCAATAAGTGAATCATGTGATATATAAGAGTGCTCCAGTGAATGGGAAATCTTGGTAGGTTCTCCAATGGAAGAATAAGTGGATAAATCAAACCGCACAATATAGCAACTGTTTCTAATGTCAAGAACTCCATTGGCTTCCCAAGAAAACAGGTAAACACACAAATCCCTGTCCTGTCAGGGGAGAGGAGACATATTGTTTGTTCCTAGTAAGTAGGAAAAACTATATGTCTCCTACCCTAGTCAGTCCTATCACCATACAGTTAGAAGACACTAAGGGAACACACATTTAACCCCCTTCATCGCCCCCTAGCGTTACCCCCTTCCCTTACAGTGACATCTACACAGTAATCAGTGCATATTTATAGCACTGATCGCTGTATAGATGTCAATGGTCCCAAAAAAATGTCAAAAGTGTCTGATCTGTCCACCCGATCTGTCTGTCGCAATACCACTAAAAATTGCAGATCACCGTCATTACTAGTAAAAAGATTATTAAAAATGCCAAAAATCTTTCCCATAGTTTGTAGACGCTATAACTTTTGTGCCCACCAACCACTATACGCTTATTGCGATTATTTTTACCAAAAGAATATTTATTGGCCTAAACTGATGAAGAATTTTTTTTAAATTGTCGCTCTTCTTCTGTTTATAGCGCAAAAAATAAAAGCCACAGAGGTGATCAAATACTACCAAAAGAAAGCTCTATTTGTGGGAAAAATAGGTGGTCACAATTTTTTTAATTGGGTACATCATTGCATGATCACGCAATTACCAGTTTAAGATTTGCAGTGTCAAAAATTGAAAAAAGTGCTCTGGTCAGAAAGGGGGTAAAACCTTCTGGGGCTGAAGTGGTTAACTGAGAATTGTGCAGTCGTGCAATGCTGCACATAAATAAAATGTATGTCCTTTTGTTCCCACAAATAGAGCTTTCTTTTGGTGGTATTTAATCAACACTGCAGTTTTTATTTCTTGCGCTATAAACAAAAAATCTGACATATTTAAAGGAAAAAAACTATAATTTTTACTTTCTGCTCTAAAACATATCCAATATTTATTTTTTAAATCAAATGTTTTCATATATTTAGGCCAATATGTATTCTGCTACATATTAGTGGTAAAAAAATATCCCAATAAGCACATGTGTATATTGATTGGTTTGTGCAAAAATGATAGCGTCCACAAACTATGGGATTTTTTTTATTTTTATGAGTAATGGCATATCAGCGACTTTTAGCGGAACTGCGATATTGCAGCAGACAAATTGGACACTGACACTTTTTGGGGACCAGTGATACTAATACAGTGATCAGTGCTAAAAAATATGCACTGTGAGGCGACGTACACACGACCGGTTTCCTTGGCAGAATTCAGCAAGAAACTCGATGGGAGACGTATTCTGCCGATGAAACCGGTCGTGTGTAACCGGTCGTCGAGCCAAAAAGAGAGCATGTTCTCTATTTCCTCGATGGGCAATGGGAAAATTTGGCTCAACGACTTTTTTGACTGCCGAACAAGGAACTCAACGGGGAAAACGATGTGTTTCGCCCGACGAGTTTCTCGGTCGTGTGTACGCCACCTGACTGTACTAATGACATTGGCTGGGAAGACGTTAACATCAGGCATAATCAAAGGGTTAAATGTGTTCCTAGCCAGTACTTGTGTACTGTGTTGCTGGTACTTTTACTAAGGGAAGGCAAAGATCGGTGTCCCTGCTTTGCAAGAACACAGGATCAATGTCTTCCCTCCTCACTGAACGGCAATCTGCCTAATTTACATAGTTGAAGTTGTGGGGTTACTTAAGAACAATGACATTTCTGAATATACTTGTATAAAGCTGGCCCTACACTATGCAATGAACAACCTATGTAAAATGTCCGTTAGATTTGTTAAAACAATGGAATAGGATGACAAACCAAACAATCTATTCAATATTAATAAAGTTTAATAAAGGAGACTGTACAGTTTATGGCCACCAATAAAAGAAGTAGGAAAGTGGGTGGAAATAAAAATAGGTGGTATAATAATGAGGGAGGTGTAGTTCAGACAGGTAAAAACCCACCCCTTACTGTGTTGCAGTAAGCCAGTGTATGATGGGATTTAAAGTATCCTGGACTGTTACATGGTGCTACAAGAAGTCAGGGTTCAGAATGCACTTTTTAAAATTTGAACAAACGGGGGGCAGATTTAAAGCTGCCATGGACTAGATGAGAAATTAGAAAACTGGGATGGCTTAGGCAGAAAAGACATTAGAGAATACGTCTATTTCTTATGAAAATTACATTCTGCCTGAAAAGGTGAACTTGGCCTTTAAGCAAAAACAATTGCTCCTAAAACTAAATCTAAATAGTCTTAAATTTTAAAATAGAGGTCTGTAAATATTAAATTGTATACATTTAATTTAGAGTTTGCATGATGACCTTCATGGCAAGTCATAAATTTTTCCTAATAAAAACTTCAGCTCTACGATGCAGTTTAATGACTTACTTGCAGAAGGTAAACTTAGACATAACTGTATATACTTCTTGTTAATGTTATATTAGCATTCCAAAATGTATGTCGTACAAGCTATTTGAACACCAGTGTGTGTGTCCAGCTAATTGCGCACAAAAGACATTTTAGAAAATAACCTAAAAGTAACACAAATCTGCAGTAAAATGAAGAGGAAGTTTTTTTTTTTCTGCCAATACAAGTTAAATTTCTAAATCTGCATATGGACAATTTTAGGGAAAGGGATTAAATATATAGAATCCGCTGAAAAGACTGTTTGACCAGCGGGCTGACCAACAGGAGAGGGTCAAGTCCTCTTATGCTATGCTCCAGTTCCATAGATTTGGGAACAAATCTACTGGCTAAGCTTAAAATACGCCAAACAGCACAGAGATAAGCCTCAAACCTTCTGGCACGAAGTCATTTGGAGCAATGAGATCATATGTTGCTTTTAGGCCACAACCATAAATACTACATTTTGAGAGGAGTCAACAAGGCCTATGATGAAAGGTACACCATTACTACTGTGAAACATGGAGGTGGATCGCTGATGTTTTGGGGATGTGTGAGCTACAAAGGCACAGGAAATTCAGTCAAAATTGATGGTAAGAAGTATTTATTACAATGTATTTAGTATTTATTACAATGTATTTATTAACATATGATTTGCGATCTAGATTTTCCTGTTAAATGATATTTTAGCCTTATATTTGTATTTCGAAATGTCAACGATTTTCTGTAAACAATGTACACATTGTCTTTCAATGTTTATGATAAACTCAATAAAAACTGATGGAAAAAAAAAATTGATGGCAAGATGATTACAGTATTCAAAAAATACTGGAGGAACATTTGCATTTATCAGCCAGGAAGCTGCGCATGGAACGTACTTGGACATTCTATCATGACAACAATCCAAAACACAAGGGCGACCTGTCATTGGCTACAGCAGAATCAATTGAAGGTTCTGGAATGGGCATCTCAGTCTCCTAACCTCAATGTCATTGAGCCACTCTGGGGAGATCTCAAGCGCAAAGTTTATGCAAGACAGGCCAAGAATTTTTAGGAACTGGAGGCTTTTTGCCAAGAGGAATGGGCAGCTTTACCATCTGAGATGATAAAGAGCCTCATCCACAAATACCACAAAAAACTGTCATTGATGTTAAAGGGGACAAAACACGGTATTAAGAACTGGGGTATGTAAACGTTTGATCAGGGTCATTTGGGTAGTTTCTGTTGTGATTATGATTTAAAAAGATGATTGATAATAAATGGCTCCAGCCAAACATTAACCATGAGGGAAATGTTTTTGTGTTATCATTCATATTCTCTAAAAAATGGGCAAGAAATTGTAAGTTCTGCCAGGGTATGTAAACTTATGAGCACAACTATATATCAATTATATATTTTTCATTAAATATTGTTTTTGCCTTTTTTTAATACAGAATTACATCTCACTGCTGCAAAACTCACCCCATTGTTAGCTGCACATTATTGGTTTGGAATGCTTCCTGATAGTAACAATGATTGACCATGTCCTTGCAATTTATGTTTTTGTAGTCTCCATTTAAAGTTTCTGCTTCTTGTTTTAAATGTGCAAGGCAGAGCAATTAAAGAACCCCTGTACTCAGAGAAGGATCTAGGATGCCAATGCTGACTGAAAATACTGGCGGCCTGGATGTATCTTGTGCTTTACATATTCTGAGTCACTGACCCACAGTAAGTATGCAGATAAGATATTCAAAATGAATTGGATACATTGGGCCAGATTCTCAAAAGAGATACGCCGGCGTTTCGTAGGAAACACTGTCGTATCTCTGTTTTTTTTTACTGGGTATCTATGCGTGTGATTCCTAGAATCACTTACACATAGATACAGTGAAGATCCGACATGTGTAAAACAATTACACTGTCGGATCGTAGATGTAATGACATCGCTGGCCGCTAGGTGGCCTTTACGATGATTTCTCATTTGCCTATGCAAATAAGCCTAATCCGACGATTCCCGAACGTTTTTACGCCGCCCCGTCGTCGTTTACGTCATATAGCAGGGGTAACCTTACGAAGTTCCGTCAATGCCATGTTAAGTATGGCGTCGGGTCAGCGGCGTCTTTTTCCGTCAGTTACGTTGTTTTACTAAGTCGCAAATAGGGATTTACGTAAACGACGCTCACGTCGGTTTCATTCACTTTTTCCCGACGTGAGCTGGAGCATGTGCACTGGGCTATTTTTGAGGCCGGCGCATGCGTAGTTCGATCGACACGGGGGCGCGCTTAATTTAAATACAAGCCGCCCCCTTTGAATTACGTGGGGATACGCAGAGCCATTTACACTATGCCGACGCAACTTATGGAGCAAGTGCTTTGGGAATACGGCACTTGCTCTTTTAAATTGCGGCTGCGTAGTGTAAATGGCTTACGCTACACCAGCGGCAATTCTACGGGAATCTGGCCCATACAATATAAATAATGGGTTTGTCTAAGCTAATAGAATTTTTTTTTTGAAAGGAGAGATCAGCATTCCTCTCATTACCGGCTCCTTGCACCATTCACCAACAAATGCTTTTACTGATAATTTGTACTCTCAGGCAGGGATTTGTTTGTGACTTTCAAAATAGGTGCTTCCAAAGCTCACACATCAAGAATAAAATGACAAGTACCTGTTTAAAATAACTTACTCTCGAATTGCTATTTTCTCTGAATGTCTTGAGGAAACTGAAGACATGCTTTGTGACATCTAAAACAAGGGGAAAATTGAAATAAACAAATGATAGAAACAGCATTCATTTTAAAAGTACGATAACATGCTCAGATACTCTATGTGGCTAAGTATTTGCTAAGAGCTGTTTACAAGGGTCATTAGCAGTGCACTGATCACCAACAATACGCTATTACATGTCAGCCTATATTTGACCTTTCTGCTAGCATGAATTCCTTTAAGCTATACAGCATGCGCAAAGTATATATATATTTCTATTTTTGGTCAGAAACATTCTTCAGATTCAGCTCACTTAGATAGCTGTTAAACATTTGTTTCCTAGTAAGGAATGAAAATACACTTAGAAATTATATAAATAACCACATTATATGAAATTATATAAATGTATTTTTTTCCAAAATGTATGATTAAAGTTTTATAGTTTTTTTAAAAAAATATCTCAAGTTTTTGTTTGTTGCTGTCTATATTGTCCAAGATCAAAAAGTGGATAAAAAACCCCCTACAAAGCAAAAATAAAACTATGCTCTTTAACCACTTAAAGAGTGCCTAACGCTGATATACGTCGGCAGAATGGCACGGCTGGGCACAGGCACGTACAGATATGTTGCCTTTTAAGTGTCCAGATGTGGGTTACGCATGTGCCGCCGGCGGCGCGCTCGCAACTGGGTCCGAAGCTCTGTGACCGCGGGACCCACGGACCCGACCGCCGCCGGTGTCCTGCGATCGGGTCACAGGATCTGAAGAACGGGGAGGGGTGAGTGTTAACACACCTTCCATTTTCTTCTTTGTGGCAGTGTCACTGATCGTCTGTTCCCTGTTATTGGGAATGACGATCGGTGACGTCACACATCCAGCCACGTCCTAGTGGTTAACCACTTCACTGCCATTGTCATTTTCACAGTAATCAGTGCATTTTTATAGCACTTTTCGCTGTGAAAATGACAATGGTCCCAAAAAATGTGTCAAAAGTGGCCGATGTGTCCGCCATAATGCCGCAGTCACAAAAAAAATCAATGATCGCCGCCATTAGTAGTAAAAAAATAGTTATTGATAAAAATGCAATAAAACTATCCCCTATTTTGTAAACGCTGTGAATTTTGTGCAAACCAATCGATAAATGCTTATTGCAATTTTGTTTTACCAAAAATAGGTAGAAGAATACGTATCGGCCTAAACTAAGGAATATTTATTATAGCAAAAAGTCAAAAATATATATATTTTTTTTTTAATTTGTCGATCTATTTTTGTTTATAGCACTAAAAATAAAAACCGCAGAGGATCAAATACCACCAAAAAAAAGCTCTATTTGTGGGAAGAAAATGACGCCAATTTTGTTTGGGAGCCACGTCGCACGACCGCGCAATTGTCAGTTAAAGCGACGCATTGCCGAATCACAAAAAGCGGCAAAGTCTTTAACCTTCATAAAGGTCTGGGTCTTAAGTGGTTAAGCAGCATCATTAAAGCAGAACTAAAGTATTTATTTTTTAAATGAAAACATTGCAAGTTAAAGAATGTGCCTGCAAGCTCCCCGATAAAACTATGGGGTTGATTTTTACTAAAACCGGAGAGTGCAAAATCTGGTGCAGCTGTGTATGATAGCCAATCAGCTTCTAATTTCAGCTTGTTCAATTAAGCTTTGACAGAAAGGCCTCATGCACACTGGAGGTTAGAAAAATGCCAGTAACGTTAGCTACAGAAAGCCGTAGAATGAGCTTTGCAGATTTTTTTTTAGCAAAACCATACTCCCATATAAGCTTATGGCTCAAAAATGCTCATACACGCCAAATAGCTGTGTTTTTCATAGTCTTTCAGAGTTTGAAAAACTCATCTTCAATCCCACTGGTTCTGGGTTTTTTCCAGCCAGAAAATGCCCTTGCTAAAAAACACTGATAAAAGCCTATGTGTGCTTGCACACATGCTGGGGAGTTTACTGGCAGCAAAAAAAAAAAACACCTGAAGCCAAAAACAGCAGCTGTAAAAACGTCCAGTGTGCATGAGGCCTAAAACCTGTAAGCCGATTGGTTTCTATGCAGAGCTGCACCAGATTTTGCTCCAGTTTTAGTAAATCAGCCCCTATGTGTCTTGTAGCTTATCCAGGAGGTCTCCCAGCTGCTATCCAGACATAAGTATAGGACCTAGGATTCTCTATGACCTTTTCAGCAAGCTTCAGAGCCCAGGGGGTTGAAAAAATAAATCATGTCTTACTATTCTTTTTTTATTGCAGGTACTTGTATAGTGCCGTCAATTTAGGCAGCCCTTATACACATATATTGTACATTCACATCAGTCCCTGCCCTCAAGGAGTGTACAATCTAAGGTCCCTAACCCACATTTATACATACACTACATATACTAGAGCAGGGATCCTCAAACTACGGCCCTCCAGCTGTTGTGGAACTACACATCCCATGAGGCATTGTAAAACTCTGACATTCACAGGCATGACTAGGCATGATGGGAATTGTAGTTCCTGAACAACTGGAGGGCCGTAGTTTGAAGACCCATGTACTAGAGCCATTTTAGACAGGAGCCAGTTAACCTACCAGCATGTATTTGGAGTGTGGGAGGAAACCAGAGTACTTGGAGGAAACCCACACAGGCACAGAGAGAACATGCAAACGTAAGGCAGTTAGTGCTGTGGTTGGGGATTTGAACCGACAACCCTAGTGCTGCTAGGCAGAAGTGCTAACCACTTAGCCACTGGGCTTTAATTCTGTTTAAAAATAAATGTTTTAAATTCCTAGAAATAAAATCCTTGAATTTAGATATATCAAACTGGTAGGGTTTAGTTGGTTCCCTACCAGTTTGAAATAATGCTATAGCATATCGATAATGGCAAAAAGTGGCCACTGCAATTCCTAAATGGATCCAACTAGCACAATGTGAAAAAACCCTTAAAACATATTGCAACATTTAGTTACATGTCGAAGAAAAGGAGAAGTACCCCATAGGGGCTTTGAGTTGCAGAGACATATATAAAATAATAATGTTGGTAAATGTATGAAGAGAAAATCAAGTGTGATACAATATAATTTAATAATTTAATAAGGAGGACATTAATTACAAAGTAAGAGAGAGCCTCCAATAGGAGGTCAGAACATAAACTTAAAAAGGTCATGTGAAGACATTAATATATTGTTACATAGATTTTGATAAGTTGGTAAATGACTTATGTGCAGGACCCCGACGCGTTTCGACCCTTTCGTTGGCATGGGTCATCTTCAGGGGGTATTAGGTATGCAGACATAAGTTCTATAAAGGAAATGAGATATGACAATGATGAAGCCTGTTGAATATTACAGACAAAACAACATGACCGTCTAAGTAAATATATGAAAGACCAAATTAATTTTGCAAACAGTATTGAAGTAAAATCTTATACCTGATATAGTTACCAAAGTGAGTGTCATAACTCGGAGATGGTGATCACCCAAGAAGCATCCACCGCCGAGAGCAGGGGGACTCCGGGGGACAAAAGGATGGCCTAGGTGGAAAAAATTGGGTTGAAACAACTGGGGTGGGTGGACCAGGACCAGGCCTACGAGAAATCGCAAAATTGGAACCCCACACCAAGCTGAGGCCGCGGGCGGACGAGGACAGGTGGAACTGAGCAGGGGCGGAGGAGATGAAAAACCAGGCAAATCGGGAGAATGCTGTCCAAGTATGGACATACATCCCTAAAAAAAGGGGAAAGAATTTTATTTGTATGTGGTGACGATCCAAATGGGATTAATACAGACAGTCAACAGATACACCTCTTTTCCATTGCATCACACTCACTGCACCCAACACACCTCACTTCTTCCCTTTTACTCCTCCTCCCCTTCTTTCCTCCCCTTCTTGGTTATCTGTTGACTGTCTGTATTAATCCCATTTGGATCGTCACCACATACAAATAAAAATCTTTCCCCTTTTTTTAGGGATGTATGTCCATACTTGGACAGCATTCTCCCGCTTTTCCTGGTTTTTCATCTCCTCCGCCCCTGCTCAGTTCCACCTGTCCTCGTCCGCCTGCGCCCTTAGCTTGGTGTGGGGTTCCAATTTTGCGATTTCTCGTAGGCCTGGTCCTGGTCCACCCACCCCAGTTGTTTCGGCCCAATTTTTTCCACCTAGGCCGTCCTTTTGTCCCCCGGAGTCCCCCTGCTCTCGGCGGTGGATGCTTCTTGGGTGATCACCATCTCCGAGTTATGACACTCACTTTGGTAACTATATCAGGTATAAGATTTTACTTCAATACTGTTTGCACAATTAATTTTGTCTTTCATATATTTACTTAGACGGTCATGTTGTTTTGTCTGTAATATTCAACAGGTTTCATCATTGTCATATCTCATTTCCTTTATAGAACTTATGTCTGCATACCTAATACCTCCTGAAGATGACCCATGCCAACGAAAGGGTCGAAACGCGTCGGAGTCCTGCACATAAGTCATTTACCAACTTATCAAAATCTATGTAACAATATATTAATGTCTTCACATGACCTTTTTAAGTTTATGTTCTGACCTCCTATTGGAGGCTCTCTCTTACTTTGTAATTGATGTCCTCCTTATTAAATTATTAAATTATATTGTATCACACTTGATTTTTTCTTTATACATTTACCAACATTATTATTTTATATATGTCTCTGCAACTCAAAGCCCCTATGGGGTACTTCTCCTTTTCTTCGAAAATATTATCAGGGGTGTGCAGCACAATAATCAACAATTTGTATCACCATTCCTTGCTAACATTTAGTTACATGTAGGACTACTTTGACAAATCAACACATAACAGCCTTTTTACAAGCAAAATGAAAAATAGATGTTTGCTGTAGATCCCGTTATATAATACAGCAACCCAATAACCTTTTCTATAAGCAAATGCTCATTTACCTGTCGGCTTATCATATGGCAATGGATTACCAGGGCTCATACAGCATAATTTGCTTGGTTGGCATGCAGGCAACATCTAAAATCCTGTTATTCAGAAGATTGGTGCCATTTAAAAATTCCAAACATAGTTATATCATTATAAAACCCAGCTTGTACTAATTTATTCTATAAACTGAAAATATAGTTTATAAATGACAGACATATTTTTGATGCACTGGCAAATGAAATCCTTACATAATAGCATGCAAACCAAAGAGTCACCAGAAATACATATTAGATAAACGAACATGGGAGCAGAAATACGTGCATTCCGATAAAAGGTCAAGAACAGTTGAATGTTTAGCTCTCAGATACAATTGGTCACATATCTATGACTCCTAAGGGAAGAATTTACGAAGATATTTATAATTAAAAGTCAAAGGAGTTTCAATAAATCTTCTCATAGTAAGTTTGGAAAAAAATATACTAAGAAATGAACCATGGTGGGAGAGGAAACCATGGTAATAGAGTGGCAGGGAGACTTGTTCTTCAGTATCCAATAATTCCTTCATATATTTTCAAGTTCGATAATGTATGGCAACTCCATGGGTGTCCATGAGTGCACAACATATTCAGTTGTTGCTTGAACTGGTGAAGAAAAAAATAAATCTGCATTTGGAAGTACCTGCAAATTCTTTTGTCTGGAGCACAGTACTGGACACTGGAGTTGATTCTTAGACCATTGGTTATACGCCACTACCACAAAAGCTTTGCTGGGTTCGCCCCATGGTGGACACACCCCATACACCATCCACTTGGTGTTTTGAGCTTGGTCCCGACCCAGCTGTTGCGGATTTGGTGTCCTCTGCGCAGGTCGGCCCGCCTTTCCCTGCCCCCCCCCCCTTTTTCGCTCTGCCCTTTTCTCTGGGGGGACTCCACCGTGTCCCTCGTCTCCTACCCACACCTTCCCAGGCCCCCTGTCTTCCCGTATCCCTTCCCTTGTCTTTTATTCCACCCTCCATCCTCCGGTTTACCCCCTTATGACCTCTCGTAGGCCACCTTCGGTCTTACTCTTTTCTCCACAGGCATTGAGTGGTGAATGTTTCCCAACTGACCCTTCCTAGGATCCCTTTCACTTACTCTGCTCTCCCATCTGGTACCCCCTGATGGGGCCTAACTTTGGAGGTGTCGTGGGTTTTGGTGGTCCGAGTCTGTCCCCCAGTATGTCACCAGGTAAGTGGCGGCTATATTTATTCTTTCATACACTGTTTACATGACAGTTAAGTTGTTTGGAACTACTAACACCCGGCCTTGGATCTTTAGGCCTGGTTTTACATGTCCCACCACCTACACCCTTTTATGCATTGACTGATGTATGTTTTTCCTCACAGTAACTTTGGCTGTGCAAAATTATGGCTGTGCAAAATGTACCACTCCCTGAAGAAGATCGCCAATACTGTTAGGTCGAAACGCGTAGGTGTTTTCTTTTGCCCACACAGCTCATTTGTTCAGTACTGTTTTATGTATACATATCATTGTTTCCCAAAATGATCTGTTTTCATTTATGTTTATCTTTGTATTCCAATATATTGAAGCTCATATGCCGAGTCCTGTTTCATCAGACACTTTTTTGAACTTTTATATCTAATAAATGTATACTTTTATACTTCATTGTATTCACTCGTATACTACTTGCTGCAACTCAAAGCCCCTAGGGGTACCTTTCCATTTCTCTTCAAGTTTTATCAGGGGTGTGCAGCACTCTATGTCCATGGGCTTCATGCCTTTTCTTTGCTGCAGTTTTATATCTTTATGTTTGAAGCCTGAAATGTGGCAAAAGGTCGCAAAGTTCAAGGGGGCCGAATACTTTCGCAAGGCACTGTGTATGTATATATAAATATATATATATATATATATATATATATATATATATAAACTTCACATGTATGGTAGACCGTACATGGTATATGTCCTAGTGCCAGCAATCAAGCTTTCCCAAAGGCCATTTATAAAGAAAAAGTCCAGGGATTGCTGCACTTAAACTGTGTATATATATATATATATATATATATATATATATATATATATATATATATATATATATATATATATATATATAATAAATGTTTTGAAAATGTGAATAGAATAACAGACAGTGACCCTCAGATCCTTGAGAAGTATGGTGTATGGAACACAAGAACCCCAACCTCTTTGGGAAATTGGTTCAAGTAGGCAAGGCAGGAAAACATTTCCTGAGGACAGAAGCCCTGGAAGAAGTGCAAATTGACTACCCAGTCAGATAGATGAGGAGGGAGGCCTTTGTAATCCTCTAAAGAGAGAAGGAGATGACTAGCCCTTGTGATTTTCTCAAGGAAAGGACACTAGGAGAAGGTGGTTCCCACCAAAGTCACATGTGGGTAGATGTACTGTTTATAACCTGTGGTCAAGTCCTGTATCCTATACTGAATGATCAAGAGATGGAAAATAAAACTTAAATTTGCATGAATAAGTTGTCAAAGTCACAGTGCAAGCTCCTTAATGAAGTTTAAATCAGCAGATGGAAAAAAAAAAAGCTGTGCTGATTCATATATCATAACAAATTAAACATAAAATACAAATAAAACACAAGAACATACATCTGAACTGCTCTATATCCAACTATAGATATGTGTGTAATTAAAACCCAACATCATCGATTAACAGTCCTTCATATAAATGTCCATGAATAAAACTGTTATACAGTCCACCAATCATGATCACGTCCACATAGGCAGTTCAATTTGGTGAGTTTAGATATACACTCCTATATGTTGAGTGATTTTTCACTTTCATGCTTGCAGCTTTAGTTTAGTTCGCTAATGGTGCGCAGAGTCACATTTTTAACTTAGTTTAGATGGAAAATGCCTATACAGGCGTAGTTTATTTCCACTATTTTAATGGAACGCACTTCCTCAAATGTCCCTTCAGAAAATACAGCTCCAGGCAAGCTTCACTTGTAGACATCCGTTAAAGGAGTTGTAAAGGTACAATTTTTTTCCTAAATAGCTTCCTTGACCTTAGTGCAGTCCTTCTTCACTTACCTCATCCTTCCATTTTGCTTTTAAATGTCCTCATTTCTTCTGAGAAATCTTCACTTCCTGTTCTTCTGTCTGTAACTCCACACAGTAATGCAAGGCTTTCTCCCTGGTGTGGAGTGTCGTGCTCCCCCCCTCCCTTGGACTACAGGAGAGTCAGGACGCCCACTAACACACAGCTCCTTTCTCTATCTGCAATGTAGAGAGCGTCCTGACTCTCCTCCTCAGTTATTTCATAAGATAGATATTTTAAAAAAAGCCAGAGAAGCCAACATAGAATAATTCTTTACAGTTACCCATACTTTACAGGAAAGGTAAAGAAAATGTGTGTCAACTTCACTACAATAAACTACAAGAATCAACTACAATAAACTACAATAAGACAGACTAAGCAATAGCATGCAGAGTCAAGCTGTGGCCACCAAAGCCAGTAGAATATTAGCATCCATTAAAAAAAAAAGGAATTTAATCCAGAAATAAAACAATAATGCTCCCACAAACCCTGGTTTGGCCACATCTGTTGTATTCCATCCAGTTCTGGTCACCAATCCTCAGACAGGATGTGCTGTAGATGGGGTGAGTCCAGAGAAGGGCAACTGAATTAATATGGGGACTCAAGGACCTCAATTATGAGGAACGACTACAAGCGCTAAATGTATTCTCCTTGGAGAAGAGACGCTTGAGAGAAGATATGATAGCGATATACAAATATCTCAATGGTGATTCCAGCACAAGTATGAAACGTTTTAGTCCCAGGGAGTGTAGGAAGACACGGGGGCCAAACGATTAGACTAAGAGAAGCGGTTTAATCTTAAGCTGCGTTGGGGGTTTTTCACTGACAGGGCGGTAAGGATGTGGAACTCTCTTCCAAAATCGGTGGTGTCAGCTAGAAGTATGAATAGTTTTAAATGGGAAATTATTTTTCTACACACACTGAACTGGATGGACTGTTGTCTTCATTCAACCTTACCAACTATGTAACTTAACCACTTAAGGACCGCCGCATGTACATTTACGTTGGCAGAATGGCACGGACAGGCACATCAACGTGCCTGTACGTGGCTGCCTTGACGTGGGTCAGGGGTCCGATCGGGACCCCCTGAAACATGCGACGGTCCCGGTGGCTGTAGGAGCGATCCGTGCTGAGGGGGCGGCGGTTCGTTTTTGTCTGCCCCCTCCTGATCGCTCCCAGCCAATGCGCACGCTCCCCTGAAGTGTCACTTCCTCCTCCTGTGTAAACACAGGAAGAGGGAAGTGATGTGATCTCTGCTCTCAGCGTTTTTTTCAACCGCCGCTGAGGAGAGATCACATCACATAGTAAGTCTGCACAACACTACACTGACACCAGGACACGCAGGCACACTTAACCCCCCTGTGATCACCCCCCCTCCCCCTGTCACAGTGTCACTGAATGCAGTGATCATATATGTATGATCACTGCATTTAGTGTCAGTGTAACAGGCAGTGTGACAGGTAGTTAGTGTTAGGTTCAGGGTAGCCCCCGTACCCCCCCTAATAAAGTTTCAACCCCTTGATCACCACCCTAGTTAACCCTTTCACTCCCTATTGCCAGTGTCACTAAGCGATCATTTTTCTGATCGCTGTATTAGTGTCACTGTTCCTGCTAGGTAGCTATTTTTTTTTTTTTATTGAGATTTTTTTTTTTACTAAAGACATGTGGCTAAATAAATTTTGGCCTAAATGTTTGACTAAAATTTAGTTTATTTGATTTTTCTTATAACAAAAAGTTAAAAAAATATTGAATTTTTTTTCAAAAATGTCGCTCTATTTTTGTATATAGCGCAAAAAATAAAAATCGCAGAGGCGATCAAATACCACCAAAAGAAAGCTCTATTTATGGGAAGAAAACTACGAAAATTTGGTTTGGGAGCCACGTAGCACGACCGCGCAATTGTCTGTTAAAGCGACGCAGTGCCGAATCGCAAAAAAAGGGCCTGGTCCTTTACCTGCATTTTGGTCCGGGTCTTAAGTGGTTAAACTAAAACTAATTGGAGTCAGTAGTTTGCATACCTGGAGTCCAATTAATTAAAGGAGTTTGGAAGTATGGTTTAGAGCTACTGTGATTGATAAAGGACAAGCAAAGAGTAGTTGCTCTGCATACGGCTGGAAAGGGATAAGATCCATACAAGCAATCTGAAAGTGTTTAGGCATCCATCAGTTGACAAATTGTATATAAAAGAAGACAAAGAAGACAGTTCAGTACTGTGGCTACTCTACCTAGAAGTGGGCGTCCAGCCAAGATGACTCCCAAATCACAAAGCAGAATCCTCAATGAATAAACAAGAACCCACGAGTAACAGCTAAAGGCTTGAAGAAATTACTGGAACTGGCAAACATCCCTGTTCATGAGTGTACGTAAGTCTTTGAACAGGCAGTCTGTCCATGTTAGAACAACATGGAGGAAGCTGCTGTTGCCGCAGCATATCTGGGCAAATGTTCTCTAGTCTGATGAAACAAAAGTGGAATTGTTCAGGTAGACTGATGAAACAAAAGTTAAAATGGTTCTGGGAAAAATACTTAGCGCTATATATGGTGCAAAAAAGGACAACTTACCAACTTGCTGCCTCAGGGCCTGGACCACTTTGCCGCCATCATCAAGGGGAAAATTAATTCTCAAATTTACCAAAATATACTAAAGGGTAATGTCAGGCTGGTTATAAGCTGAAGCTTAAACCTACTACACCCTACTCGATTTTTTCATTCAACCCAGCAAAAAAAAAAAAAAAACAGCCCAGAAGGAGCTACTGTACTAAATGTTAGTACAGCGATCTCCCCTGCTGTGCTATTGTGTTCTGACGGCCGGCTTCTGACGGACTGGCTGCCTTACACACATGCCAAATGTCAGATGGTTTATTTTGAACTGGCCGATGGCGCCCCACATTTGGCCCGCGTGTACTAGGCTTTAGTAGAATATGGGTGATGCAACAGGACAATGACCCTAAGCATCAAAGTAAATACTCCACAGACTGGCTTAAAAAAAGAACATGCTCCATTTCCAGTGGCCCAGACCTTAACCCCAAAGAGATGCTGTGGAATGATCTCAAGAGAGCTGCTCATACCAAACATCCTACTTAAATGCCTGGGCTGAAGCTGTTGTGTAAAGAGGAATGGTCAAAAATTCCTCTTGAGCATTGTGCAGGTCTGATTCAGACCTACTAAAGATGCAAAATTTGAATTGTGTGAGATCAGATTAAAGGGTCACTAAAGGAAAAAAAAAATTAAGCTAAATAGCTTCCTTTACCCTAATGCAGTCCTGGTTTCATATGCTCATTGTTAATTTTTGCTGTAATCCTTCTCTGCTCTGCACACTTCCTGGTTGTCTGTTTCCTTATGAAAAAAGTACTGGGAGCTTCTCTCTGTGATCTCTAATCAAAAAGGTGTGATTACTGTGTGTCTAAAACCCCTCAGAACCAATATGTTTCATTTTAAAAACAAACACTGCCCTGTATTGGCTCTGTGTCTCTGTCCTTCACAGAAACATGAAACTAGATGAAAAAACTAAACAAACTGCAGGCACATTATATGATTGTTTTTTATCTATTTTTAATCATGTTTAAAAGGAATCAGTTAACTATTATGTCTCTATAACCTGTAAACAGTAATTTCAGCAAAAAAAACATTCCTTTACAACTCCTTTAAGCACATTGGCCCAGATTCACAGAGCGATTACGCCTGCGCAACAGGAGATGCGCGTGCGTAAGTCTAAATGTGCGCGTGCGTTTCGATGCACGGCATCCCCAAAACGAGATACGCAAGAAATCTACTTTTTTTGGTCCAGCGTAATTTCGTTAGACAGGCGCATCCGTCCGCACAAAACTGCGCTAGACAGACCATTGATTTGCTAGTCAAATATGCTATTGAGGGACTTACGGGGATCCACAAAAGAACGTTAGTGCAGCGCAGGCTACGCAGTGTGCGCAACAGCAAAATGTCCTGTCTAAAATTAGACCATATAAAAGCTGGTCTAAAAAGAGAAAAAAAGTCTACCTTTTAGATAAAGCAACACTGTTAGTGAGGAGCTCAGCAGTCACACGTGTTGCACAACAATCTGTATGCCAACATGCCAGGGGCATCGTCGCGCATAGCTATACTACTGACTTTAGATGAACAAAGAAAGATGAGGGCACTGAGGAGGGCACGGGAGATGTTTTTTTCTTTTTATTTGCTTATATAAACTTTACAATTTAATCTAATCTAATACAATATTCTTATCTGATACAAGCCCCTCACTCTTCACTTGATATATCACACATGCATAGACATCTTTGGCATGAGTGATTCTGAGGTGTCTCACATCTTCAGATTCACCCCTCATGCCATCATGGAATTAACCACAACCTTGCAGGAGGACATCAGCAGCCCAACACATGGCACTACCCATGACAGCTACATATACAATCAGAGCCCCATCCCCACAGATTTCAAACAGAACATGTATGGGGACAGCTGGCTGGTTGGTGACATGGGTGGCAGGCATGACTGCCCCCCCCCCCATGATGCACACATCACAAGGGGCACATGCACAACTAACATCCTCCTGTCTTTTCCCTTCAAGGTGACTCTGCATATGCACTGGGACCCCATCTCATGCTAGCTCACATATGCATCTTTGCACGTTAAACACACACATTAATCATGGCACAATGAGAATGCATGCATGCACACCACTGTGGTCCCTAGCACACACACCCCACATCCTCATCACATTGGATTGGCACAAGCCCACCATGCAGGACTTGGGAGCAGCAACGCCATGCCGCGGCTCCAATTATGTCACTGTACATTCATACACCATTCACACAGACCTGGGGATCACTTCTCCACCACAAATGAGGGTGACACCCCTTTTCC
The DNA here is from genome assembly GCA_029574335.1 of Rana kukunoris. Classification (NCBI taxonomy): domain Eukaryota; kingdom Metazoa; phylum Chordata; class Amphibia; order Anura; family Ranidae; genus Rana; species Rana kukunoris. Next base: position 364,788,644 of record CM056053.1, read on the forward strand.
CGCAGGAATATCACCCTCACATTCCAAAATCATACACAAACAGAACCAAAAAAATAAAATAAATGATGAGCAAAAATAAAAAATGCCCAGCAAAAATATAATTTAAACAAAATAACAACAAAGAAAACACATAAAAGACAAAAATCACTCTGCAAAACAGTCCCCAAATATCTCAAAGACATGTCACAAACAAACAAACAAACGCTAATAAACAAAAGCACCTTGCTGTATAGGAAGGGAAACAAAGGGATGTACTTTTGCAAAGGAAGTGCGTTTGTGTCTGTCTATCTATGCTGTTTGCGTAGTTCACTAAGTTGCCCTAGTCCACTTCCAATTTCACTGATTGCGCCGTTCCCGAGTTGTGAGCATGCGCACAGAGGTGCTGACCATGGTCTGCTTCAAGCGTGCATGCGCGAGCCGGCCGGCCCTTCATTTGCATGGGGTCACGGCTCATTTCAATGTAACACGCCCACGTCCTTGCCAATTTGTATTACTCCGCCTTACGCCTCTGAAATAACGTTACGCATGCGCAATTTTCTGGGCAAAAGCTACGAGAATAGGGTGATTAAGCGGCTACATTGCGCAAGTCTAGCGTAAAGGCGGTGCGCTACGCCGGTCCAATAATGCGCAGATGTACCTGAATCTGGTCCATTGTGTTTGACTATTGTTGTGACTTAGATGCGGATCAGATCATATTTTATGGCAAATTACTGCAAAAAATCTGTTAATTTTAGAGGGTTCACATACCTTTTCTTGTTCCTGAAATACACTGTCAAGGGGTAAATTTACTAAATGCATAAAGGCATGTAAACTTTCAAAATTATTTGTAAATAATCTAAATACGGTCTTATTTTCTATATAAAACAGACACCTTTGGCATATGAATGTATGAAAACAAAGTAGTATACAAAGGCAAAGGAATATTAGTTTCCAACAAGACTGGAAAAGATGCGAGATGCATAGACCACACTGCTACATCATGATGTCAGAGCACTGAATAATGGCCTGTATCCTGACCCCAATACCATATATGACTTTGTCTTCAATTGCATTTATGGACTGTTTTATTATAACCCATAACCTGTTTAAACAATGCCAAATTTTACTGTCTAAAAAGTAAATTATTTTTAGAACATTATGCTGTAACAGAGCAGGAGAGTGCTATCAGACACATTTTCTAATGAGTGTAAGCGACACTACATTCACCATTTTTATCTGTTAATATAAATGCAACACATTTTAATATTAGTTTAACCTCCCTGGCGTTGTTCCCGTGTCTGACACGGGGTAAAAATTTGCTGCTACTATCGTTGATCCCGTGTCAGACACGGGCTCGCCTCGCAGAATCCAGAGACAGTTTACTTACCTTCTTCCTGGATCCAGCGATGCATCCCCGCTGTGTGAGCGAGCGGGTGCTCGCTCGATTCACACAGCGTCCCCGTGTGCCGCCGAGCTCCGTTCCCTGCGACGTTACGACGCACGGGGACGGAGAACGGCGCCAAATTCAAAAATGTAAACAAACACTATGCATACAGTACAATGTAATCTTATAGATTACAGTACTGTATGTAAAAAATACACACCCCCCATGTCCCTAGTGGTCTGCCCTGTGCCCTGCATGTCATTTTATATAATAAAAACTTTTCTTTCTCCCTGCAAACTGTAGATTGCCCATAGCAACCAAAAGTGTCCCTTTATGTAAAAAATGGTTTTAGATCAGCTAAAAAACAGCGATAATAAATTATAATCACTTGCAGAATTTAGCGATAGCGATCTGTGGGGAAATTCGTCATAAAAAAAAAAAATTATGACAGCAAAAATTCTGCAACTGAGCAAATTTCAGTGATTTTGATTTGATTACATTATTGAATAATTTTTACTATAATTATATTATTATTTGTTATAATTTTTTATAATTATTTATTATATTATCATTTTTAATAAAAAAAAATAAAAAAAATCATACCCGGGATGCCTATTAGACTCTTGTTTAGATAGATTTAAGTAAGTACTTACTAAGAATTGCAGGCCTATAATACATAACACCACATTTCCTTGCAAAACAATTGCAACGCTTTTGGTACAAAATTCCAGACAGAATCATAACGCCAGGAAGGTTAATGTACCTTCTATCTCTCCCTTCCTATGTTTCATGTCAGAAACGCGCTTGTTAGACTTTCTTTTCTAGAGTGCCTACTTTCTATGCCCTTCTTGTAAATGTGAACATAGCCACCTCTTACTCTATACATCTACGTGAAGACGCATTAAGCGCTGGCATGTAACATCCATAAAACAAAAGCGCTGATGACTAATAATAGTGTGATATAAATACCAATATACCATTTCAAATTAAAAATAAACCTTAAAAAATCACATTCCCAAATAAAGATATTCACAGTAAATACATGGAAAAAGTTAATAAAAGGAAGGATTCAGTGCAGATTCTTCATTATTTAAATCATCAAGCACAAGTCTCAATGATACAACTAAACCCTTTTACTAGTGATCAACCTAAGGTGCTCAAGATGTGCCCTTACCTTAGCACTTGGACCTATAGGTCAGTGTTTTTCAACTCCAGTCCTCAAGGCACACCAACAGGTCAAGTTTTCAGGATTTCCCTCAGATGAAATGGCTGTGGTGATTACTAAGGCAGTGAAACTGATCAAATCACCTGTGCAAAATAATGGACAGCCTAAAAACATGACCTGTTGATGTGCCTTGAGGACTGGAGTTGAAAAAACACTGCTATAGGTGTATATAGGTCTATATATGCCTTCCCCAACAAGTGTTAATACAGATAGCCTAGGATATCTCCAAACACTTCTGCCTCTTTGAGTCCAAAAATGGTTCTGTCACTTTAATTATTCAATACCAGTGGAGCAGTTGCTGCAACACTCCAAATCATAAAAAGGACTGCCAAAGTGTACTAAATCCACAACAGTAAAATCATTCTATATATGCAGTAAAGCATGCTTGCTATACTCACTGTGGAACCTAAGGGATTAATCCTCTGCATTGTGTAAAAAGGCTGTTGAATCCTGTATGCACAAATACTACTCTTCTTCCACTGACTCCAATACAGGTCCCAATAAAACAGAATCTATGGAGTCAGGCTGCACATGCCCAGTTTGGTGTGTATTGCAAGTGATTTTATTTTTCTTGAGAGGCTGCATGTGATCAGCAAAGGACCAATCAGCACTGTACAGACAGAGGGTCAGGGGTCCTGCATTCTGATAGGACAGTTCAGTGCAGTATGAAAAGTCCTCTTACAAGCTTTAACCAGGCACTGATAGAAGTCAGAAGACTATATATACTGCTGATGAGAAAAAAGTATTTAACAGTTTATACTGTATTTACCAAAATGATTGCATTTCCATGTTATGTGTACTGTGGAAGACCAGATATAGCAAATGCAGGCTCCTGGGTTTAGTAACACTTTAAATATCCAAGCAATTTTATTTATAAGAACTGCACTCACATATTAAAAGGACAGCATAGCATGAAACAGATACTCATCGACTTGTAGTACACAAGTCCTCCCACCTTACTTACTGGGACTTTGGTTACACTTTCCACGCTTGATGATTTAAATAATGAAGAATCTGCACTGAATGAACTTTTTTACTTATTTTCTGTGGATGTAATTATTTATTTGGGAATTGTATTTAACCACTTAAGGACCGCCTACTGCACATTTACGTCGGCAGAATGGCACGGTTGGGCACATCAACGTATATATACGTTGGTTCTAGTACCCAGCCGTGGGTCACGGGCGCGCGCCCGCGGCACGCTCCCGTGACCCGGTTCGAAGCTCCGGGACCGGGACTGCGGGACTCGCGGACCCGATCGCCGCTGCAGTGCGGCGATTGGTTCCCAGAGCTGAAGAACGGGGAGAGCCGTGTGTAAACACGGCTTCCCCGTGCTTCACTGTGGCCGCAGCATCGATCACGTCATCCCTGTTATAGGGGGACGTGATCGATGACGTCACACCTACAGCCACACCCCCTACAGTTGTAAACACACACAGGGAACACTCAAATCTTACAATCTTGTGGTTAACTCCCAAACTGCAACTGTCATTTTCACAGTAAACAATGCAATTTAAATGCATTTTTTGCTGTGAAAATGACAATTGTCCCAAAAATTTGTCAAAATTGTCCGAAGTGTCCGCCATAATGTCGCAGTCCCGAAAAAAATCACTGATCGCCGCTATTAGTAGTAAACATTTTTTTTTTTATAAAAATGCAATAAAACTATCCCTTATTTTGTAAACGCTATACATTTTGCGAAAACCAACCGATAAACGCTTATTGCGATTTTTTTTACCAAAAATAGGTAGACGAATACGTATCAGCCTAAACTGAGGAAAAAAAAAATATATTTATTTTTGGGGGGATATTTATAATAGCAAAAAGTAAAAAATATTGTTTTTTTTTTCAAAAATGTCGCTCTATTTTTGTATATAGCGCAAAAAATAAAAATCACAGAGGCGATCAAATACCACCAAAAGAAAGCTCTATTAAAAAAAAAAGAAAAAAAGAAAGCTCTATTTATGGGAAGAAAAGGACGAAAATTTTGTTTGGGAGCCACGTTGAATGACCGCGCAATTGTCAGTTAAAACGACGCAGTGCCGAATCGCAAAAAGGGGCAAGGTCCTTTACCTGCATTTTGGTCCGGGTCTTAAGTGGTTAAGATGTACTTTTTACGTTTTTTTTTTTTAGGATATTTTTATTAGGTTTAAGACAAACCAACAAACAGTAAGAAACATACAAAAAACAACAATACCACCAGACAACCTGGTTATAAACGTTAGGCAATACACTCAAACATAGAAAAATAAACTGACATCAGTGCAAAATATAAAGTAGACACGATGGTAAAGGGCTCAGGTATAATAACGGGATATAGCAAAAGCGAAGGTCCAGACACTAGAGATACCTGAGGCACGGCCCCATCAATGGTCAAGCAAGAGTAGTATCAGTGCTGGGAGAGGGTTAGCGGACTAGCCAACCCATCTACACCAAATTTTTTGGAAGGTTTTGTTCCGTTTCCGGAGTTCAAAAGTAAGTTTATACAATGGGATAGCATCATTAATACGTTTTAACCAGAGGGATTTCAGAGAGGTCTGTGCGCCCTTCCAGGATAGTAAAATTGCTTTTTTAACATAGAAGAAGAGTATACGGAGCAGTCTCTTGGCATGTGATGATAGGTGTAATTCGCCAAAAATGACTAAGGCCGCGTACACTGACAGACCGTCAGCGCGCTGTCTGCCGGCGGGGATTTTGGTTTGATCGTGTGTACACGAACAAACCAATACATCCCAGCAGACAGATTTGTTCAAATCGGTCTGTCCGACCGATTTGAACAAATCTATTTGCTCATGTGTACGGGGGCCTAATAGGCAGTTCTTGGGGTGGATTATGTTTGGGAGGCCTAGCGCCGATGAGATGAAAGCACCCACTTCTTACTAGTCCCAGACTACCGGGCATGAGCAGAAGCAGTGTAAGAAATCGGCTTCTTGGCCACAGCCGTGGAAACAGGCAGCCGAGGGCAGGAGACCCATCTTGTGTAACCTAGCCGGAGTGAAGTGGGTTTGATTTTGACCTGTATGATGCGGTCCTGGGAAGCAATAACATAGATGTTTTATACGTATCATTAAATTCTGACCAATCCTCGTCTACCAGGGAGATGTCCAGAGAGGTGGTCCATTTTACCTGAGCTTTGTGAAACCTGGGGTTAAAGTTAGTCATTATGGCTGCATAATAGGTGGAGACAAGTTTAGTGGGATCTTGTTGTCTAAGCAGTTTTTCCAATGGGGGCAGGTCAGTGGGATCATCCAGGGAGCCAAACTGGGCACAGATAACGTGCCTGAGCTGGTAGTAATAAAATAGGTACGATCTTGGTAGATGGAAGTCTAAACGTAGCTGAGAACGTAGTACTGTCGAATGCCTTGCAAGTGTCCAAAAACACAATAGCACGAGTGGGAGGACAGTCATGTGGATATTGCAGGTTGTGAAACAGCCTGCAGATATTCAATCTGTTGGACCTGCTGCGGATAAAGCCCCCTTGGTCACTATTGACCAAGGACGTGACTACAGTGTTCAAACGGTTTGCCAATATTTTGGCCATAATCTTAACGCCCACATTAAGAGAAATTGGATGGTAAGATTGGCATTTAAGTACTTACGGGGTTTTAATAAAAGTACAATCAAAGCCTTTTGCATCGTTGGGGGGAGGATCCCGACATCTAGAGCTTTGTTATAGGTTCGCAAACGAAAGGGGCACAAAAGGTCTTTAAATTGTGAGTACCATTCAGTCGGGAAACCGTCTAAGCCTGGAGTCTTATGTGCAGGCATTTGTGAAATGGCTGCAGCAATTTCCTCAACCGAGATAGGTGCATTCAGCACATCACGCCCCCGTTAACAAGGAGGGGATAGATATGTCAGCCTGCTTTTTAAGGTTATTTTAAACGTTCTGGTATATTGTTATTGATATCACACTATTATTAGCGCTGCACTAATTTTTATTTTATTGTTTTGCTATTGTTGTGGGAACATGCTTACAGTGATACTAAACATACACTGTTTACTTTACATTGTCCCTTCTCTTCCTGTATGTGGATGATGGCACTGTATTTATTAAAAAAATAGGAGCTTTTATTCCTCTACTGCTGGTCACATGTTCAAAATATATAAAAAAACTGCCTTTGGAATACAGTGTAAAAGGAAAAAAATATATATCATCAATAAACGGTTTTAAATGGGCATACAAATATATATTTGAAATCAAATCTTTATTATTTTTTGGAAATAACATTGTGTGGGCAGATTACTGCCATTCACAGGCTGTGCCACACCCCCTCCAGCTTGTGTCTTAGAATCAGAGGAAGATGAAGCCACCATTATTCTACAATTAATATCCCACACCCATTGTGTTTAACTGGTTAGGTGGCATGGAGAAGGAGTGGGATGTCATTTACCACTGTGACGAAGGAGCGGCACATGCTCCAAAACATGTTACCGCCCCTTCTCCCACTGTCACCATCAGCCTTGTGTGTCCCGCAGGGAACCTGGAATGCAGGCTTTCCTGCTGCCTCCTCTCTCCAACACGTATGAGAACTCTTTACAGCTGCTGGGTGGCTCTACATTGCTCTCCACCACCATGCTGAGGATGGACACAGGCCACAGACGAGGACTCCTGATTTTATCATGTTTTAACACTCAACGATCTTGTAAGTGCTTTTAACCCTTTTTGCACTTTTTAAATTTCATCACTATCAACCCTCTAACCAGCTCTCCACCTCCACCAGCACGCCCTTATATGCTCTGTGTTTTATACCACTGTGTATACGCCCACATGTGTGACTCTATAGGCACATGGGCTGCTTAGATGTTATAAGGAGGTAATGTTCAGCAAACTCACTGAAAATTGAGCATGTGCACAGCTGCCAACGACAGCTGAAAAATTCCTAGCTGAATTGGGCACATGGACAGAAGGTTAGTAGAGTAGTTAGTAGAGAGCAGCAGGATCAACCAGTTTTTTTTGCAGAATACAGAAAATAAATCTCATAATGACGGAGTATGAACAGCATTTAATACAGCGTTTTTTTTTTAAGATGTGGGTTTAGTGACACTTTAACTGCTTGCCGACCAACCACCGTCATACTGCGGCAGGTCGGCACGTTCCCGCGAGCTGTCGTAGCTGTACGTCAGCCCGTTAAGCGGGGATATCAGGTGCGCGCCTGCTGCACTGCGAGGGAACTGATGCTCGTGGCCGGCGGTCGCGATGACCGCCGGCCAAGTGCGATGCAGGCACGAGAGCCAGAACAGGAAACGCACACATGACTGTTCTGTGAGGAGAGACAGATCGCGTGTTCTAACTAGCTAGGAAAAACAATCTGTCATCTCCTCTAGTCACTCCTATCCCCCCACCAGTTGGAACACATACAAGGGAACACAGTTAACCCCTTGATCGCCCCCTGGTGTTAACCCCTTCCCTGCCAGTGACAATTACACAATGTCAGGGCTGGGCTCAGCCCTTCCTTCTCAGTTGTCAGCTAATTGCCAGCTCCCATCTCTCCACAGTGAAGCACTTGTTGATGACCCTGCTCGTCAGCTCTGCCTACTTAAAGTCTTCCAGTTCATTTGCTCTCTGCCTTCGCTTTTGTCAAGATCACAGAGACTGTCTCCTGCGTTTCTGTTAAAGACTTGCTTGGCTTACGATCCTTCTGGCTACAGATCCTGCTTGTTGTACTACTATGTTTGCTGGCTCTCTGACATGTGCTTGGCTGACTACCCGATCCAGCTACTGAACTCTGGCTATGTTTTGACTGCGCTTACTATGTTTACCTTTTTATTTTTATTATTAAACAAGTGTGATTTAACTGTACTTCTGTCTTAGTCTGATTCATGGTTTCTGACACACAATAACCAGTGTATTTTTATAGCACTGATTGCTGTATAAATGTCAATGGTGCCAAAATGTGTCAAAAGTGTCCGATCTGTCCGCCATAATGTTGCAGTCCGGATAAAAATTGCATATTACCGCCATTACTAGTAAAAAAAAAAAAAAAGACATAAATCTTTCCCATAGTTTGTAGACACTATGGGCCAGATTCAGGAACACTTGCGCTGGAGTATTTTGATATGCGCCGCGTAACTGTGATGATGCGCCGTCGTTTCTATGTGCCCGTACCCACCAAACTAGATGCGCCCAATAACGGGTCATTTGCGACCGGCGGAACGTTCCGACGCCAGAGTATCGTCAGCGCTTAATTTCGCTGGGCGCATCAGTCGCGCCTATTGATTTCCCCTGCAAATATGCAAATGAGGGATTTTTCCCAATTCACGAACGGATTAGCACCATACGCTGGCTACATGCGCCGCGCGTATCTCGTCCGTCCGGCGCAAAGTTATTTCTACAAAAGGCTGCTTTATCTTTACTCCAGACGGTCACAGGTCAGCAGGAGAGCAGCTACAGCAGCGTTACCGACGATAAGAGCTAGCTGAGCACCCCCACTTGCAGGACAACACCTCTGTCCATGCTTGTCTGTCAAATTTTACAGCCATGGAGGAAGACATCATAGGTCTCCATAGCGGAGATGACGGCTGACAGCTCCTGGCTATTAAAGTTCAGCTTTCTCCTGTGTGTTTGCGGGGAACGGGAGCAGCCATCTCAGAACAAAAGTAACATCACTGCGGGGAGGGGGAGCAGGATATACTTTAGTGCCGGAATGGCGCTTCTACGGGCGCATTTAAACGCCCAACGGAAGGCATTGCGCTGACGTTTCCTGTGAAGTGGTGCCGACGGAAGTTGTGAGCATGCGCACAAGGGGGGCGAGTGGAGCCGCACTCACTGCGCATGCTCCGTGGATGATGCGCTGAACGTAAGCCTCTGCGCTGGGCCCGCCCATCATTTACATATGATCACACCCACTTCCACTTGCGTCGGGTTACGCCAGCGCATTATCGTTACTCTGGCGCAAGTTTACGCGCAACTGCTATGTGAATTACAGGACTTGCGCTGAAAGGGTCTTCAGAGTAACGTAAATGAGAAGCGTTACTCCAGAGGAAAGATACTCTCATCTACCTGAATCTGGCCCTATAACTTTTGCACAAACCAATCAATATATGCCTATTACAATTATTTATTTATTTTTAGGTGAGCTTTAACCTCCCTTTACTGGACATGGAAGAATTGCATTGAGGATAGGAACATTTTGACCGCCCGTCATGGGAAAATGAGGCAAAATTAAGGGCTGTCAATATTCACAGCCAAGCAAGGTTAGCTAAGAAATAAGAAAATTATGTCACAATTCATGTGGAATTGAGATATGAGGCAGTTTTTGGGATTTGAGAATCTTAGGTCACATGCAGAGGACATCAGGCAAGCTCAGCTTAAATCAGCAATATTAGGGTAAGTAATACCATAGACCCGATGCTCAAATTTATAACTAAAACAACATATTTTATAAACTTACCAGCCTCTGATTCAGTCGCTTATTTTCTTCTTCTTTTAATTGCAGTGTCTAAATACAAAATAAAGAATAATTTCAAATTATATAAAAAAAAAATCAGTAAACTGAAATTCATAAGGATTTTTATAAACAGGCTTTTGTTTGCTTTCTGCCTCATTAAAGTCAAAAGGAATGCAAAAGCCAATCAAAGCAACTCTGCAATAACTTAAGGAACAGAAATACCATCCAATTGTACAACCCCCAACACATACTGTATACAACGTTAAGAAATAGCAAGTTGATTGCGAAACAAGCTTGTAAAGATGATAAGTACCTACTCACTCAGGTACATTACGTTGTAGGTATTTAACATACACTAGATAAATGGGGATATGCACAAATACAGCACTTTGTACAGACATTGCCACAACCATTACGTGGAAAAGATAAATTTAAGTCATTAGAAAAATTGTTCAGAAAAATTGTTCAGCTCACCGCCTAGTGTTCAGCACAGCATTTCCAAAATATATAAGGTACTAGCAAAAGAAACAGAACCAGAGTTCTTGCCCTATTTGGGGAAATGGGAGCAGGATCTGGGGGTAAGATTAAATGAGCCCCAGAAGAGAAGAATACTAAAACTTGCATGCTTTTCTTTAAAGGACGCAAAGACAACAGAAAGCTTAAACTCTTGGCTAGATGCTAGATGTGACCACACTGAGCGCGCAGAGCTTTGGGACGGGCTTATTATCTCTATGTTGGAGGTGATGCGGTTCCCTGGGAATCTTTGTGCACTTGTGGTGGGAATGTACTAAGATACAGGCCATCTGGAGGGAAATTATCAAAGCTATCAAGGAAATAACAGGGGAGCATAAGCAGGCCGAACCCTTGGGATGTCTATTTCATAAAACTAACAAATCTATAGCACAATATAAGATATCTCTAGTACCACACCAATTAAATGCAGCTAAAAGCCTGATTCCCAGGTACTGGCGAACACGAAAAATCCCATGTGTGAAGGAATGGATACTAAAAATGTATCAGATATGTTCCATTGAAGAGACAATATATGCAGGGGAGGACTTAAAGTGGTTGTAAACCCTCAGGTAGAACTTTAACCTACAGGTAAGCCTAGATTAAGGCTTACCTGTAGGTGCTTGCAATATCTCCTACATATAACCTACATGGTTTAGGAGACATTTGCAAAAAAGACTGTACGGAGGTCTACGGCGCATGCACACCGTAGACGACTGGGCAGGCACACTGAGCATGCCGTTTTATGAATGGGGTCATGCCGTAAGTGAAAGAGTGGGATTGAAGTCACGCGACTCCGGCCAGTCACAGAGCTGGAGTTCGCAGACCCTGGAAGAAGAGGGGTGAAGAATGGCCGCTCTCTACTAGCGAGGAAGACCGGGACATTGCGGGCTTCTCCTGCAGGTAAGTGACACATAATGGGCTACTATGCCATGCATAGTAGCCCATTATGCTTTACATTTGCAGGGAAACAAAGAGGAAGTAAACCCATCAGGGTTTGCGTCCTCTTTAATAGAGAGATAATGACACTTGGGGGAAATGGCTGGATTTTGAAGAAATCTGGGAAGTACATGGAAATATTGGATATAGGACAATTAGAATACATTGGAATATTATTATCTTGAATGTGAAGAGAACTGGTTATCTGGAAAAGATTAAGAAGGAAAAGGGGTGGGAGCCTAGACATGAGAGGGGGAGGAAGAGGGCAGGGTTTCTGTTTTTTTTTGGGGTGGGGGGGGTGTCAAGGGTAAAGACTGTGGATGATATACACAAGTCTGATAATGTATATATTGATATCCTTTTCTTTAAAAAAAAAAAAATGAATAAAAAACTAATTAATAAATAAAAAAAAAAAAAACAAGGACAATTACTTACTCTTTCTAGCAGCAATATCTTCTGTTTTTCTTCAGATAACATAGTATCACTAAAAGAAATGAAACATGTTAAATAACTAGGAAGTTCCTTTATGTTTCCAAAAGGGTATGGACAAACAACAATAGTTGGCATTTAGAAACTGCAGCTGTCGATAGAAAGTGCTCTATCACCTAACTGCATCTGTAAAACATTATATACAGGATAATCATATGAGGTCAATAAAATTATAAGAGGCAGAATGTTGGCGCAGTGGTCAACAGTCTGAACTCTTCCTTTCAGATTGCTGTGACTTATCATCAATTCAGAATGGACCACCAATAAATCAGTTCAGGCAGTTGGGAAATGACAACCTAACAAAACAATAAGGATCTTTGTCTTACCCGTAAAATTATTTTCTTGAAGTAACTCCTCCTACTACCAGCAATCCTCCTTTTTTTTTATACAAGCAATCAGAGGAAAACATCAGGACTAAGGGAAGGGTGTCCTGTGTAGTACTCAAATAAATAAATTTACAGGTTAATCAATATCCTTTTTTCCTAATTGTATAGTACAGAACCAGGCTTCCATTAATCAAAATGATGGGACACAGTGGCGGAATTTTCAGTGTTGCAGCAGTCGCCGTTGCGACTGGGCCCTGTAATTCCGCCAAGTACGGTGGGCCCGCCACCCGCCCGTGTGAGGTGCCCAACCACCGCTGGTGCATGCTATTCGTTCCGAGTAGGGCTGATCCGCCCTATACGTGGACTACACAGGCTAATAACACCGAGGAGAGCACAAGGGAGTATTAACTCGGGAAACCCGCGCCGCCGCTAGAGGTCCGGCTGCCATTTTCCTGAAGACCACAACGAGAAGGGAGCCCTGCCTGCTGTAATAGTGCTGCAGCACCTGCCGCCTGGTCTGCCGATGGGATCAGAGAGAACATGCAGCCCCCTGTAACCTGAATAGGAGGAGCGGTGGGGTGGCTGCATATAGAAGAATAATTCTCTCCATCGTCCTCCTACGGTCACTGAATGCCTGCTTCTGCTCCTCTCCCTCTCGCAGGCATTCAGGTACTGCGGGAAGAAGATGGAGAGAATGATTCTTCTATATGCAGCCACCCCACCGCTCCTAATCTGCTTATCTCTGCTGCCCCCACAGTGCTCTCTACCCCCCCACAGTGCTATCTGCCCCCCCCCCATTGCGCACCACCTCCCCCATGCTCTCCACTGCCCCCTGTGTCCTCCACTTCTCCCCCAGTGCTCTCCACCTCCCCCATGCTCTCCGCTGCCCCCTGTGCCCTCCACTTCTCCCCCAGTGCTATCCAGCCCCCCCTGTGCTCTCCTCCTCCCTCCTGTGCTCTCCACCGTCCCCCCTGCTCTAGGCTGTCCCCCACCTCTCCCTTTGTGCTTTTTACCTCCCCCTGTGCCCTCCACCTCCCTACATGCTCTACGGTCTCCCCCTGTGCTCTCCACCTCCCCCCATGCTCTACGCTGCCCCCCTGTGCCATCTGCCTCTTCCCCAGTACTCTCCAGCCCCCCCATTGATCTTCACCTACCCCCTGTGCTCTCCACCTCCTCCCATGCTCTCTGCTGCCACCCCGTGCCCTTCGCCATCCCCCAGTGATCTCCACCTTCCCCAGTGCTCTACAGCCCCCCATGATCTCCGCCTCTCACCTGTGCTCTCCGCCCTGTGCTCTCTGTCCCCCCTGTGCTCTCCAGACCCCCATGCTTTCCAGCCCCCTTGTGCTCTCCTCTTCCTCCCTGTATTCTCTGCCTCCCCCGTGCTCTCACACCACCCCATGTTCTCAAGGTTCTTCCCTGTGCTCTCTGCTCCCCCTGCTCTTTCCCTGTCCCCTCGCCACCTGCACCTTTGCAGGGTTTCCCTCTCCCCTCTCCCAGGGGATCCGTCAGGATTGAGAGTGGAGAAGGGGCCGGTTAAGAAGTCATGGGCTGCTCATTCCAAAATGCCCGGGCCTATTTTTTGTCCCAGTCCGGGCCTGCCTGAGATGTAAGGAAGCACTCCGCTGGGGACACCTTAAATGTAAGAAGGCACTCGGCTGGGGACACCTGAGATGTAAGGAGGCACTCCACTGGGGACACCTGAGATGTAAGGAGGCACTCCGCTGGGGACACCTGAGATGTAAGGAGGCACTCCGCTGGGGACACCTGAGATGTAAGGAGGCACTCCGCTGGGGACACCTGAGATGTAAGGAGGCACTCCGCTGGGGACACCTGAGATGTAAGAAGGCACTCCGCTGGGGACACCTGAGATGTAAGGAGGCACTCCGCTGGGGACAGTGACACCTGAGATGTAAGGAAGCACTCCGCTGACTGGGGACTCCTGAGATGTAAGGAAGCACTCCGCCGGCTGGGGACAGCGATATCAGGGCTCCCACTGATTCTGCATTATGATGAGTTGAATAATTTCATTCTATATTACCATGTGATAATAGAAATAATGTGCTTCAATAATCCTGACACCATAACAACCATGGTGCCGGGATGATTTAGGTGCCAACACTAGAATTTTGGAGTATCTTTATCTGCTGATTGTTTAGCACACCCCGGACTCTGTACGTAGCACACCCCAGACTCTGTACGTAGCACACCCCGGACTCTGTACGTAGCACACCCCGGACTCTGTACGTAGCACACCCCGGACTCTGTACGTAGCACACCTTTAACCAGTGGCGGAATTATCAGTGTCGCAGCAGTCGTCATTTCGACTGGGTCCTGAAATTCAGCCAAGTCCGGGGGGCCTTCACCCGCTCCTGTGAGGTGCCCGACCGCCACCCGCCAGTGTGAGGGGTCCACCTGACTGTCATGTCACTGTGGAGGGGGGCCCTTCATGATTTCCTGCACCGGGGCCCTGAAGTCTCTAGTTACGCCACTGATGGGACATCTCCAAGGTATGCAACTAAGGGGTGGGCAAAAAGTGTCTTGAGATACTTTAGAGGTGAAGATGGCATTAACAAAGGTCTGAACATCCACCTGGTAGAATTTAACAAACGTGTGAACAGAGGACTATTGACACTTTCTGCAGCACAGTAACAAAAAAAACATAAAGAGGGAAGAACAGAGAGCTGTAAGAGCCTGACATTGGAATCCACGGATCGTGGGTGCAATGCACTGCAGCCTCCTGTGTAAAAAATAATAAATGCACATTTTTTAATTGCAAAAGCATGTAAATGTATTATTTTTTTGTTAAGGGTGAACTCTGCTTTTAACAGGAAAGGGAGAAATCCTATCTTTCAAGTTACAAGACTTAGTGATAACCTGCCAAATCCACTTGGAAATGGTTGAACAAGTTGCAGCCTAAAAGTTTTAATAAACACGAAATAAAAGCAATGGTCCTACTTACAAACATTCAGAAGTAAGCGCTTTTAAAAACAGCTGAAACTGGACCTCACGGCACCTGCCAGTCAGACCCTTGACATCAATATGGCTGACGCGTTTCTAGGGCGTGCCCCCTTCCTCAAAGCCTAGGTGGTCTGTGATAGCTCTCTCTTCCTGCAAGTCATCCTTTATAGGTGCATGTGTGCATGCGGGTGCATCAATTGGTCACTAGCTAACGAGTCCCGCCTTCCCTTAAGTAGTAATGCACAAGGTCGGTGCGCCCTCCTTTCTTTTCTTTTTCATTCTAGCCATATGAACACCCTTTGTCCTGTGGAGGGCTGCAAGACTTAAGACTTTGCCTTTAGACCATACTGATACACCCAGTTTGGCGATACACCAGAGCGCAGGAGGATTTTTGTGAACAAGTTGCAGGACATACTTTGCAAGAGCAGGCAGAACAAACAGAGAATCAGAGGTTTGGATAGATGCAGTGGCTGATGTAGTCACACTGCATCCAAACAGTGTATAGGGATCTCCTTGGGAGCAAGACAATGAAAAGGCAGGACCGATGTCCTGATTAAAGTGGGAGGGAGAAACCACCTTAGGGAGGTTTGAGGCCTCAAAACCAACTTGTCATTCTGAAGAACAAGCAAGTGTTCTTTACAAGATCGGACTGCCAGTTCTGAGACCAAATTAAGGGAGTTGACAAGTCAGAAAGTTATTTTTTATCTTAATGCATTCTAAGCTACCCCATCACCCCCCTCATACTTACCTGAGCCCACTTTGTCCAGTGATGTCTACGAGTGTCTCGGCTGTTCAAGACTCTCCCTTCTGATTGACTGAGACAAAGCAATGGCACCTGCTGCTGTCAAATACAAGTCAGTCAGCCAATCAAGAGAGAGGGGGTGGGGCTGGGATGCAGCTGTGTGTCTGAAGCTGTGACTTGGCTTAGGTGCCCCCATAGCAAGCTGCTTGCTGTGCGGGCACTCAACATAAGGGAGGGGCCAGGAGCACAGCAGACGAACCCGAGAAAAGGAGGATCCGGACTGCCCTGTGCAAATTCACTGCACAGAGCAGGTAAGTATAACATGTTTGTTACTTTTATTGAGACAATCACTTTAGGATCCCAAGGCTAGACAAGTGGGGAAGGGTGCGAACTACCAACTGAACAAAAGCTTTACCAGAAATAAGTGGCCAAAAGTCCCTGAGAGAAAGTGGCTAAGGCCAAAACTTGACACTTTAGGGTACTCAAGCCCAAATGTTGCTTTGGCTCAGAGAGGAGAAAGGGCAGGATACATCCAATGAAGCATCATCTTGGGTGAATCCTCCATGCCTTTCACCATGCAAAGTAGGCCTTCCAAATGCAATAACAGGCCTTCTGAGAGGGTGATTGTCTAGCTTTAAGCAGCATAGAAATATCAGAATTAGAGAGACCCCAGTCTCTCAGAATTTGGGTTTCATCAAGCAAACCTTTAAAGCCAGTGAACCTGATGCAGAATGGTAGACCAGTTGCAGGTAGCAGGTTGGGCCAGTCTGGAAAGGCTGACTGAGTGTCTCCCAGGAGTCTGAAAATGTCTAAATAGAGAGTCCTTCTAGGCCAATTTGGTTCCACAAAGGTCACTGAATTTCCTCAATCTTGATACTGAGGAAGAGCTGAAGAAGAATCCATAATGGAAGAAAGGTATATCAGCTGAAACTGATCCCTCTGCACAGCCCTTTGGATCCCTGATCCTTGCTACAAACCTGCCACAATATTGGTAATGTGAAATGACAACAGATCTATGTTCAGTGTCCCCCAATGGAAACTAATGTTCCAGAACACTTTAGAGTGAAGGAACAAACCCGGGGACTAACAACTGAGCAAGGGAGCCTGCCTGCCGGTAGTCTACTTGGGAAATGTGGGCTGTAGACAGGGCTGGAACATGCTTTTCAGTCCAAGCCACAATTACATTGCTTCACTGCATGGCTTCTGGTGATGTTTGAATGATTGCTGTAGGTCATGGCTGTGGCGTTGCCTGACATGTTGGTCATTCCAAAAGCTTGCTGGCCTACCACAGCAAGGATAGTCGGATGGCCATTAGCTTGAAAATATTGATCGAAAGTCTGCACTCCTTTGACGTTCACGTTGGAATGTTTCCTACCCTAGCACACCTACTCAGCCAATCTAGCTGGCATACGATGTGAGAACTGTTCAGGTTAATGGGATAAGGGACTTCAATAATTCCAATGTAGGGCTAGTTAGGCACAAGACCATAGATATCCTAGCCTTCAGATAAAGAAACATGGGCTGGTCCACAGACAAAGGGGTAACTGTGTGCCTAGCCAGTGTTTTTGTGAACTGTATGTGCTGCTTTTACTAGGGGGGCAGATAGATTTTTATTCCCTGCTTTGCAGAGACATAAATCAAATCCATCCCTTTTCCCATGTCAGAACGGAGTTCTTTCTTGTTTACATAAATCTATAATGCTATAATTAATGCTATAATTAATCACAGCAGAAACGGGACGCCAGTGGAACACGCCCTCTGTAGGCAGAAGTGCAGAATCACTTATATATACACACACACGTGATCCTGCATAGTAAATGTGATATAGGACGGTCTGGAAGTGGTTAATACTTTTCCTACCTCCCCTGTAGATTTAATTTGTGCAATCCTGAAATGTATTTATTTTTTGCATTAAATGCTCAACTTTTGGGCTAAACATCCAAACCTAACCTGGAACTCCTTAAATGTCATGATTTGAAAAGGTGGAAAATGTGGGGGTGTACATAATGCCAATTGTGTGTGACATTTCTTTAAGCATATCACATTTATTTCTGGAATGCAGAAGTGACAGCCCTGAATGGAAATGTGGATTTATTACCAAAGGTTTCACACTCATCCTTTACTTTACAGTTAGTTGTGCTAAGTGGAATTTTACAGTCTATAGCTATATGATCCTCTGATAAAGATAGTTCTTGGTTTACAGATAAACAGAGAATACGTGGATTTTTTGTTTCACACCACAGCTTTGTTGAGTGACTTGAAAAAAATAAAATTGAAAATCTCATACTGTGTAAGATGTCATAGGCTCTTTTTATTGTATGCCCTCTTTGTCTTTTGCCCAGTAGGTTACTACAGATGCTGAAAGCAAGTGGTTTACACACTTAAACAGTTTAGTCAAAAATACAGATTGCACTTACTGAACAGCTGTCATGCTGGTATCTAAAGTGGGTTCCATTCTATCCTCCTCTACAACAGCAGCATCATAAACAGGTCTATTTATTTCACTAGCAGGATCAGGTGCATAGGCTCCAGCAGGTTCCGAAGAAAAAACCATATGAGTTGAAGACTTAAGACTCTGAAGCTTGCCAAATTCCTCTTCTAGCTTCTTCTTCTCTTGCAGTAAACGTGCTCGATCTTCAGAGAGAGTTTCGATTAAAGCTAGAAAGCAACAAATAAATAATAGATATAAATGTACTAGACACTACTTGAATTATATCAAGGATAAATAGCAATAATGAAAAAAATGAATATAAAATTGAAGGCAACCATTACAAACTTAAGCCGGGTCATAGAGGGCGCGATTGTCTTTCCTGCAACCACAGCCAGTGTTGATGGGGGTATCCCTGTTGCAATCCCTCTTGTGTTCCCCAGTGGGAAGCCATCTGTACCGGGAGAACTCACATTGATTAATTGCGTGTAAAATTTGACATGCTGGTTGTAACCAAGTTGATCGATGGATCGACTTGGATACAATCATCCTGCCTATAGATCAGGGATCCTCAAACTACGGCCCTCCAGCTGTTGCCGAACAACACATCCCATGAGGCATTGTAACGCACTGACATTTAAAGACATGACTAGGCATGATGGGAATTGTAGTTCCTGAACAACTGGAGGGCCGTAGTTTGAAGACCCATGCTATAGATGGTTCAAATATGGGGCGGTCCCGCTGAACCAGCCAAGAGTCAAACCATCTATGTCCGGCTGGTTGAAGAAAAGCACCCGTAATGGCTGGCTTAAACCTTTAATAACAGGATTGGACCAAAAAGAAT
This sequence comes from Rana kukunoris, assembly GCA_029574335.1. Classification (NCBI taxonomy): domain Eukaryota; kingdom Metazoa; phylum Chordata; class Amphibia; order Anura; family Ranidae; genus Rana; species Rana kukunoris. The sequence continues at coordinate 364,807,856 of CM056053.1, forward strand.
TAAAGGGTCCTAGGTTATAAAAACTTGTCTGAATATCAATTCATAACGAAACAAACTGAACATGTATAAAAAACACACCAAATGCGTTTTAGGTGCGTTTTCCATTGACCTGAATGGAATGTGCATCTGTGGTGCTCTTTTGAAAAGTGCACCAAAGATGCTGCGTGCAGGACTTTTCAAACTGCAGCGCAAACGCAGAAAAATCACATAGGATTTAAAAGGGGAATCATTTTGATGCACCTTTGACACGCTGGAAATGTGCCTTCTGGTGCAGCATAAGCTCATATGAGTAAAAGGGCCCTTAGGAAACATCCCCTTTTCATATATGTTTTCTGTTTTAAAACACAGGCTAGCGTATATACAATTACATCTGAGTATCTCATCCCCCAGCCCCATATATTAAAGATCTAATGTGTGTTTAGTCTAGGGAGACGTAGCAGTAAGAAATACTTGCCGTATTTATTGGTCCTATAGTAGTTGGTGATCTTTATTTTCGGTCTGGAATGTGAGCGAAAATTTGATGTCATCATGTACAATGTAGAACCAGTAGTTGCAGATTGTCCTGCATTGTACATAGCGACATTGTTGAGGGGGGTTGGCCACGTGACTGGAGAAGAGTTTGGTTTTCAAACGAAACTGAACATTAAAAATGAAACAATTGGGAAGAAACTGAAGAACACAGTAAGTATCTCTTTCTACCGCATGCCCCCTAAAGAATAATATCCTTAATATACGGGGAAGGGGGGCAACTACATGTAATACATTTGTAAGCAAAGCAGAGATCTTGTTTACCAGAGTTTATTGATCTCAAGAGAAGTGACATCAACTGATCTAATATTGAAGATGAATTGTATAACTTCACATTCCCAAACACTACAGAAAATCCAGAGTCCTTTTTACAGCAAATTTTACAGAAGGCTTACAGTGGGGAAAATAATTATTTGATACCCAGCAGATTTTGTAAGTTTGCCCATTCACAAAGAAATGAAGGGTCTATCATTTTTATCATAGGTGCATGTTAAACGATAGGGACAGAATATCAACCAAATTTCTAGTAAAAACACATAAAACAAATGCTATAAATTAAGTTGCAGTTCAGTGAGTAAAATAAATATTTGATCCCCAAGCAAAACATGACTTATGCCGCGTACACACAGTCGTTTTTTGCGATGAAAAAAAACGACGTTTTCTGTGAAGTAAAAAACGACGTTTTTGAAACGTCACTTTTCAAAGACAATTTTGCATACACACCATCGTTTTTTCACAAAAAGCGAGGTTACGTTCACCACTCTTTTCCATTGAAGCTCGCTTCATAACTAGCTTCTGGGCATGCGCGGGTTGAAAAACGTCGTTTTAAACGACGTTTTTGCTACACACGGTGACTTTTTGTGAAACAAAAAACAACGTTTTGAAAAACGACACAAAAAATTCAAACATGTTGGAATTTTTTTTTGGTCGTTTTTTTGAAGACAAAAAACGACGTTTTGCCCACACACGATCAATTTAAATGACGTTTTAAAAAACGTCGTTTTTTTTCATCTCAAAAAACGACCGTGTGTACGCGGCATTAGTAATTGGTGGAGAAACACCTGTTGGAAAGCACAGAGGTAAGACGTTTCTTGTAGTTGGTTACCAGGTTGGCACACATATCAGGAGAGATTTTGGCCCACTTTTCTTTACAGATTTTCTAATTCCACCCGCATTTTTTATTTTTTTTTAAGTCAGCAGCTACACTGTTAGTACAGTGTAGCTGCTGACTTTTAATAAGGACACTTACCTTGCCCTACTTGCCCGCGCTGATGGCCCCCGCGATGCCGATCGATGCAGGTCCCGTGCCGCCATTCACACTAGGGGAAACAGGCAGTGAAGCCTTACGGCTTCACTGCCCATTTCCTACTGTGCCTGTGTGAGTCTCGTGCTGGCTTGTGAATGGGCGGCTGCTCTCTGAGAACACACACAGTTCCCAGAAAGCAGTGCGCCCCATTCACAAGCAGAAGAAGCAGAAGAAAACACACCGTGGTGGGGAAGAGGCAGATTACGGACTTCCGCATAGCAACAGGTATTTCGGGTGAGTATAAAAAATGTTTTTTATTTTTTTTAGGACTTTTGGCCAAATGTTGTTTTCCTGGGTGGAACTCCGCTTTAAGTTTTCTTGGCAACTTCAAGTTTCAGCTCCCCCCATATATTTTCTCTGGATTAACATCTGGAGACTGACTTGGCCACTATGACCCTAATGTGCTTCATCTTAAACCACTCCTTTGTTGCATTGGTGGTATGTTTTGGGTCACTGTGATGCTGGAAGACCCATCAAAGACCCATCTTTAGAGTTCTGGCTGAGTAAAGAAGGTTCTTATTCAAGATTTTACAATACATGGCCCCGTCCATTGGCTCCTCAATGCAACAAAGTCAGCCTGTACTTTTTTTAACAGCCCCAAAGCATCATGTTTCCACCTCTTTGCTTGACTGTATGGCTGGTGTTCTTAGGGTCATAGTCAGCATTTTTCTTCCTCCAAACACGGCAAGTTAATGCCAAAGAGCTCAATTTTGGTCTCAAGTGACCACAGCACTTTCTCCCAATCCTTCTATGAATCATTTAGATGTTCATTGGCATGACTATACATGTGCCTTTTTGAGGAGGGGGACTTGCCATGCTTTTAAAATGATTGCTTAGCTGCAAAGGTGCACTGGTGCATTGCATTGAGGAAAATGTAAGTTTTTTGTACTGATGTCCCAATGCATAGAAAGTAACATTTGCAACCGTTCCACATTTTTATTTCAGAAAGACTTATTTTAGGTCTGGACACAGGCACATTTTGAAACTGGTATAGTTATCTCTCTAACTGCTGAAGAGTTACTCAGGTTACACTGACAGCAAAACTCATCTCTGTGATTCACACATTTCTGTTCTGGAGTGGAGCTCACTGCGTCTGTCTCTGTAAGACACGTCTTTCTTTATTAATTTTCTAGCACATTATTATTTATCATGCTGATCATTCCACTTATTTTGTTTAACCATAAAAGCTGGTAAATTTAGTACTAAAACAACGTGATGCCTAGCAGGGGTCACACAAGTAAATGTTGTTCACTATGTCTATACGGTCAAGAGACAACCATGAACAGTTCATTAACGGCTAGTTCGCACTGGAAAAAACTGGCACATTCACAGAAAGAAAACTAAAAATAAAGATCAGATGTCCTGAAGACATCTGATTATCTGTTAAAAACTGACCCATGCAAGGCAAATCAAAGAGAAATGCAGAAACAGATTTGTGCTTTCATTTAATAAAAACAGTTTGCTTGAGGTGATTGTAGTCATATTAGTGCACTTGTTCAGGACAAGCTTTCAGGGAATGTCCCCTTCATCAATGTACAAGGAGTACTTGATTTCAATTTAAAATTTGAAGCCGGGGGTTGTATTGACTCAAGATTAGAAAGTGGGGTGTTTTAGGAGTCGAGGAGGATTTGTGTCCAATGTTATCAGTAGAAATTATAGTATATACCAGAATTACTTTTTAAAGTAATTTTGTCAGCATTGGTACATTCCTATAAAATGGGCCTAATTTTCAAGCTTCGAGTACAATATTCATGATGTTGTGGCCAGCAATACACATGTAGGGAAGGTTTCTAGCGCTTACATGAAGTGACTCCTGTATGATCTCTCTATAATGCCAACATGAGTAAGTTCTGACAATCTGCTCAAAGCCTCTGCAATGTATTAGGCTAACAAGTCACTATCGGGGACTTCTCAACAAAATAAGAGGCCAATGGTGGATGTAAATTCTGTGGCAATATTTAAAAAAGGGCCAAGATGCATCCCTGGGAATTACAGACCAGTTAGCCCAACATCAATTGTATGCAAGCTCTTAGGCCGCGTACACACGACCAAATAAATCCGTTCAAATCGGTCTGACAGACCGATTTGTTCGGATTTGTCTGCTGGGCTTTTTTGGTTTGTACACACGATCAAACCAAAATCCCCGCCGGCAGACAGTGCGGTGACGTGGCGGTGACATTGACACAATCGAATTTTGTCTGCTGAAACGGTCTGTCAGACCGTTTCCAGCAGATAGATTCGATCGTGTGTACGCAGCCTTAGAGGTGATGATAAAGGACTATATACAGAATTTTAATAAATGACAACTGTATCATTAGCAGTAATCAGCATGGATTCATGAAGAATTGTTCTTGCCAAACCAATCTTTCTTTATCGTACATCACGGGACACAGAGCAGCATAGTAATAACTATGTGGGTTATAGAGCCTACCTTCAGGTGATGGACACTGGCAATCAAGACAGGAATTTCCCTCCCTTACTGGGAGTACCTCAGTTTTTTCGCCAGTGTCTTAGGTGTTGGTCACGTTCGCAAAGCTCTTGCTTAGGTGGTCCTGTCTGGACTAAAGCAGGCTTGAATTCCGGATCCGTTCAAAGTGCTTCATAGCCAAAGTGGACGGTACCCGGGCCTCGGTGGAAGAACGAGGTTTGGCCTATTATGCCTCTCTAATTGAGGGCTGGACTCTGGGCTCCAGAGCTCTGGTCTATTCCATGGTTAAGTGCTTCTGATGCCAGGGTGCTCTATAGGTCCAGGAGAGTGGTGTTCCTACTGATGGACCCCGGTCCCTGAAGGTCTTTTGGCAATACCCATGGTGAGGGGTGAAGATTGGGCCTCTTGCTTAGGCAATACCCTGCAGCGTGGAGAGGTAAGTGGGGGGCCTGCGGGACTTGGTCCGACAGTAGGTCCTCCAGTTTATTCAGGGTCTATGGGTGGCCTGTTATGCTGATCGCAGAGGCAATGTTGACCACTATGTCTATACTAGACAGGATGGCTGCTATTCCCCATATGGTTATCCCCTGGCCAATACTACATTTCTACTTGCATGGTTGATTTTTAAGTTACAACTGTTACCTGTCGGTTCTCTTCTTTCAGCCTGGGTTAAATTGCTGAGTCCCGGATTGTTTTTTCCTGCCTGGGGCAGTCACCCTCTTCCTCCTCCCTGGCCTTCGTTCGGCGTGCGTACGCTTGCGTGTGTGCGCGCGGGGGCCTTGTGTGTTGTGGCGCGAGCGCTTTTGGGGGGAGGGGCGGGATACCTTGTGACCCCCACCCGGATGCAGACAGCCAGTGAGTTTAAAAGCTCAGTTGTGTCAGTCTGCAGGTGGGACACAGAGCGGAAGCTTACTCCTGTAGCTCTGAGAACCTTTGGTAGTGTGGACTCAGCAGAGAGCAGTCTCCTTCAGCGAAGACTCCCCTTAACCCCTCAGTAGGGTGTATTGGATTGGCCCTGTAGCCCAGCAACAGTGATTTGGTAACTGTCCAGACAAGGAGGACTCAGGGATTATCCTTAGAGTGATCCTTTTCTTGTCTGACTGGTAGGTGGCCTGATAAGCAGCCTCCAGACAGGGACATGGCTCCTAAGGGGTCTGGGACAGCAAAGACCGCCAAAAATGCAAAGAAGCAAAAGGGCTCCCCATCGGGATCTGAGGATCAGGGACAAGCCTCTTTGACACCCTATTCCCCTGAGACACCAGAGTTGGGCCCTCCGGTTGAGCCATTGGGTTCTTTAGGGGCTATTGCCAGCCTAGCCCCGGCACCCCCTGTCTATGTTACAGAGGAGGTGTTGGCCTCCACCCTTGGGGGATTGGAGAAGAGATTGACTGCATTAATTGCAGCCGCTTTGCCGGAAAGAAAGCGGGCCAGGTCCCCCTCTCCAGGGGTACAATCCCTGGACAGGGAGGATTTCCTCTTAGAGGGGACCAGGTGGATGAGCCAGAGACAGCTGATTCGGAAGAATCCACCTTAGAGGAGCCTTTCTCTGCCACTCAGGCGGAGAGGCTTTGGGTCCAGTCCTTGACGGACATGGTGCATTCAGCTTTTAAGCTGCCCCGACCTCTGCCGGCTGTCAGCACAGTCTCTTCATTGGGTTCCTTAAAGGTTCCACAATCAGGTTCAGTGTTTCTGATACATCCTCTCTTGGAGGATCTGATGTATCAGGATTGGGTTCACCCGGACAAACTCTTTGTAACCCCAAAGAGATTTTCTGTCCTCTATCCGATGGAGGAGAAGTTCACAAAGAAATGGGCGGTCCCCGCAGTTGATGCGGCAGTGTCATGTGTCAATAAAAATCTCACCTGCCCAGTGGATAATGTTTAAATGTTTAAGGACCCGGCTGTGTTAAATTCATCCTTCACCACAGCAGGGGCAGTCATTCAGCCGGCTATAGCGGCCATAGGGGTTTGTCAGGCCTTGAAAAACCAGACAAAACAGATCCTAAGGGATCTCCCATCTCAGCAGGCTCAAGATTTAGTCGATTTGCCTAGGGCCTTATGTTTTGCCGTGGACGCCATTAAGGATTCCATCCAGCAGGCTTCCCGTCTTTCCATGGCGTTGGTCCATATGAGAAGACTTATATGGCTGAAAAATTGGCCAGCTAAGACCCCCTGCAAGAAACTCTTAGCGGGGTTTCCTTTTCATGGTGAAAGGTTATTTGGTGACGATCTTGACAAATACATTCAGAAAATCTCTAGCGGTAAGAGTACTTTGTTACCGGTAAAAAAGAGTATCAGGGGCCCCACTTTTAAGCAACCCCCCTCTCCGGCCCCGGTGGCGTCTACTTCTTGGCAGTATCGACAGCCCTCTGGTAGACCGGGCTCAGGGGCAGACCACAGGGTCAGGTTTCAAGTAGCAGAAGGCCTTGGACCCGTAAAACAGGCAAACCAGCCCCTAAAGCGTCCCTCTGAAGGGGCGCCCCCACTCTCTCGGGTGGGGGGAAGGCTCCAGGGTTTTTCAGAAGCCTGGAAGGAAGAAGTCCTCGACAAATGGGTTCTTTCCACAGTTTCCTCAGGCTACCACCTGGAGTTTCGGGGATTCCCCCCTCCCCGTTTTCTGGTCTCAAACATACCAAAAGACCTAGGAAAGAGAAGGTCTCTTCTAACGGCCTTGGATCGCCTTCAACATCAAGGGGTGATCGTGGAGGTACCAGTTCCAGAACAGGGACTAGGTTATTACTCAAATCTTTTCGTTATCCCAAAGCCAAATGGCGACGTCAGGCCAATTTTGGACCTGAAGGGCCTAAACCGGTTCTTAAACATCCGGTCCAACAGGTGAATTACACATCAATTGCTGCAAGCTGTGACACTCGAGTGTCACAGCTTGCAGCAATTGATGTGTAATTCACCTGTGTCAGAGAGCAGAGGAACAAACAGAGCACTCAAGGAGAATCTAAACACGTTTGAGGCTAGCCCTGCTGAAAGGAATTGTGATATTACCTGTGCCTTTCTGATGCAATGGATTCTGGGCCAAATTTTTCTCTTTTTTTTGGATACATACAAGTGTTGCTCCATCTGAAATCTTGGAACCACTCTCCATCTTGGACCCTATGATTCCTGGGAAAGATCCACAATCTTTTGAATCATCACCCCCCATAGAGCCGTCCATCCGAGGAGCTCTTACAAGCGCATCTGACACATTGCTCCCGGCATATGTGTCCAACATTTGTGGTAAGAGTACCCATCTTTTTCCATATATCTGTTTGGTTATCCTGTATGCCCATCCGAGTGGATCACGTACACCATCAGATTCTCCAGTAACACAGGAGCGGTGGATAGGAGTGCTCCATATGAAGACTTGCCTGCTTTGACTTGAAGGACTTGCTTTGTAATTTACACTTCACCGTTTGCATATAGGGTTTCACCACCCTTTATATATTTTCTTGTTATTGTGTTTTTGGACTACACCATTATAATGTTACCCATTTAAATGGGACTGGTCTATATTGCTTCATGCAAATTTATGCTCACCAGCGCTGCACTTATTTTTCTTTCATTGTTTACTCACAGGGTGTTTCACTGTTAGTGCTGGCTGCTTTTTTTTTTCTTTACATTTTCAGCAGCGCAACTTTATTTTGTTTTATTGGAGACAATGGCACTGTTCCAATCGGTGCGACACCGATTTTGCGGTGCCACACCGATTTTCAAAAGTAGTTCCTGCACTAATTTTTCCGATTTCAGGTGCGACTTCAATAGGCATCTGTGCATGATGCCACACAGATGTCTATCAAGTAGCAGCTAAAAATTGCGCTGACCTTGCTACTTTGAAATCCCGCTATTTCAAGTGGATTTCAAAGCAGCATCAATGTGAACTAGGGCTCAAACAGGAAGAAAAAATCTCCTAAGACGATCTGAACTTTCTAAACAGTATATAAATGTGAAGACAGCAGATATGGATGTAAAACTTATGTAGGGAGATTTGGTTCATCCCTGTGTATCATCTGAGGCTGTTCAATTCACTGGGTGTATGTAGGGTTTACATCCATTTTAACATATTTAATATTTTTTTACATTTGATTCCTGGTGTAACCAATACCAATCCTAGTATATAGTTGGTTATGTTTATATTTTATGGCATAATGGTTAAAACGACTTTTGTTTTTAATTTCGATAATAACTTTATGTATAATATATACATTCTTCTTATACTTTATGTTTTTGTAGTTATTGTCTAAGCTGACTTCTCATAGCCAGCTGGTAACGTCATAAAGAAAAGTCATGTCACTGCTATAAACTCATTACAATTGGATTGCTGAATAACACATTGCATAATTTGATTGCAGCAGCTTTCCTAATGCTTACAAATGCCAAACACAGTAGTTGCAAATGTATTTTCCCAGCTTAGCCAAAGTAAACCAATGTCTTTCCTATAAAACATTTTGCTAAATTATTATTAAATATTAATTATATATTGTGGTACATTTACAGTATTTGTGCTTCTATAATATGATCACTAAAAGAACAATCTCTGCCAATAAGTTCCATCAATAAGTTCTGTGGAAAATTTACAGTAAATAGTTTTACAATATGTGTCTTTAAAAGAAGTGTGTCGTTTTTCTCAAAGGACACTTCAAAAAATGGAAATGAAGTTGAACATCTAACAAATTAGCAAAATTGTGCTAAACATACAATGGTAAGTTGGCCATACAATAATAGATTCCAATATCCATGATATACAGTGTCAATAGATGAATTTCCAGCTGAGGCTATTGTATCCTGATAGCCAGTAATGGCTGTGAGAATACAGTGGGCGGGAAACCAAGAATTATCAAACAGGCGCCTTTGATTTTTACATGGAAAGATGAGTGCCGACAGAGCCAACCACTGCATTAATTTCGCCCAGGTCATCAAAAACCAGCAACAATTCAATCAGTGTATGGCCAGCTTTGGAAAAAAGCAGATTGTACCTGAATGGTGAAAAGGTTTAGATTTCCTCCAATGAGATCTGAGATGGATGCTTTACTTACCTTTATCTCTGTCTTGCTGTAGTGTAACACTCTTCAGTTTCTCACTGAGCTCACTAATTATACTCTCTTTCTTCACTTTCTCTCTTGTCAAAACTGTGTTGAAGTTTGTCTATAGAAGAAAAAAAACAAGGCGTTGTAATTAAGATATCCACCCTGAAGGGATCATGCACACTGCATCTCAAATGAGCTGCTCCTACAGGCTTTTGAACTTTTTTGAGCTCTAATTTTTTTCTGCCTTCACATTCCACTCCATGTTGGCCAATGTGTCCATGCACACTACGGGGTTGATTCACTAATCAACTTTGCACTACAAGTGCACTTAGAAGTGCAGTCGTTGTAGATCTGAGGCAAAGATCTGGAATGAGGTGAAGCTCTGCTGATTTCTATCATCCAATCATGTACAGGAAAAAAAAACAGTTTTTAATTTTTAATGTCCCCCTCAGATCTACAGCGACTACACTTCCAAGTGCACTTGTAGTGCAAAGTTGATTTGTCCTACAAGTAAAAAAACCCCAATGTCTTTTTCAAGAGATTACAGGCATATGCTCTTACAGGCAGAAAAACCCCCCACCAAACTCACGCTTTTGAGAGGAGCTTTCGAGCAAAAAAGACGCCTAACTGCCAAAAAAAACAAACATGCAAACACATGCGAAAAAGCGTTAAAAAGGATGTAAGGCCCCTTTCACACGTGCGGACGGTATGTCTGCTTTTTCATCCATCCGTTTGCGGATAAAAAAGGGACATACATTGGTCCCTATGAGATTGCGGGGGGCAGCGGATGAACATCCGCTGACACCTGATCTCGTCCGCCTCCGCAATGATCTGATTCTGCATACGAAAGAAAACCCTATTTTTTTCCTTCCGTCTGCATCGACTTGATTCCGAGCATGCGTCGACTTGGTCCATTGGTCTGTTTTCATCGGACAAAATCGATCACGTGTACATGGCTTTTGGCTCAAAAAATCTCAATAAAGATGCTCAAAAGAGCACAAAAAAGCACAAGCTTCTAAGCTTTTAGGCATAGAATTGAAATCTCAAATGCCTGTAAAGACAGCTTTTTTTTGAGCTGCAGTGTGCATAAGCCTAAAGTTTCCCAGATTACTAGTTTATCAAATAAAATGATACTGTGAATCACAAATAAACAGGTTAAGCCTATGCAATAAAAAAAACAAACTAAACCAAATTATTCTGATCTGTTAACAGACAAAAAGTGAAGCAAACTACACTGATCATGTTGCTAATCGCTTTGTAACTCATCTTTCATGCCTGCATGTTGTACTAGATTTATCCAGTTTAACTTTTTCGTTTAACAAACATAAAACTGTCAGAATTTGTGAACAGAGGATGTATATTTATGTATGTTATCCAGGAACATGACACTTTTATAGTGGCTTTGGAGGTCACAACAAAAAATTGTAGTTTATAGTTGTCACAATCAATTTTAAATAAATAACCGTCTTTATGGCTATAGTGATACCTGCTGCTCTGCAATTAAGGATATCCTGATACTCTGCAGCTCTTCAGTCTTTTTTCTTTCCTGCAAGTCAAGATGCTCAGCAAATAACTGTTTTCCATGCTGAAGCGTTTCCTGAAGCTCAGAGATCAAACTGTGTGTGTCTACAGAAGGACTTAAAAGGGAGAAGAGAGAAAATTGTTAACACACACACATAAATCTTTAGACAAAGCTGATTATAATAAATATTCATACAAGCAGCACTTTGCTCCACCAAAAAAAAAAAAATGAATAAAAATATATAAAAAAAAAAAAAAAACAATTTAAAGCATCATAGTCATCCTGTGCAGCAATCATGATTAAATGTGCAAACATAAGTGCTAAAATCCCAAATAACTAAAAAGACTATCATCTAAATTCCAACTGCTGCACAAACAGTAACTACACATAGCATTAAACTGACACCACTTAAACGGGCATAAACCCCAGGTAGCGCTGCTTACTTGTAGAACGCTTAAAGGAACACTAAAGGTTTGTTTTTTATTTGATCAATTGATTGCTGTAAGCTAGAGCTTTAAAATATCACTTACCTCGTTTTTCCTTTTGACCTCCAAAATACAGTAATCCAGGTTTGAAAATGCAATTTCCTGTCTCTCCTCTTCTTGCTTTCCACCAGCATCTGAGCCCTTTTGCATGGTGGAAAGCAGAATGTGCTCACCCCCTCCCTATGACTACAGCCCTGCGTGAAGATGCACTCTTATCCCTCACAGGCATGGAGGCTAAGCCTAATGGGAACTGTAGTTCCCATTAGGCCATGAAGTAGCAAGAATGAATGTGCACTGCAAACCAGGAAGTCAGTGAGAATATTGATTCAGGAGTGACGGAGGTGAATAAAACAGCTTGATTTCAACAGGTATCAAACTAGTTATAATGAAAAACATTACTTTTTACTTTATCAGCTACTGTCAGACTTTAATTTAAGAGGAAAATATTTTTGTCTTTACAACCCCTTTAAGGTCTGTCCATTACATGCTTTGTGGTCCCAGACATTTGTAAAGCACACATCTGTGTTTGATAAAGTCTGCAGACCCTTATCCCTGGAGTTACTTTAGTTCTTCCAGGTTGATGTAATATTCAGAAGTAACCTGTATGAAATATTTATATTTTTCAATTTTTTTAAAAAAATATATATTTTTTTGTACTGTAGCTCCCTGGTCCTAAACTGTGGCTAATGTGTACATTTAGTAGGCTATACGCAGATTGTTGTTTTTCTCCAAGCTCAGTGGGGTGTGAATTTACCATTGTTGCCTGTAGGTGGCAGTTTTACTGCAGGTTCTCTGCCACTGATGCATTCTGGGGAAGGATATATATTACTGGACGCAGATGATAGGTCGGGCCCAGATGCTATTGGAGGGAACTCCATTTTGAGGCCTACATAAGCTTAGGGAGGTCCTGAGGCTGTCCTACCCGGAGTGGAGGAAGCCATACCAAGGTTTGAAGATCCAAGGCAGGCCCCATCCTAGATAGCCAGGATGAAGGCTGGTCTTTTAAAAGGGCCTGGTGACTTCGCTAACAGTGTTGTTGGGTTGCCCCTCACTCCCTCTACCTCTTTTTTCTTTTGACATTAAAAACTTTGAAACCTCTTTCTCATACTATGGGGCTCGCAATCTGACTCCGGGGTCAGTGGACACCTCCGTCAATTAACATTTGCCTGGAGGGTTCTCGGAATCCTCCACAAAACAATGGATGCCACCTTACCCCCACCTCATGGTTATCTCAACCATTGAAACCCCCCTCTAAGATTACCCTGCTCTCCATCTCACCGCCCTAGTGTCATTATGCAACATAATTAGTGGAAACCCCCCGCCTCTCTCCCTCAGTTCCACCCTGTTTTTTGTTTCTAGGGATCCCCCCCACAGATGATCGATTCAGTTCCCTGCATGAGTGTTCCTTTACTCATATGTTGTTGTTCATTATTGACATTGTTATGTAATCCACCTATGCACACAATACCTAGGCTACATGTTTTTTGTTTTATGTCTACTATTTAATGAAAACGAATTTACTGTCATATCCTGTAATATAATTCTTCTTAATAAAATCTATGTTAAAAAAAAATAATAATCAAAAACACAAAGTGACTGGCGTCTAACTTCTGTTCAAGATTCCCCATTATAGCCACGGACTTAGGCCTGAGGTAAATGACGTCTTGCTCCAGGTCTCTGAAAGTGTTATTCTACCTTCAGGGTACTACATTAGTCATCTTGTATTTGTTCACTCTCCTTCCTAAGCCGACCTTCCTACCACTACCAAAGCTTTATAAGTGCCCTCTCTTCCTTCAATATAATGTGTGGCCTGCTGGGAGGCTTTTTTTTTCAAAATCGCCTTGCTGGTCTCTACTATTTTGCACAGCAGTAATATAGTCTCCAGTCATTTCTATGAAAACGCCATTCAATGTTGGAAAGAACGATAGACAGCTATTCTATAGGAATTGTATATTGCCTATAAAAATACTGTGTTGGGTGTGCTACTGAAAAAAAAATGTCTAGTCTTCACTATTTTAAGTGAGACTGTACAAGTTTATCATGTAACTTAGTACTAAAATTAGTCTGAAACAGCTTAAATTTTATAAAGCTATGTAATTATCTTGCATGGAGACTCATTGTAAATGTAATGTTCATCCCATTATCACTGCTGTAAAATCATCTTTCTAACATGGCCAAAAACATTTTTATGGTAACCCAAGCACTGAAGCTGAGACACCTTGTGGGGCTTCCAAATACCTATGGTCTTGAGGAGTCCCCTCAGATTCTATGACAAGGTTGTAATTGACCTAGACATCTAATCGAAGTTTATATTAAGCCTTGTCATATTCTGCTTTTTAAAACTGAAAGTGGATACCGCTATCCACAGGACACCACAGCATTTAATCCAACAGAGAAGAGTAAAAAAGCTTTGTCACAAGACTTTGCCAGATCATAAGGCTGGAATTTCCTCATCTCGCCACTTTTATCCTTAGTCCTCCCTCAAAGGATAAGTTCACCTTTCAAGAAAAAGAATAAATGCACATACTTGTGCAGAAAAAAAAAATGTTCATCTATAATTTTTTCCTGCAGGAGCCTGGAAAGCATTGCACCTGTGATCACTGGATCTGGGGTGCAATGACAAGCTTCTGCAGACAGTCCTGCAGCTTTCAGCCCATGCCTGCATAGCTGCAGGGCTTGTGAAAGAACTACTATAGCGCTCATCAGCGCCCTCACAGGTTATTCAGAACTACAAGCTGTCAACCGCCTGACGGTAGTTGTTGTTCATTAATTCACAGGAAACTATAAATGACCCAGCTGTGTGGGAGGTGCCCACGCCTGCTGTCACACTGAGAAGGTGTAACAGCAGGGGGAGATCGGCGGAGCTTGTGGCAGGAGCTGGAACATGTTACACCCAGATTTATAAAAAGGTGAACTTGGCCTTTAAATTGTATCTATGGTCAAATATTTAAATCACATATTCATTTCCAAATTGTATTTAAATTATTTTTACCCTATTCCTATTATTCTGAATGATCTTAACGTTCATAAACTTAGTAAGGACCCCCGCGCATTTACTTCCTTGAACTCTGTGACACATATTGATTATACATTGTGAGTAGACCCTGCTGTGTCACAGAAGTCAGTCTGTCTTCTGAACTACAGATGTGACAGTACAGGAATCACTGTTTGAGAGCAAAGTACTATGAGATATGTAGTCCTTAGGAATTGAAAATGAAAAGCAGAGAAGAAGCCGTAAAAGCATGCAGGGAATGCAGGAAGATGTGGAGGCAGATGGCCATCAGAAAGACAGATAGACAGGCAGAACATACAACATGAAATCCGATTTTTCAAGTAAGCATACTGTATATTGGATTGTCAAATATGACAATTGTTTGTAACGCTATCACAAAGCTGATAACAAAAGATACACACGTATGCTGTGACCGTAGATCTCCTTTAGCCTAGATTTACACATATGTGGTGCGGCAAATGCAGCGATCCCGCCGGGTTTTCCGCACCACATTACAACCTGTTGCAGGTGTCAATGCAAAGGTTGCACTTAGCTCCAAAAAAGGTACCTGCACTTCTTTGGTGCGATACAGTGAAATTTGAGCCCATTCAAAACTAATGGGCTCAAAATGCACCACACTGAATCATATGTGGGATTCAGCAAATATTGAAAATCGCTCAGATCAGTTATGAAAGAACAAACAAAATAAACACAGACAACTTTAATCTTCTGAAAATACCCGAGTGTCACTTCGGGTATTTTCGGAAGGGGTGACGTGCCTTAGCAGCCCGTCAATCAACTCCTCTTGGCATAGGAACTCCCATTCCCCGCAGGATTCCCCGCTCGGAGCCGGATAACAACAGCTCATAAACCGATAAGTACAAAAAAAAATTAAAAACCCAGCATACTGCAGATGTTAGCAGTATGCTGGATCTAATGTCAGAAAGTTGATTTTTGGGTGAACCTCCGCTTTAAGAGAAAGAAATAAGTATCTGTACAGGCTAAGTAACCACAAGTACTAAACCTGTTACGGACGCTCCCCCTCATATGCTCTCTCAAAAATCTGCAAAAGGGTGGAAGCGAGTCTAGCTCTTTAACAACTTAAGACCCGGACCTTTAGGCAGCTAAAGGACCCGGCCAGGTTTTGCGATTCAGCACTGCGTCGCTTTAACAGATAATTGCGTGGTCGTGCGACGTGGCTCCCAAACAAAATTGGCGTGCTTTTATCCCCACAAATAGAGCTTTCTTTTGGTGGTATTTGATCACCTCTGCAGTTTGAATTTTTTGCGCTATAAACAAAAATAGAGCGACAATTTTGAAAAAAAAAAATCCCGGTCACGGAGCTTCGGACCAGGTCGCGGGAGACCCCATCCTGTGTCTCCGTGCGCCCTCATCTCCCCCGCAGTGCAATCGCGTCGGGCCGCGCCGGTCGGTAATTGAGACCACGGCTTTGCGGCCTTCTGCAGGCCTATGCTTCCTTCTGTGATCTGGTGCCATCTTGTGGTGGCCGTTGGCATGACAAGATTAATGAAGCTTCCCCTATGTTTTCACTGCCATCTCCTTCCCTCTAATTAGAACCCCCAAACATTATATATATTTTTTATTCGAACACCCTAGAGAATAAAATGGCAGTCATTGCAATACTTTCTGTCGCACCGTATTTGTGCAGCGGTCTTACAATTGCACTTTTTTGGGAAAAAATACACTTTCTTTAATTAAAAAATTAAGACAACAGTAAAGTTAGCCCATTTTTTTATATTGTGAAAGATAATATTACGCCAAGTAAATTGATACTCAACATGTCATGCTTCAAAATTGCATCCGCTCGTGGAATGGCGACAAACTTTTACCCTTTAAAATCTCTATAGGACGACATTTAAAAAATTCTACAGGTTGCATGTTTTGAGTTACAGAGGAGGTCTAGGGCTAGAATTATTTCTCTTGCTCTTCCAATCGCGGTGATACCTTGCATGTGTGGTTTGAACGCCGCTTTCATATTCTGACGCTACTCAGGTATGCGTTCGCTTCTGTGCGTGAGCTCGGTGGGACGGGGTGCGTATCTGGCTCCTAACTTTTTTAGCTGACTCCTAGATTCCAAGCAAATTTGTCAAACCCTGGTTTAAAGCGATTATTTTAGAACTGAAGATTACTTAAAACCTCAAGAGATATATTTTCTGAAGGCAGACACGCTGGAGAATAAATTGGTTGTAGTTCAAATCTTTAGGTCATATGTTATTTGAGCAGCAGTTTATTAACAAATGTTTAGTAAGACTACACTAAAGTACATTTTAAACCACACAAACAATATATTACCCAATGTTAATAAATTATAAAAGATGAGGTTGCACTGAGTACATAGATAGCCAACATTTCAAGCTATAAAAATTTGCATGCCCAGAAAAAAAGGTGGCATAAACAAAATTGCACAGAAAGCCCAGAAAAATGGAACTTGGGTACTCTTTATTTTCTATAGGTAACACTTTAAAAGCCCATACAGGTCATCAGTTCAGAGCTATCAATGAATAGTTGCCCTAGAGTTATTACTCTCATTCTGGCATGCACAGGAATATGTAGCATGTGTAGTGCGAGTGATGTCTTCGTAAGCGGAGGCCCATCCAACGTGTGTATCTACGTTTGTATGTGCATGTAGGTTGGGGTGTGGCAGGCTCAACTTTTTTTTAGGGGGGGGGGGGGAGATAGGTGCTTGGATATAACTTTTTTTTATGACACTCTTTATTCACTATAACTTTATATCACATAAGGAAACAAAAAGTTACCTTTGTGATATAATGTTGTTGTGACAGGTTCTCTTTAAATGAGATATCAGAGGTCTATTAGAACCCAGTAGTCCCACCTGCCCTCCACTGAAGCTAACGTAGTGCGGACATTGCTCTGTTAGATTCTTCTCTGACCACAGTGGCTAGAAAAAAGGACACCTGAAGCTGAAAGTGATGTTATACACATCGTTTCTAGGTACTTTGCAGTCAGGGAAGATCCACAAACAGACGTTCACTGGTCTCCCTCCTCTCTACCTGCTGACATCCAACAGCAGGTGGGACATCGGTGTCTGGAAAGCATGGGGGGGCATACTTCTAGGGGTAACAAAGGGTCAACAGCCACCTTATGAAATATACACACACTGTGTACAAAACCCCCTGCTGCCACTGACACAAGCTTTACATCAGTTGCAGTAAAAGGGTTAAGGACAATTAAAAAATTAACCCCACTGCCTTGTAATCCACTACAGAAATTAATGAATGCTTCATTACATTAGCTTTGGCAAAAAAATAAAACTCTGAAAAGAGCCATTCACAACAACAAAACAGTGATGAAAGCTATTAGTTTGTTTGTGTTCAGTAAACGTAATAAGTCAGTGCTGAAAGATATTAGTGTTATTTGTGTTCAGTGGACAGAAAGATCTTTTGCCTAAATGACTCAACATAGATTTGCCGACCATTATCATTTCTTCTGCTTCTCAAAGTCAACTTATGATATTAATGTCAAAGGAAAGCCTGGCCTTTGTCAAGTGTCTACAAAAAAACTGGTCCTGCTTCAGAAGGAAATAGCTGCATACATACATTAGCCAAAAAAAACCTAACTAACATAACCTCAAATAATTGCTAAAATATGCTGTTGGTACCATCTGAACAACACATTTATGCCAATAATCTGCAGCTTTGTTCATCAAACAGACAATTCATCAAGTATTGTATCCAAAAACGTTAGACATTTATAGCCAAAATTGATTGAAAAAATGTTTCTTGTTCATAGTGCAAACCTATGTCAAAGAAACCAAAATTTTTTTTTTGTATTGTAGTCATATTGGTCAGGTAAACGCACTTTGATACCTTTGCTACCATTGTGCAATGTACTGAGTGTTTAGTGTGTTCTTGTGCCTATAAGTCCTTGTGTCTATCCATCAGCATACATGTGCTTCCACTGTAGAGACTCTTTAAAGCAAAGTTCCACCCAAAAGTGGAACTTCCGCTTAAACCACTTCTCGCCACCTCACATGCCACATTTGTCATGTCATTTTTTTGGGGGGGAGTGGAACTTACTGTAGGAGTGGAACTTACTGTCCCACTTCCTCCTTCAGCCCAGGGACCACTTAGGCGATATGTCATATTGCCTACGGCGGCCCCTCCCTAGAGGCGATAGCCTGTCCACTCAGGGAGCGCTGCGCTGTTCGCGCATGTGCAGTGAGTGCCTGGCCGTGAAGCCGAAAGCTCTTACGACCGGGTGCCCACAGTTGCAATTGGGGCGCCGGCGAAGAAGGGGGGGAGAGGAGCGAAGCACTGGACTGTGGGACAGGTAAATGTATGTTTATTAAAAGCCAGCAGCTACACTTTTTGTAGCTGCTGACTTTTAATAAACATAAAAATAGTCTGGAACTCCCCTTCAAATTTAGATTTAGGGTCTGCAGGATACAGGGAGCATTGACATGGCCTGCAGCTTACGCATGTGTTTGCAAATGTGTGCAACTAAACCCCCGTTTTTAACTCATACTGTTAGACAGGTTAATTTGGTTGGTTGTTAACCACTTTAGCCCGGACCATATTGCTGTCAAAAGACCAGAGCACTTTTTGTGATTCGGCACTGCGTCGGTTTAACTGACAATTGCGCGGTCGTGCGACGTGGCTCCCAAACAAAATTGGCGTCCTTTTTTCCCCACAAATAGAGCTTTCTTTTGGTGGTATTTGCTCATCTCTGCGGTTTTTATTTTTGGCGCTATAAACAAAAATAGAGCGACTATTTTGAAAAAAATGCAATATTTTTTACATTTTGCTATAATAAATATCCCCAAAAAAGATATAAAATGTATTTATTTTTCCTCAGTTTAGGTCGATACGTATTCTTCAACATATTTTTCGTAAAAAAAAATCGCAATTAGCGTTTATTGATTGGTTAGCGCAAAATTTATAGCGTTTACAAAAAAGGGGGTAGTTTTATGGCATTTTTATTAATATTTTTTTTTTACTAGTAATGGCGGCGATCAGCGTTTTTTTCGGTACTGCGATGTTATGGCGGACACATCGGACACTTTTGACACATTTTTGGGACCATTGGCATTTTTATAGCGATCAATGCTATAAAAATGCATTGGATTACTATAAAAATGTCATTGGCAGTGAAGGGGTTAACACTAGGGGGCAGGGAAGGGGTTAAGTGTGTTCCTATTTGTGTTCTAACTGTTTGGGGGGGTGGATTTACTAGGGGAAATCACTGATCTTCTGTTCATACATTGTATGAACAGAAAATCAGGGTTTCCCCCGCTGACAGGAACGAAAGGTATGTGTTTACACACATACCTCCCGTTCCCCGCTCTGTAACGAGCAATCGCGGGTGCCCGGCGGCTATCGTACCCGCCGGGCACGGGCGCGGGACTCGGGGGCGTGCGGGCCTAGTGGCCGAAAAGTATAGGACGTAGAGCTACGTGCTCCCGTGAGACCGCGCCACCGTCCCGCAGTAATATGACGGTGGGCGGTCGGGAAGTAGTTAAGTTGAGCACGGAAATTATTTGTTTTTTTTTACATGCGTTTGCCCTTCCAGTGCTCCTTGCTGTGAAGACCAGTTATAGGTAGGGGCAGCAACCTTTTTTTTTCACTTTGTACTAAAAAGTGAACTCCCCCATGTTGTTACAAGTAGATTCCTTTTGCAGGAGTCCAGCTGCTCTCTTCCCAGTCCTCTTCAAAGACTAGAAGACACAGCCTTAAAGTGGTTGTAAAGGCACAAGGTTTTTTACCTTCTGTATGCAGCAGCCCCCCCAATACTTACCTGAGCCCATTCTCGATCCAGCATTGTCCAGGAGGGCCTTGCCTCTCCAGGAATTCACACTCCTTTTTGACTTTTAGCAGCTTTTGTCAACCACAGTGAGCCAAACAGGAGATGGAGGGGGCGGGGCCAAGTCACGGCTCAATGTGTGAATAGAAACGCAGAGCCGCAGGTTAGGAGTGCGCCTGCTTGGGTGCACACAGAGCAAGCCGCTTGCTGTGGGGGCAACTGGTAGTAGGGAGTGGCCAGGAGTGCCGGCGTGGCACCTGAGAAGAGGAGGATCTGGGCTGCTCTGTGCAAAACCACTGCAGAGAGTAGGGAAGTATAACATGTTTGTTATTTTTTTTTAAAGAAAAGGCTTTAATGTCACTTTAACTATCTGCAGCATCACTGCTGGTCATACCAGTCTTGTCGTTTGTCCTCTTACACCTATCTATAGATATATATCAAGAAACTGATTGACTCTCTTAGAAAGTATTTAAAAAATATATATATGTATATGTGCAGGTAAACAGCATCTACATAAGTAGATCAGCAATGGCAGCTTTTGTATTCTCATGATTGGCAACACAGATAGGAATAGGAAACCTTACAACTGGGAATGAACATGATTAGCCATCGAAGCAATAACATTAGCTCATAAATTTATTTCCCACGTCACAGTAATGATTATACTACTAAAGGACAACGCTAACGTAACATGATGGCTGCTTTACCTCTGAAAACCAAAAGGCAGCCAGCTCTCCATTCATACAAAAGGTATAAAAGAGTGCATCCTACCTCTTGCCTAATTGCTGTTGAAGAAGCAGTACTTTGTCAGAGAGTTCTTTTTCAACATTCTGCATATGCAACTCAAAGTCCTTAACACTGAGCTGCACTAAATCTTCCTTTTCGCATGTAAACTTTTGTGTCAAGGTTTCCTTTTCAAGCCTCTGTGCAGATAGCAGCTGTTCTCGATCTTCTTCAACTTTTTGTATTGATGCTTCATGCATTTCTTTCTGTTGTCTTAAAGCCTGTTCATGCTGTTCAGTTTGCTTTTCAAGTACTTTTAAAGTGTCTTCTAATTTAGTCTGTAAGACATTTAGTTCTTCCTGAAGCCTGCTTTCTCTTTCTAGTGCTTGCTGATGGCCACTGGTCAAATTATTAATGTCTCTTTGTAATGATTTGGTTTGCGCTTCATGAATATTCAGCATCTGAGAAATACATTGTTCTTTCTCCATTGTCAATAACATTTTAAGCTCTTCCAGTCCAAGCTCATGTTCACCTTTCTGATTTTTTAACACATTATTTAGGTGAATAACCTCCTTCTTTAGTGCTTCTGTTTGCTCACTGACCTGGTAATTCAAGGTGTCTTGCTGCTGTGCTTTATTTTCTTCCATAATTACTTTTATTTCATCAATTTCCCCTTCTTTAAGCGCTAATTCCACTTCTAATTTACATTTAATATCAGAAAGTTCTGAAATTCTAAGGTTTAGTTCCTGAAGCTGAGAATCTTTATCCTTTGCAATGGCTGCACATGATTCCTGCAACTGGTCCATTTTTTGTTTATTTTCTAACTGCAGTTTTTCTATGCAGCATTTATATTCTACTTTTACATCTTCAAGTTCCTGTGCATGCCTGAGTTCTAAATGATCTTCTAATTCTTTGAGGTGTGTTTGCTCTAAAATTTTAAACTCCTCCTTGAGAAGTCTGAGTTTTTCCTCATTCTCTGTATAAAGTTTATTTAAGTCCTCTAAGGTTGTTTCCCGGGACTCTTTGAGCTTCTGCATTTCATAAGTTTGTTCCCTCATAGCACTTTCCGCATGGATCATTTTCTGATCTCTTTCATTTTGTAAGTGCAGAAATGTTTCATTTTCACTTCTGACAGCAGCAACTTCCATTTGTTTAGTTTGCAAATCTTCCTTTAGTCCCGTAATATTACTTTTCAACTGTTTTATGACTTCTTCGTTTACATTAAGGTCTTCCTTTGACAGCTGTAGTCGCTTTTCATAAGATTTTTGTAGAAGCTGCAATTCTTCAAAATGTTTCTCTTTCAATGCAGTTTCAAGAGAAACATTAGCATGTTGAATCATTTTTAGGATCTCCGCAGAAACGGATTTAATAGCACTGGCAAATTCACTCTGCTCCCTTTGTACAAGTATCTTTAATTGGCAAAGCTCTTTTCTAAAATTTCGTAAATTGGCTTGTGATTCTTGAGCAACAACTTTGCATCTGTCCACACAAGCTTTCAAAGATATGTTTTCGGCACTGTTATCTTTATTACCTTTTGTGTCCTGCATACGCCTGCTGTCAATTGCATTTATGACCGATGAATATAAGGACTCCACCATCATTTCTGGACTTTGTGTATCACTAATGTTAGGGGACACAGGATTTTCCTCTATAACAAATTCATTGACAGCAGACATAAAGTCAGATTCAGGACTATCTGCTAATGAGTCCAAATCCAAGGAACCCTGTTTAAGCGACTGCTCGATATGTGGATGAGGAATTGTCTCAAAATCAAAGGTATGAGCGTCGATACTATCTGGAGACAACTCTTCTAGGGGTGCTGGGATGGAGACAGAAGGACAAATGGGACCCTGAAGACTAAGCGATGGAGGAGATTTGGGTGAGGTAGTAGTTGTAGCTTCAGTTGCACTTTCAATCCTTGGTGTAGTTGCAGATTGTGGTGAAACTTGACCATTAGACACCTGAGAATAAAGTCAAGAAAATTAGTTAAAATATTGAATCCGTTTAAATTGTGGTGATTATCAATAACTTTCAAAATGATAACTACATCTTACCGTTAAACCTGACATTGCAAAATATAGCACTAAGTGAAATATGGAATAACATAATCTTAGGACTACAAAAAATCCAGTAATAATTCCAATAAAGGATATTTCATACCTGCAGCATTTTGCTACGTCTTTGGTGGGAGTCTCGATAAAAATACAACTGACAAAAGGATAAACATATCCCCCAATAACAATATTAATCTTACTATTCCCCTACTTGAAGATCACATTCCACAGTTGTGGGGGAAAATTATTTTGAGGTGTATATGTACATTTGCCTATTTCTTAGATGGGTCAACTTTAACAAATCAAAGAAATTTCCTGTACTTAGCCACAATTGATAATTGAAGACCTTTTTTGAGGCTATAGCCCAGGATATTCATAGTAGTGAATGAGACCAACAGAAATCAAGCCTACACAACCTCAAAAGAGGTGAAAGAAAAGCTCTAGAATAAGGACCACGATTGTATTATTAAGCCTAGTGACAAGGGCAGGAATGTGGTGTTGTAAAAGGATTATTTGAAAGAAGTATACAGACAACTAAGCAACGGTTCATGTTACCGAACCCCTTTTTCACCCTTGTCACGAAAATCAATGGGAAGCTACAGTATATAGCGCTTTTGAGGTTTGCCTACTTTCTAAAAAAAAGAATAGGAACATCTGCAGGTAGGTGAATATAATATTTCCAGGTTTTATGAGATTCCTAAAATACACAAAAATGACCACCCCACCCCCAGGGAGACCTATTGTCTCCAGGGTCGGTAGTCCCCTTAAAAGAAAAGGAAAACATGTCCACATAAGGATTACGGTAAATATTTGGTATCTGAACTTCCTTCATTTGTCCTAAATACCAGTGACATACTTCGGAAAGTTAAAGATTTCATAGTACCAGTGGAATTCATATTGGTAGGCATAGTTGTGGAATTGTAATACGCTTTGATTCCACATCACGCAGTAGCCTAATGCCTGGAGCGTAAACATCTCCTAGCTGCCCCCCCCCCCCCCAATACCTTTTTTTGTAGAACTTTTAGAACTTGTTCTAATTATTTTAAGTTTATTGGAAAGTTCAACCACCAGAAAATGGGGGTAGCCATGGGAGCCTTGTGTTCCCTCTCCTATGTCATTTAGGTTGGTGGTTTCTCTAGAGTTCAGCTCTTCATATTCTCAACTAC
This sequence comes from Rana kukunoris, assembly GCA_029574335.1. Taxonomy (NCBI): domain Eukaryota; kingdom Metazoa; phylum Chordata; class Amphibia; order Anura; family Ranidae; genus Rana; species Rana kukunoris. Next base: position 364,831,858 of record CM056053.1, read on the forward strand.
TGGGTTTATAGTGCCACGTTTAGGTATAGGGCACTAGGCAGAAAAAGAACACAGCACCGCCTATGGACAGTCCTAACTGGTAGTAAACTTCCTCTTTGCTATAGGAAACACAGTTTATCACAAAGCAGTACAAGAAAAAAATAACCAAGACAGAGGGGTGTTCATCACTGAACTCAGAGAAAGGGAGTACCAACAAAAATCCAGTTTTCTCTTGTGTTCATTGATGGACACAGGTCTTCATATTCTCAACCATTGGGACGTCTCAAAGCAGTGACTAAATGAGAGGTGGGGAACCTCAAACAGAACCCTGCAATGTTTGCGGATGATAAAAGGATTTTTAATAAACAGCTTACCTGTAAAATCCTTTTCTTGAAGTACATCACGGGACACAGAGCGCATAGCCATTACACTTGGGTTATATGGGTACCTTCAGGTGATGGACACTGGTGTAATCAATTTCACAGGAAGTTTCCTCCCTATATAACCCCCTCCCACTGGGAGTGCTTCAGTTTTGTAGCAAGCAATTCCTCCGAGGTTACACAATGTTCCCCAAAAGAGGGGTGGGAGCTCTGTGTCCCGTGATGTACTTCAAGAAAAGGATTTTACAGGTAAGCTGTTTATTAAAAATCCTTTTTTCTTTATCGTACATCACGGGACACAGAGCGCATAGCCATTACACTTGGGATGTCCTAAAGCAATGCTCTATGAAGGGAGGGAGACCGTAAGGCCAAGAATAGCCAAACAAAAAATTATCAGGAAGTAAAGTAGCTCCACCAACAGAGAAAAGGGGGCGTGACCCGGACCAGAGGATTCTATGCTGCTGCCCGTAGGACCGCCTGCCCAAATGCTGCGTTCGTACCCTTTGCAACGTCCAACTTATAAAATTTAGTAAACGTATGTACGGAAGACCAGGTTGCCGCCTTGCAAACCTGTGCCATAGAGATCTGCTGGTGTGCCGCCCAGGAGGCACTCATGGCCCTCGTAGAATGGGCTTTAACCGATAAGGGAGGTGGAACGCGCTTCAGACCATAGGCCTGAAAAATCAGCTGCTTAATCCACCTAGCCAAGGAAGACTTGGCAGCCGGCTGACCCTTCTTGGGGCCATCCGGAAGAACAAAAAGCACATCTGTTTTCCGAATCTTCTCTGTAGCCTTGAGATAGACCCTCATGGCTCGAACCACGTCCAAAGTATGAAGCAGTCTTTCCTCTCTGGACTGGGGAGTAGGAAAGAAGGATGGTAGGACTAGGTCCCGATTCAAGTGAAAACTGGATATGACCTTAGGAAGGAAAGAAGGTTGAGGCCGCAGAACTACTCTGTCCTTATGCAGAATAAGGTATGGCTCCCTGCATGACAAGGCTGCCAGCTCGGAAACCCTTCTGGCCGAAGCCATAGCCACCAAGAAAACCAACTTTCGGGTTAGTAGCACAAGAGGGATTTCTGCCAGAGGTTCAAACGGCTGCCTTTGTAAAGCTGACAAGACCAGATTTAAATTCCAGGGGCAGAGGGGAGCTCTAATAGGGGGATTCACATGCAAGACCCCCTGCAAGAAGGTTTTCATAAGCGAATGGGTGGCCAAGGGTCTTTGAAACCATATCGATAAAGCCGACACCTGCCTCTTTAGAGTACTAAGAGCCAACCCTTTGTCAACGCCAACCTGGAGGAATCGCAAGATCCTGTCAATAAAAAACTTTTGAGGATGCCATTTTTGAGACTCGCACCACTCCACATAGGTTCTCCAGACTCTGTAATAAATATTTCTAGAGACTGGTTTCCTAGCCTGAATCAACGTAGATATGACCTGAGCTGAGAGGCCTCTGCCCTTAAGAATTAGGGATTCAGCCGCCAAGCCGTCAAATTTAGCTGCTGTGAAGCAGGGTGGCAGATTGGGCCCTGAGACAGCAGATCTGGGCGCAGGGGGAGCGGCCACGGCGCCCCGACTGACATCCTCACGATGAGTGCGTACCAAGCCCTCCTAGGCCAGGCTGGGGCCACCAGGATCACAGGCCTGCGCTCCACCCTGATCCTCCGTAGAAGGCGGGGAATCATCTGCAGTGGAGGGAACGCATACAGGAGAGAAAACTGGTGCCAGGGGCAAACCAACGCATCGGTCCCGTAGGCCGAGGGATCCCTGGCTCGGGATATGAATTTGTCCAACTTTTTGTTGGATCTCGTTGCCATAATGTCCACATCTGGAACTCTGAATCTTTGGCAAATCTCTTGGAATACCTGGGGGTGAAGAGACCACTCCCCCGGGAGCAACTGTTGACGACTCAAAAAATCTGCTTGAGAATTGTCTATCCCTGGGATGAACACTGCCGAGATGCAGGGTACATGGGCTTCGGCCCATGAGAAAATCAGGTTTACTTCCCTTTGGGCCGCTAGGCTCCTCGTGCCCCCCTGGTGGTTTATGTATGCCACCACAGTGGCATTGTCGGACTGTATCCTTACTGGCAGACCCTGAAGGGGGAGAGTCCAGGCGACCAGGGCCAGCCGAGCAGCTCTGATCTCTAGGATATTGATGGGAAGCAGTTTTTTCTGCCTCCGACCACTGCCCTTGCTGGGTCTGTCCTTCTAGAACTGCCCCCCAACCTGACAGGCTGGCATCCGTGGCTACTATCTTCCACGTGATGGGGCAAAAGGATTTCCCCTTTGACAAATTTTGAGGGACCAGCCACCAGAAACAGGCTGCGCCGGACTCCTGGGGAGAGAACTAACGCCTGAATGGACTTGTTCCAAGCAGAGAGAATGGCTGCCTGGAGATATCTGGTATGGATCTGGGCGTAGGGCACTGCCTCGAAGGCAGCCACCATCTTCCCCAGCAGTCGCATACATAGGCGAATAGTCGGCCTCTTCTTGCCTAAGATCACTTGAACTGCTTGAGTTATTGATCTGACCTTTGCTTGAGGTAAAAATATCCTCTGGCAGTCTGTATCTAGCCGAAGGCCTAGATATTCCAACTGCTTTGTGGGTTGCAATATCGATTTTTCTTGGTTCACAATCCACCCGAATTCCTCTAGATGCCGAACTGTGCGAACTACTGCATGATTGAGGCTGGAAGCTGATCTGTCGATAACCAGAAGATCGTCCAGGTATGCCAGGACCAAAATGCCTTCTGTCCTTAGGACGGCTAGCACCGGGGCTAACACCTTTGTGAATACCCGCGGAGCTGTTGCCAACCCGAAAGGGAGGGCTACGAACTGGTAATGACGGTGATCTATCATAAAACGAAGAAACTTGTGATGTGCCGGGTAGATCGGCACGTGCAGATACGCATCCTTTATGTCTATAGATGCTAGAAAGTCGTCTTGATGTAGGCTGGCTGCCATCGAACGTATGGACTCCATACGAAAGGTCTGAATCTTTAGAAAGCGATTTAGGCGTTTGAGGTCTAAGATAGGCCTGACGTCGCCATTGGGCTTTGGTATTATGAAAAGGTTGGAGTAGAATCCCAGAACCCATTCCTGGGTTGGTACTTCTACAATTACTCCTTGGAGCAAGAGACGATCCAATGCTTTTACAAGAGAGGCCCTCTTTAATGGGTCGCTTGGAAGACTTGACTCCTGAAAATGAGGAGGGGGGACTTCCCGAAACTCTAGCCTGCAGCCCGTGGCTACCACGGATAGTACCCAAGAGTCGGGAATTCTGGCCTCCCACACTTCGGAGAAAAACCGAAGCCTTCCCCCCACCCAAGAGAGTGGGGGCGCCCCTTCATGAATCTGACTTGATGACTGGTTTAACCGGCTTGCGAGACCATGGCCTCTTGCCGGCTTGTCCTTGTGGGCGGCTATTTAATGCTGAACGCCCGGGAGGCCGTCGATACTGACGGGAAGTTGAAGGGGCCGAGCCTGCGAAGGCCTGTCGCTTAAACGCGGGCCCACGCGATCTTTTCTTGACAGCAAGAAAGAACTTTTACCACTTGATATGGTCTGGATATATTTATCTAGGTCTTCACCGAATAGTCTGCCACCATGAAAGGGAAATCCTGCCAAAAGCCTTTTGCAGGGTGCCTCTGCTGACCAGTTCTTCAGCCACAAAAGGCGACGCATATGAACCAACAGCAGAGATAGACGGGACGCCTGTTGAATGGAGTCCTTAATAGCATCTACTGCAAAGCAGAGAACCCTTGGTAGGTCTGCCAATTCACGAGTTTGCTGAGCCGGCATGTCCCATAATATCTGTTTAGTCTGATCCTTTAACGCCTGACAAACGCCAATGGCTGCCACTGCTGGCTGAACCACGGCACCTACTGTGGTAAAAGAAGCCTTCAGTAGGGTCTCCAATTTTTTGTCGACCGGATCTTTGAACATCTGGACATTTTCAACCGGACAGGTCAGGGATTTATTCACGCAGGAAATGGCTGCGTCCAAAGTAGGGAGTGCCCATTTCTTTGCAAATTCCTCTTCCATAGGATAGAGAATAGAGAACCTTTTAGGAGGGATAAAGATCCTATCAGGTTGAGCCCAATCCTGAAAAATCACGCTCTCCAGAAGGGGGTGAATCGGAAAAGACGCACAACATAATGGTGCCTTTTGAAGAACCTAAAGAGGATACCGCAGGGGCTAATAGTTCTGACACTGGAAGTTTAAAAGCAGTGCGAACCATATCTGTCAGAGACTGGATCCACAGGCTCTCCGCTTGAGAAGCCGAAAAAAAAAAATTCATCTACAGTGGAACCCTCAATGTCTGAACCGTCGGGACTCGGGTCCGCTTGATCCTCCTGTGGGTCCAATTCCTCCGAAGAGAGGACCTCTGCATCTGAAAACACCAATCTAGGTGACGGGGATCTAGCCCGTTTGCCACTTGGCAAAGAGCGGGCAATCAAATCAGTTAACCTTTCCTCTAGCCCACCCAGGGTGGTCGCTAGCATTTCTTCCGTAACGTAAACGGGAATGGGTTGATTGGGGGCCGCCTCTGCCCCTAGCACCCTCAATGGCTCCTGCAACATGCTACTCGGTGGTCTATCTGGTGAGGGTGGGACCGTTGGAGCCTGGCCCAAATCCTCTGACCCCGATGGAGACCTCTTTAGTTTTTTGGCACCCTTTGCAGCCTTAGCTGGTCCTGATCCCTTGGGAGCCATTGCACAACCTTGAGACACCCCTGTAGCCAACACCCAACTGTTGTAGCTAGAAGTGAATCATTAATAAGAACAGGCTATGGTAAAAAATTATATATATATATTTTTTTCAAATTTCCACACGCCCGAGAAGGCGGCAATACCGAGGAAATCCTGTGAGTATTGCAACACCAATGCCCGATAGCCGGAGCCCAAGGTTGCACCGACTCAGATACTGCCGGATCTAAGGCTGAGTCCCTTTAAGAAAAAAACTCTTTTTTTTTTTTTGTCAGTATGGAGCTAAGTCCAGACCTGAAGATCCACAAACCACCACTAGGTGTCACTGCATAGCCAGAATGGCTCAGCTGCGTGCTCTGTGTCCTCTCTCTCCTTTGCTCTCAGGAGGGAATGACCAGCCAGGAAATGCTTTGCTTTAACTGAGACCTGACACTGCTGGCCCGCACCCCCCCCCACCCCCCCCCCCACGCTGAAACCAACATGGAGGAAGCAGAAAGCAGAGGAGAAGCATGGACCAGTGCTAGCAACCCAACAGACACCAGGTAAGCACCAATACTTAATGTAGTGCACACACAGAGGAAGCTGTCCCCATAGGCTTCCTAAGAAACAGGAGTTTCACCAGCATTCCCCCTTTATAGTACGTGGGGCTGCAGTATCATGCTAACAGGCAGATCTGGGGGGAGTAGCAAATACATATCTTTAAAAGCATACATATACCTACATGTTATCTGGGTAAACATTAGTACATCCCATCCTGCCTCAAAAGACATAGTGGAGATAGTGGCTGATGCACAAGCATACCATTAGCCGACCCAGAACCCCCAGGGGGATACCTACTGTCGAACCAAGTCCTGCAGGTTCCCTCTTACCTGCTCCATGCCGCAGGGTATTGCAAAATGCAAGAGGCCCAACCTTCCCCCATCTCCGTGGGTATTGTCTTGGACCTTCAGGGACCGGGGTCCTGTGTTAAGGAACCCACACACCTGGACCTATATAGCATCCTGGCATCAGTAGCGTTTAGTTCTTGGAAGAGACTAAGGCACTGGAGCCCAGAATCCAGCCCTCCAAGGAGAGGCATTATAGGCAAAACCCCACTCCAGCAGGGCCCGGGTACCGTACACCTTGGCTTTGAAGCACTTCGGACGGATCCGGCTAGCTATCCTGGGTCCCGAGACCTCCGAGGGACAGCTAGACGTGACCAACACCTAAGACACTGGCGAAAAAACTGAAGCACTCCCAGTGGGAGGGGGTTATATAGGGAGGAAACTTCCTGTGAAATTGATTACACCAGTGTCCATCACCTGAAGGTACCCATATAACCCAAGTGTAATGGCTATGCACTCTGTGTCCCGTGATGTACGATAAAGAAAAATACATATAAAATATACAAAAACATTAACTTGGTAAAGAAGACTTGGCAGACGACCAGTTAGCTGCCTTGCAAACTTGAGACCCAGGCGCCTGATGTTGGAGCATCCTGGTACAGTGTGTCGTAATAGGGAAGGGAGAAGCCCGACCCTTAAAGGCATAAGCTTGGACGACTGTGCGCCTGATTTATTGAGTAATAGTGATAGAGGAACCCGCTAGACCTTTTTGTGGGCCGTCCACAATCACAAAAATAGAACTCAACCTCTGGAATGAGGTTGTAGCAGACAGGAACACATGTGAAGGGAGCAGACACTATGAAGAAGGGACAATATTCTCATTCAGATGACAATCACTCCTCAGGAAGGAGGGATACAGATGGAAAACCACTATATCCCTGTGTAAAACCAAACAGGGAGACTTACAAGACTAGTCAGCTCTGCAGCGCATGGAAGAGATAACAACGAGAAGAGGCGACTTTCTGCAAAAGAGTAAGCAAAGGAAGATTCCCAATCTTCTCAAGGGAGGCTTCTGAAGAACTGGAAAAAAAAAATCAGGCTCAACGGCAGAAACGGAGATCACACTGGAAGAGCTACATGCCTTAGCCCTGCCTTAGCAGAAACTTAGCTCATAATGGCCAGCTTTTGATCAATGCCCAGTTTAAGAAAGCCACGATACCGAGAACGAATGCAGGTGTAAATACGCAGCCTCGCACTATGAAAAGTAAGCCTTCCAAATACAAATGGCAAATCTTCCAAGAGGTGGCGTTACATGCCTTCAACACAATGGGAATCACAGGGCTTAACAACCCCACGTCTATAATAACATGGCTTCCAGCAGCAGTGTGCCCCACCGCAAACAGATTTGATTAAACACATCTGGGAGACTGACCACTTTTCCTTAATTCAGCTTTAGAGGACTGTGGTAATCCACCTGCCAGTATTCTACTTCCAGAATGTGGATAAAAAAATGTGTAGCGCTAAATAAATAGAATATAAATAAATATATCTATGTGCTAAAAAATTGTATGTGATTAGAAAATATGATCATAGAAAGAATATTTTGTGAAAAAATAACCAACTATACACAATAAAAAAAAAAAAAAAAAAAAAAAAAAATGACCAGTAACCAGTGAACAAAATTAAATAGTCACTAATATAAGAAATGGAATGTCCTGAACAAAAAAATTGCAATCGATGTCCAAATCCAAAAGCTATAAGTGTTCAATATAAACAAGTGATGTCCTCTATGCACACTCTTGTGTGGTGATATAAAAAAGGAAGAAGACCTTCACCCAATAAAGCATGGAGGCTTACCAGATCAAGTGGACTCTGCCAGCTATACAGACTGGAGAGTCACATAAGCTTTGGATCATCCAGCGTGGATCGAAGCCTCATAGAACTGCCGGTGACAGGGATGTACGTCAGTATAGTAATCCGGGAGGGGGACTTCAGTTATCCAGGGCTTGATGCTCAGTAGGTATACGTTGAGAATGGTGTGTAGGAGAAAAGAAGGAGCAATAGTGTGATACCGTCACGGTATTAAAAGATTTAATAAGTAATGAACTTACATGGATCAGGATAAAAAAAGCGCGCTTGCAGTCATAATGTGGCGACAGTAGAATCTTCCCTGTGGCGACAGTAGAATCTTCCCCTTTGACAACGTGTTTGTACACGAAACGCGTCAGGGAAGATTCTACTGTCGCCACATTATGACTGCAAGCGCGCTTTTTTTATCCTGATCCATGTAAGTTCATTACTTATTAAATCTTTTAATACCGTGACGGTATCACACTATTGCTCCTTCTTTTCTCCTACACACCATTCTCAACGTATACCTACTGAGCATCAAGCCCTGGATAACTGAAGTCCCCCTCCCGGATTACTATACTGACGTACATCCCTGTCACCGGCAGTTCTATGAGGCTTCGATCCACGCTGGATGATCCAAAGCTTATGTGACTCTCCAGTCTGTATAGCTGGCAGAGTCCACTTGATCTGGTAAGCCTCCATGCTTTATTGGGTGAAGGTCTTCTTCCTTTTTTATATCACCACACAAGAGTGTGCATAGAGGACATCACTTGTTTATATTGAACACTTATAGCTTTTGGATTTGGACATCGATTGCAATTTTTTTGTTCAGGACATTCCATTTCTTATATTAGTGACTATTTAATTTTGTTCACTGGTTACTGGTCATTTTTTTTTTTTTTTTTTTTTTTTTTTTTATTGTGTATAGTTGGTTATTTTTTCACAAAATATTCTTTCTATGATCATATTTTCTAATCACATACAATTTTTTAGCACATAGATATATTTATTTATATTCTATTTATTTAGCGCTACACATTTTTTTATCCACATTATTTTTTGCTTATTGTTTTCTATTAGCTGTGTTTAGCGGCTCACATTATTTACCTAAAGCAGCGCGATATTTCTCCAATCTATCTACAACTTACTTCCAGAATGTAAATGGAAGAGAGAGTCGGTACGGGAAGTTCTGCCCACTAAAGACTTTGTGAGGCCACCAGCGTTGCTGCCGAGTTCTTGGAGTGCCACAATTAAATTAAGCGCAACCCCCACTGCAAAGCGCAAGGGTGCTGATGTCCAGGTCAAACTGTAGGTACATGTCCCTGATGTCTATGGAGGCCAGAGAAATCTGAGAAAGGGAGGCCAGAGAAATCGGAGAAAGGGAGGCCACCACAGAACAGATGGAGTCCATCTAGAACCATAAACAGGTTAGAATAAAAGTCCCCAAAACCTTTCTGGGTCCAGAACCGGGGCTATTATGCTCTGGAGAAGAAAATACTGCCCGCCCTGTAAACAGCCTCCTGTGGACAAGACAGGGAGCGATGAAGAGTGGAAAGAAAGATCTTGTCTGGTAGATAGGAAGGAAACTCCACCTAGTAGCCTGACAGAATAAGTTTGTGGACCCATTTGTCAGAAAGCAGAGAAATCCACAGGTACACAAACCAATGAAGACAACCCTTCCACCCCAATGGAAATAGGTGGGTGCAAGCCTTCATCCTATGGAGGGCTTATTCAATGGATTTTTTTAAAGATATGTTTAAAGGACCAAAGTCAATGAAATAAGTGAACCAATAATTTCCCCAAATTTTTGGACTACAGGGCAAAATCAATGTAATTTGTTCACAGGTTTAGTGGGGCCTGTGAGGCCAGGAGCACTTGGTGCCCCCCACAGGAGTGTTAAAAGGGCTTGGATCCCTCATTCAAGGAACCTGGTGAGCAAAAAAAATCACTTGAGTGCAGAGAAGCATGCACTGTTGCACCCACATTTCCTGGATTGCGGGAGAAGGTATTCTTTCCCAAACAGCACTTGATGACATCGTCCAGAGTAGAAGAGCCGTTCACCCTGGGATGTTAAATCGGCCAAGACCTTCTAAGATGTTTTTTCAACACTTAAGCCAGAGAACCATGGCCGAGATAGAGAACTTTGAAAAAGTCCGGGCCGGCATCAGAGGATGCATCACAGCGTAATTATTAAGATAGTAAAAATATAATACCTTGAAGTGGACCTAGCATCAGATATGTTGTTTGTTTGTTTGTTAGGTACATGAACGTGCATTATTGTGTAAGAGCAACACTTTCAGGTATTTTTTTTTTGCTTTCACAGAGATTTAAGGTACTCACGCAAACAATACCTTTATTAATTTCTGTTTACAGAAGTATGGTGCCAGAGAACAAAAAAGAAATGGTGGAAGGATGTTTCCCAATAATGATTGATGAATACTCACAATCCCAACATGAAAAGTAAATAAAAAAGGAATTGAACAAGAAGGGTTGAGGAGGGACCTCTTCCCAACTTTAGGGATCTTTATGTGAGGTATCAATCTTAGTAATAAGGTAGGCACACCAAAACACGTATGTTGATTATCAAAATTAGAAAATTTAATTTACATAAAAACAAAGTTATATATACAGATAGAACAAGGTGAATAGACGACCACAATATTTACAAACAAGGCACAAACGAGGTTGATACACTATTGCCAACTAGTTTCGCATTTATATGCTTCTTCAGGGCTTTGCACCTTGGTCTCTTCTGAAAGATAGTCGTCTGTATATAATAATAAATGCCATTAGAGAAGAACAGCAAATATAACAAATTTATATAGAATTTTTCATATAAAGTATCAACATTTCACCAATAGTTAATACTCAATGATAAATGAACATCATACAGTATAAATAAAGACGTGTGCTTACCAATCCTGTTTGTAAGTTAATGTGACTAGACAAAAAGTCATTACCTCGGACAAAGGAGGTAATGTTGTGGTGATGGATAAAGCACAATACGTAAGAATGTGTGAAAGAATATTAAGCAATGGTGATTGGTACAAAGTTATACCTGAGGAAGATGTTCCTAAGGCGAGGTCCCAATACCTGTCAATTATTACTGATGCATATCAAGGAAATCTCATTGATAAAGATTTACGGGAATACCTAGAGATAAAATGGCCCATAACTCCAACTTTTTACGCACTACCCAAAGTGCACAAAAACATAGAAGATCCCCCAGGCCGCCCAATAATATCAGGGATTGGAAGTCATACTGAAACAGCTAGCAAATATATCGATATCCAACTAAGACCTCATGTCATGGGCCTACCCTCCTTCCTTAAGGACACTCTTGAACTGCTAAAAGTTATTGAGGGGATGGTTGTGCCACCAGGTGCAATCCTGGCAGCCATAGATATAGAGGCACTATACTCCAGTATTCCCCACACAAAGGGTGTAGAAGTGATCTCAGCCTTTCTAAGAGAGCAAGATCACAATAATTGGAAACTCTGCCAATTTGTGACGACCCTATTGGAACATGTTTTAAATAATAACATGTTTCTTTTCAATGGCGCCACTTACCTCCAGGTACAGGGGGTTGCGATGGGGACTTTCGTGTGCCCCATCGTATGCCAACCTGTACCTGGGGGGGTGGGAGAGGACTATCTTTTCAGATGACGCCGCCATGATATACCTCCGCCACATTCTTTTGTGGCGGAGGTACATCGATGATGTGCTGGTCATCTGGACGGGTTCCGCAGATCTACTGTCTAAATTTATGCAGTACCTATCCACCAATGACTTTAATTTGAAATTTACCATTCAGTCAGATACCAATAGTATTCCATTTCTTGATTTGAGACTATTTATAAGTAACGATGGTACGGTCTACAGCAACCTGTATAGGAAGGAGACAGCCGGCAACACGATCTTACATTATTCTAGTTCTCATCCACGGCCTCTGATACGAAGCATTCCCTATAGCCAATATCTCAGAATAAGACGTAATTGTACAAAAGAGGAAGATTTTGAGCGAGAAGCATATGCTCTTTATGAGCGCCTCCTAAAAAGAGGCTATAGCAAGAAAGTGTTGAAGAGGGCCTATGCGAAAACCAAACTAAGCACACGTGAAACACTATTATTCAGTAATAAGAAAAAAGAGAAAAAAGAATCTAGTTCCACCACTAAATTAGTTACAACCTTTAGTACCAATCAGGAAGTTTTCCGTAGGATAATTAATAACAACTGGCATTTTCTTGCGGAGGACCCTGTGCTTTCGAAATATGTCTCTGGAAGGCCACAAATTGTCTACAGAAAATCTAGATCGATTAAAGATAACTTGATACACAGCCATTTCACCCCTGAACCAACAAACATTGAAGCCTCGGGTGGATTTGGAACCTACAGATGTGGGAACTGTAAATACTGCCCCTGGATTCAGGAGGGTGATAGATGTCCATTACCAAGAGGAGGCTTTTTGAAGTCCAAAAAACTTTGCGGATTGCACCACCATCGGCATTGTTTATCTGGCTAGTTGCCGATGTGGTGCTTTCTACATCGGTAAAACCAAACGCCCCTTCGCTAGAAGAATCCAGGATCACCTATATTACTTGGATGCTGGCCTTCTATATACTCCAATCTGTAACCACATAGGACTACACCATAGCTATGATCCTTTGTTTTTCTTTTTCTTTTTTTGCATTGGAGGTAATCTCCGTGCCAGAAAGGGGCGGTGACTTTGACAAAAAAATCCTACAACGCGAAGCACGCTGGATTTTCAATCAGAGAGCAACCTACCCCCCTGGCCTTAATACCTCATTATCATACCGGTCATTTCTTTAAAAATGAAAATGGGATATTAAAGTTTCTATGTTAAAGGGCCATAACTTTTTGGTTCCTTTCTCAAGGCTGTATGGGATAACTGTGGTGGACCCTTAAACCACTATCAGTCCCATACATCCTTGAAAGAATAGCTGTTGTATAATATACAATATATGTATTCATTATATTTGTTTTTTGTTTGTTGTTTTTTATTCTTGAATTCTGACCTATCTATCTAACTGCTTATAATGTCTGTCTACTTCGTTAGCTAAACCTGAATCCACTGATCAGAAATACAGCATTAAACATGTATCGCACACTACGGTGATGTATATACAATCTATTTATAAAAAGATATTAATGTTCTGTTATTATCCTAGTTGGATGTATGTGACGAGCGCCTCACTGGTTCCTGCTGACTTGGACTAATACCTGAGCGGGATCTGTCTTATGTGGTTGATTGTGCGTCTCAAGGGAAGGCCAACCTGATTTTCAGGGAATGGCCCTCCCTTCCCTCCGTCTTTTTCTAAACGGAGGGAATGCGCCGCCTACCTGCCTTGGATTGGCCATCTGCCAATAGGTGCTGGCCACTCGCGGGGACGTACAGCGTCTTTGTTTGCGCTTTCACGCCCGCTCGACTGTCCTCACTTCCGGGTCTGCGCGCGCATCTGTTGGGACGCACGGACCGGAAGTGATGTCAGAGGTCACTATTGACCTTTCACTTCCGGTGAGGGTGAGCATTTAAAAAGTGGCGCTGACAATCCTCACGTCAGACGCCGCTCTGGATGCACGAGGTATACCACCATCCATCGGAACTTGGGTCACATTGCGACCAAAGGACTTTACCCGTCTCATGACTCCTATCATTACCACCTGCTAAAAGAAGGTAATAACTCCTATATTCGTTACCATCTATGCAAACATTCAGCTTACAACAAACCTTATTTCTTTACTGGTGCATCTAAAATGATACATCTTTGCCTGCTAGGTAATGTTGATTTTTCATTGTTACCATTATCATGGATAAACTGTTTCACCTGCTTCTCTTTGGAATAATAACAACCAAGAGACAGCTTATAGCATTTACTAATAATAATATTATCACATTATTGTTTGGAACACCACCTAGCGGTAAAATAGGGTATAGCTGTTAGACATTTTCCCCTGGCATTATATCCTTACTATGGGGTATTATGACCATCATGAAATCTATTAATTTCATAAATTATACTGTATGCTAATTTGTTAAGACTTCAGTTTCCCTTCAGTTAATTAATAAATATATTAATATTTTATGTATATCTTTTTGATATACAATTAATAACAATATATGATTTGATAAAAATTAAATTAAATGCTTGTGCTAGCACTTGATATGAAATTAAATAACATAATCAAGAACATTCTACCATGAACCTAGGACATTTTCTTTTATATATCCATTTCTGATAATTTTCAGAATTCAAGTTTGGGAGTGGTACAAAACCTCAACACCCTATCACCCACATTGCATGACCAGGTGGATCTGGCTTCCACAGGTTCTTTTTCCGCCTTTTGGGTTTGGTCTTATGCTGCAGGGATGAGAGGGGCGGCGCGACTTTTTGTCTAGTCACATTAACTTACAAACAGGATTGGTAAGCACACGTCTTTATTTATACTGTATGATGTTCATTTATCATTGAGTATTAACTATTGGTGAAATGTTGATACTTTATATGAAAAATTCTATATAAATTTGTTATATTTGCTGTTCTTCTCTAATGGCATTTATTATTATATACAGACGACTATCTTTCAGAAGAGACCAAGGTGCAAAGCCCTGAAGAAGCATATAAATGCGAAACTAGTTGGCAATAGTGTATCAAACCTCGTTTGTGCCTTGTTTGTAAATATTGTGGTCGTCTATTCACCTTGTTCTATCTGTATATATAACTTTGTTTTTATGTAAATTAAATTTTCTAATTTTGATAATCAACATACGTGTTTTGGTGTGCCTACCTTATTACTAAGATTGATACCTCACATAAAGATCCCTAAAGTTGGGAAGAGGTCCCTCCTCAACCCTTCTTGTTCAATTCCTTTTTTAGAAGTATGGTGCCATTTTTGTTCAGGTATCATTCTTAGGCTGGGTTCACACTACACTACACGAATTTCATCCTACTTTGCTCTGCGACATTTGTCCTACATTCATCCTACATTCATCCTACATTGGTCCTACATCCATCCTACTTTCATGAACAGGATACTACTTTGGTCCTACTTTGTTATTGTCTGACTTGTTCTTTGACCAATCAAAACAATCCCAGAGTGAGATAAATTCATTTTACTGCTGCTGTAATCACATGTCAGATGGCAAAAGTCGGATGGTTAGGACAAGGCTCCTACTTTGGTCCTACTTCAATGATATTCAATGGGCTGAAGTAGGATCAATGTAGGACCAAAGTAGTACAGGGAGTAGTTTCAAAGTCGGACCGACTTGTGTAGGACCAGTTAAGACAGCTCTAATAGGGAAACATTGATTTTCACACGTCATGCTACATTAGCCCCCAATGTAGGAGCGTTGTCGGAAGAAGTGTGAACCCAGCCTTAGGCTGGGTTCACACTACACTACACGACTTTCATCCTACTTTGCTCTGCGACATTTGTCCTACATTGATCCTACATTGGTCCTACATCCATCCTACTTTCATGAACAGGATACTACTTTGGTCCTACTTTGTGATAGACTGACTTGTTCTTTGACCAATCAAAACAATCCCAGAGTGAGATAAATTCCTTTTACTGCTGCTGTAATCACATGTCAGATGGCAAAAGTCGGATGGTTAGGACAAGGCTCCTACTTTGGTCCTACTTCAATGATATTCAATGGGCTGAAGTAGGATCAATGTAGGACCAAAGTAGTACAGGGAGTAGTTTCAAAGTCGGACCGACTTGTGTAGGACCAGTTAAGACAGCTCTCATTGGAAAACATTGATTTTCACACGTCATGCTACATTAGCCCCCAATGTAGGAGCGTTGTCGGAACAAGTGTGAACCCAGCCTTAGGCTGGGTTCACACTACACTACACGACTTTCATCCTACTTTGCTCTGCGACATTTGTTCTACATTGATCCTACATTGGTCCTACATCCATCCTACTTTCATGAACAGGATACTACTTTGGTCCTACTTTGTGATAGACTGACTTGTTCTTTGACCAATCAAAACAATCTCAGAGTGAGATAAATTCCTTTTACTGGTGCTGTAATCACATGTCAGGTGTCAAAAGTCGGATGGTTAGGACAAGGCTCCTACTTTGGTCCTACTTCAATAATATTCAATGGGCTGAAGTAGGATCAATGTAGGACCAAAGTAGTACAGGGAGCATTTTCAAAGTCTGATCTAATTGTGTAGGACCAGTTAAGACAGCTCTCATAGGGAAACATTGATTTTCACACGTCATGCTACATGAGCTCCCAATGTAGGAGCGTTGTCGGAACAAGTGTGAACCCAGCCTCAGTCAGTATCTAGTTTCTGGACTGAGATGCTGGCTCACAGCTGACACAATCAAATAAATCAAAAAGGATAGCAACAATGGTTAGTTCACAAATGAGCTTCTATTACTATACAAGAGTATTATATAACAGTTTACATGTATTTCATTTAGATTTACACATTTGAACACAGCTTCTGTTTAGCAGATACTGAGCTTAAAAGTGTATGTTAATCCAATTACTAAAATCTCTTACCTGCTGTTAGATGCGTAGAAGAGATAGTGTGCCTCGAAAGCACTTCCTATTATAGGGTAAAAAAAACTCTCTCCTTGTCTCCCAGTTGTGCTCATTTGTTGTCACCAACTCACACAGAATTACAAGGAAAGTTGCAAGTACCAATTTTAACTGCTTGCCAACCAGCCACTGCAGTTATACTGCGGCAGGTTGGCCGGCAGTGCAAATCACTGTAGATGTACGTCGGGCTCGTACACAGCGATTTGTGGGCGCACGTGCCAGCGGGGGAGCCAATCAGCTGGTCTAGAGGACTAGATGTCCTCGGGCCACCCGCGATCGTTCCCTGCAGTGACAGAATGGGGATCCGCCATAGAAAACAAGGCAGATCTCCATTCTGACCGGGGATAACATATACAGTAGATCCTGTCTGTCTGCTATGCAGAAATATGGATCTGTGTGTTGTTCCAGGCAGCCCATCCCCTCACACATTTAGAAAAAACACATTTAACACCTTGATCGCCCCTGATCTTTACCCCTTCCCTGCCAGAGTCATTAGTACAAAGTCAGTGCATATTTTTAGCACTGATCACTGTAATAATATTACTGGTTCCCAAAAAAGTGTTAAAAATGTCAGCTAGATGTCTGATCTGTTCACTGCAATGTGGCAGTTCTGCTAAAAAAAAAAAATCACTGATCACCGCCATTACTAGTAAAAAAATAAAATAATAATAATACAAATGCCATAAATCTTTCCCCTATGTTGTAGATGCTATAACTTTTGCGCAAACCTATCAATATACGCTTATTGTTTGTTTGTTTTTTACTAAAAATATGCAGCAGAATACATATTGGTCTAAATGTATGAAAAACATTTTTTTTTTTGGGGGGGGGGGGGGGTGTTTTATAGCAGAAAGTAAAAAAAAAAAAAAAGGGAGAACATTTTTATTCATGAACAGCGTTGCACAATTGTCAAAGTAACGCAGTGCTGTATCGCAAAAAAAGGGATTTTTAAATACAGCTTACCTGTAAAATCCTTTTCTTGGAGTACATCACGGGACACAGAGCGGCATATTCATTACTATATGGGTTATATGGAGTACCTTCAGGTGTGGACACTGGCAATCTCAAACAGGAAGTCCCCTCCCTATATAACCCCCTCCCCTAGAGGGAGTCCCTCAGTTTTGTAGCAAGCAGTATGCCTCCCAAAATGTTCACCCAAAAGAGGGGTGGGAGCTCTGTGTCCCGTGATGTACTCCAAGAAAAGGATTTTACAGGTAAGCTGTATTTAAAAATCCCTTTTTCTTTCTCGTACATCACGGGACACAGAGCGGCATATTCATTACTATATGGGATGTCCGAAAGCAATGCTTTAATGAGGGGAGGGAGACATCTTCCAAAGAAGGATTCAATTTAGAGGTATACTCAAATAATAATAATAATTCCAACTTAGTCAAGAAAAAAACTTTTTTTTTTTTTTACAACCAAGGTTGCCCTGATCCCGAGGATCTTAAACTGCAGCCTGTAGTATGCCTGTCCAAAGGCAGAATCCGCATTCCTTCTCACGTGTAGTTGATAAAACTTTGTAAACGTGTGGACTGATGACCACGTCGCCGCCTTGCATATCTGAGCCATAGAGATCTGATGGTGTGCTGCCCAGGAGGCGCCCATGGCCCTGGTAGAATGGGCCTTTACCGACAAAGGAGGAGGCAACCTCTTCAAACCGTAGGCTTGAATGATTAATTGTCTAATCCATCTCGAGATGGTGGATTTTGCAGCTGCCTGCCCCTTCTTGGGGCCATCTGGTAGAACGAACAACACATCTGTTTTCCGGATCTTTTCTGTAGCTTTAAGATAGGCCTTCATGGCCCGGACAATATCCAAGGTATGCAGCAACCCCTCCTTTCTAGATGTGGGTTTCGGAAAGAAGGATGGAAGTACCAAATCCTGGTTCAAGTGAAAATTGGATATAATCTTTGGTAGAAAGGAAGGATGGGGCCGGAGAACTGCCCTGTCCTTATGTAGAACGAGATATGGTTCCTTACAAGATAAGGCTGCTAATTCTGACACTCTCCTGGCCGAAACTATGGCGACCAAGAAAACCAACTTTCTTGTCAGTAAAACTAAAGGAATCTCAGCCAACGGCTCAAAGGTTGTCTCTGTAGAGTGGACAGGACAAGATTTAAGTCCCATGGACAAATTGGTGACTTGACAGGAGGATTAATACGCAAGACCCCCTGTATGAAGGTCTTTACCAGCGAGTGGGTGGCCAGCGGCCTCTGAAACCACACTGACAGAGCTGAAATCTGTCCCTTGATTGTGCTTAAAGCCAGGCCTTTATCCACTCCTAGCTGGAGAAAACTTAACACCCTATCAATGGTATATTTGCGGGAATTCCATCTTTTGGATTCACACCAGCCTACGTAGTTCCTCCACACCCTGTAATAAATCACCCTGGAGGCCGGCTTTCTAGCCCTAATCAGGGTAGGAATTACCTGCCTAGACAGACCTCTACCCCTGAGAATCAGGGATTCAGCCTCCAGGCCGTCAAATTTAGATGTTGTAATGTAGGGTGGAGGATCGGGCCTTGTGAGAGTAGGTCTGGTCGTAGAGGAAGAGTCCAAGGGTCTCCCACTGCCATCTTCAGGACTAGTGAGTACCATGTCCTCCGGGGCCAAGCTGGAGCTACTAGAATGACCGGCTTGTGCTCCACTCTGATCCTGCGCAACAGGCGAGGAAGTAACTGTAGCGGAGGGAATGCATATAGAAGTTTGAATTGATGCCAAGGGCAAACCAACGCATCGGTTCCGCAGGCATAGGGTCCCTCGCTCGAGACACGAACCTGTCTAGTTTCTTGTTGAACCTGGATGCCATTATATCTACGTCTGGCATTCCCCACCTCTGGCAGATTGTCTGAAAGACCTGGGGATGCAGAGACCACTCCCCTGGCAACAGACTCTGGCGACTTAAGAAGTCTGCCTGCAGGTTGTCCACTCCGGGAATGAATATCGCCGAAATGCAGGGTACATGAACCTCTGCCCACTGAAAAATCAAGCTCACCTCCCTCTGAGCGGCCTGACTCCTGGTTCCCCCTTGGTGGTTTATGTATGCCACCGCTGTGGCATTGTCTGACTGGATTCTCACGGGAACCCCTGTAATCTGGAGGTCCATGCCAGAAGGGCTAGGCGAGCAGCTCTGATCTCCAAGATATTGATGGGGAGCTGCCTCTCTGTTTTCACCCAAGTTCCCTGGCGAGAGAACCCCTCGAAGACCGCCCCCCAGCCTGCCAGGCTGGCGTCTGTGGTAACTACCTTCCAGACAACAGGGCTGAAGGATCTTCCCTTTAGAAGATTCTGAGGGTTCAACCACCAGGCCAGGCTTTGTCGGACCCTTGATGATAGCGTCAAAGGGGACTCTAAGGCATGTGCTCTCTTGCCCCAGGCTGCTAGAATGGCTGCCTGTAGGACGCGAGTGTGGATCTGAGCGTATGGTACTGCCTCGAACGTGGCCACTAGCTTGCCTAGTAATCGCATACACAGGCGAATAGTTGTTTTTTTCTCGCTTAGAACCAACTGAACCAACCCCTTGATAGCCTCGATCTTTACAAGGGGCAGGAACACCCTTTGCTGTTCTGTGTCTAACCTCATGCCGAGGTATTCCAACTGCTTTGTAGGCTGGAACGCTGACTTTTCCCGGTTTAGGACCCAGCCGAATCCTTCGAGGTACTGAACCGTGAGGTTTACTGCCTGTTGCAGACACGGCCGTGAGTGATCTATGATTAAAAAGGTCGTCCAAGTACGCTAGGACTGTGACCCCTTGGATCCTTAAATTGGCCAGAACTGGGGCTAGGATCTTCGTGAATACCCGGGGGGCCGTGGCCAGCCCGAAGGGGAGCGCCCTGAATTGGAGCGCCCTGAATTGGAAGTGTCGCTGCCCCACCGCGAAGCGTAAAAATCTTTGATGCGACTGAAAGATTGGTACATGAAGGTAAGCATCCTTTATGTCTATGGAAGCCAGAAAATCGTCCCTCTGAAGCGCGGCGGCTGCTGACCGGATGGATTCCATCCGGAAGGAACGAACCCTTAGGTAACCGTTTAACCTCTTTAGGTCCAAGATTGGCCTGACATCGCCGTTGGGCTTTGGTATGACAAAGAGATTGGAATAGAAACCTAGCCCTTGCTCTTGGGCTGGCACCTCTATTATTACGTCCTGGCAAAGCAGGTGATCCAAAGCTGCCAGCATTGAGGCCTTCCTTGCTGGATCCTTTGGTAGCCTTGACTCTTGAAAATGAGGCGGAGGAAAGTTTAGAAACTCCAGTCTGTAGCCTGCGGTTACAGACGCCCGGACCCACTTGTCGGGGATCTTGGCTTCCCAAACTTCTGAGAAGAAACGAAGCCTTCCCCCCACCCGCGAGAGTGGGGGCGCCCCTTCATAAGGCAGACTTAGGTGCTGTCTTTGTCGGCTTGCGATACCATGGCCTCTTACCCCCAGGGGCCTGTCCCTGTGATCTACTGTTAACGTTGGATCGTGTGGGCGGCCGTCGATACTGCCTGGAATTTGAGGGCCCTGAGACAGGAAAGAGCTGCCTTTTAAATGTAGGACCCCAGAATGTCTTTTTGACCGGTAAAAGGGTACTTTTGCCACTTGAAATAGTCTGAATGTATTTATCCAGATCCTCCCCGAAGAGTCGTCCTCCATGGAAGGGAAACCCTGCCAGAAGCTTTTTTTTTTTTCTTCAATATTTTTTATTGAGTATTTTGGTTTACAAGTAGAACAAAATGAGAATAAAATGAGTACATTCCAGTTTTTCGTCAAGAATGGTTACACAGAGTCAGAAACAGCAAACAGCATATTGTCAAACATTACAATTTGGCAGCTTAAGCCAGACATAGCAACAGTATTAGGTTTCACAGAACATTTCTCAAACATACAAGGTGTAAGGAGGTATGTTGAAGCTAGAACCCTGGTCGTCCGGGCGGTCTAAACCGACCTCCGGAGTCACAGAAACAATGCTACGTTAGGCCAATGTGCCCATGCATGCCACTTCTTTTGAGCTTCCGCCAGACGTCCCTTGCTGGAGGCCAGCGTGAGCTCAAAACTGTGGTGGAGGTTCACTAGGTCAATAACATTTTCTATTTTCGGGGACTCGGTCGATTTCCAGAGTCTGGCAATACTCAGCCGAGCTGCCAGCAGGATGTTAGTGACTACTAGTTGTGTGTCCCTTGGTGTTTGGTCAATGTCTATGTTCAGAAGTGCCAGAGGTGCTGATGGGAGTATAGGGTGACTTGCTAGGTCGAGAGTATTCGGAAGATGGTAGTCCAATACTTGGTAATGGACGGACAGGACCAGAATATGTGCATTAGATCACCCTTGGCATTTCCACATCTCCAGCAGGTGTCGGGGCTATTGTTGCTAAATTTAGCTAACCTAGCCGGGGTGAGGTACCAACGTAGCGACAATTTCGTAGTAAGTTCCCTTAGTGCCGCATTACATGTAGCTGTATAAATGGACCGAAGTGCAGACTGCCATTGGTCTGCAGACAGAGTTTGTCCCAAGTCTGCGTCCCATTGGAAGTGTGGTTTGGATTTCTCTAATACCGTTTTTTGGCGGAAAGAGTTGTAGAAGAGGGAAATTCCTTTTTTTTTGGATGGAGCAGAAGTCAGGAAAGACCACGTAGAAGGGGGGATAGGGTAGCACGGGTTGGGTATCCGAGATAGGCAGTGTCTGATTCTAAGGTAGGTAAAGACTTCCGAATGGGCCAGGTGGAATTTGGTTTGTATTTGGGGAAATGTGAGCAACGTTTCCTCATGTATAATGTCTTGAAGGAGAGATATACCGCTGGATGTCCAGCGCTTCAGATCTAGATCAATAGTACAGTGCCGGAGGCACTGCAGTGGTATGGGAGGATGGAACGGCAGAGGGTGGAGTTCACCTTGGTGAACTAAAAACTTCCAAGCTAAGGCTGATGCTCGCATTGTAGGAGGAGTGAATTAGGCACCAGAGTTCCGTGAGGTATTCCCAGGATCCATTCACGGAGATTATTAGGGTTTATCAAGGTGGATTCCAGCTGTCCCCACAGTGTAAGAGGAGCGGCTGGAACCAGTCTGAGAGTTGTGTAAGGATCGTAGCCCAGTAGTATTCCTTAAAGTCAATGGATCCTGCCCCCCCGGCATGTTTATGCCTGGAGAGCAGTTGTGCCGCACAGCGGGGCTTCTTGCCTTGCCATAGCAGTGTGTTCAGGGTGGTTTGTAGGGAGTGGAAGTAGGATCCTGGAATAGGAATGGGAATTGTCCGGAATAGGTAGAGGAGCTGCGGCAAGTGCAATCATTTTAAATGCTGCGAGCCTCCCAGACCAGGAGAGCTCATGTTTGGCCAGGTCCTGGATGTCTTTTCTGGAGTTTGTCAAGGAAGGGTATGAAGTTGTATTTAAATAGATGTTTGGTGGAGCGAGTCAGTCGGATTCCCAAGTAAGAGATCTCCCGATCTGCCCACGTATAGGGAAATTGTACTTGTAGCAGGTTTTTAGAAGTGGCGTCAAGGCCCAAGTCTAGTATGTAGGATTTGTTAGCGTTAACCTTATAGTATGACACTTCACTGAACCAATGGAGGGTTTTATTGGCTTCGCCTAGGGACGTTGTCGGGTCGGTGAGCATGAGCACAACATCGTCTGCAAACAAACTGATCTTATGAGTGGTGGGGCCCAATTTAAATCCAGAGATCCGTGGATTTTGTCTAATGTGTTCCGCCAGTGGTTCTATGAGAAGATTGAAAATCAGTGGGGATAGCGGGCAGCCCTGTCTGGTGCCGTTGGATATGTTGAATGGTTGGGAGATCATGTCGGCTGAGAACACTCTTGCCGAAGGGGTTGTGTACAAAGCCAGTATAGCTGTGAGTATATGACCCTGGAATCCAAATTTCTCAAGTACGCGTCGCAGGTACCCCCAGTGGATTCTGTCGAACGCCTTCTCTGCATCCAACGATAGGAGCAGAGAAGGCGTTCCGCTAGACTCCGCATGATGTAGAATGTCTATCACCCGTCTTGTAGCATCCGACGCTTGTCTACCTATCGTGAACCCGGACTGGTCCCTATGAACCAATGTGGGCATAATGTTGATAAGTCTCGTAGCAATCGTTTTAGCATAGATTTTTAGGTCTACGTTGAGGAGCGATATTGGGCAAAAATTTTGGGGGAGGTCGGGTCTTTGCCCGGTTTGGGCAATGTAACCACTAGTGCTTGTAAAGATTCCGCAGGAGTTTGGAAGAGGCGATCGCTGTATTAAAAAGTGCGGTTAAAGTAGGTGCCAGCTGTTGGGCAAATTGTTTGAAATATTCCCCTGAGAGACCATCCGGACCAGGGGATTTGCCCATTGGCAGGGATTTTATGGTTGCTAGGATTTCAGGAGCAGTGAAGGGCTCATTAAGTCGGGCCAATTGGTCCGTTGTGAGGGATGGCAGACTAACGTGGTTAAGGAAATTGTCTATTTCAGTCAAGGAAGGTTGGTGAGTGTCACTGTCGTTGCGAAGGTTGTATAGGTCCCCATAGTATGCGCTGAACGCGTCGGCTATTTCTTGAGGGTTTGTGAGTTTTGCATTCGTGTGGGGGTGGTAAAGATAATCGATTTTGCTTTTAGCTTGGCGCCTCTTAATGCGTTGTGCTAGAGCTTTGCCCGCTTTGTTGGACGTGGAGTAGGTATTGGCTTTCCACTTCCTTTGATAATGTTCAAAGGAGTGGAGGAGAAGGAGTCTCAGCTCCTGGCGTAGGGAGAGGATAAGGGCTGTCCTAGTTGGGTCTGGATTGGCTTTGTTTAGTTGTTCGCAGGAGTCTATCTGGGAGACCAGAGTGTCCAATTTTGCAGCTCTGCGTCTCTTGTGTGATGCACTGAGTTTAATTAAGATCCCTCTTACAAACGCTTTGTGCGCGTTCCACACCACGCCTGGATCGGACACGGTTCCCGTATTCAGGTCAAAATATTCTGACAGGTGGTCAGAGATAGTTGGGGAGTAGGAAGGGTGTTGTAAAATATAGTTGTTGCCCGCCACACATACGTGGGCCTTGTGCTAGGAGAGTCCGAAATGGTGATGGTGATAGGGGCATGGTCCGACCAGGTCGCAGTGTGGATCACAGATGCGCTGATAGATTGCAACAGCCATTTGTCAACAAGAAACATGTCAATACGTGAGTACGTTTTGTGGAGGGGGGAGAGGAAAGTGTAATCACGTTCTGATCCGTGATGACACCTCCAAACGTCAAACAGGTCGATTGATTTTATGAATTGCTTTAGAGGGGATTCTCTACGTTTCGAGGTGGAGGTAGAGTCCATAGTTATATCGGGTATTAAATTAAAATCTCCACATATAATCAGGTGGCCCCTTTTAATGGGGTGAATAATTTTCTTTAGTTTTCGAAGGAAGCCGATCTGTTTGACGTTGGGAGCGTAAATGTTAACCAATGTATAATCTGTACCATTGACATTACATAAAAGAATGACATAACGCCCATCCGGGTCGGTTACCACAGAGTGCAGGAGGAATTTGACCGTATCTCTGATTGCGACTCCCCTCTTTTTGGAAGTGAAAGGGGCTGCAAAAACATGGGGAAAGCGTCTGTTGGAGCACAGAGGTGTCCCATTGGACAGAAGGTGGGTCTCTTGGATACACAGTATATCGCAGTTTAGGTCCAGCGCAGTTTTCCATAAGGAGTGCCTTTTAGCAGGGTGGTTTAACCCATTTACATTAAGGGACAGGATCTTAGTCGCCATTGGGGAAAAACGCCGGGAACATGTAGGATAACCAAGGTCACTTACAGTTTGGAGAGCAGGGTGAGCTTATCTGAGTGTAGAACGCAGTACCGTCTGGCAGGAAGTCGTTGGTCAAGGGTCTGTCCCGTGCTAGTCTCTGTGGAGGTAGAGGAGGTGCTGCAACTCAGAATCAAAAGTTAAATAACTGAACAGACAAGAAACAACTGGTGGTATGGCTGAGTGCGGTTTGGAGTGGCTGAGCCACCAATACAGTTAGGAAGCGGAGTGTAGGGACCAAATGGTCAACTAAACCACCGGATTGGGGGGTAAAAGTCCCAAGGCTGAAACAAGTGAAACAAACGAAAAAAAAAAAGAGAAAACAGGATACGGCTGGATGCCAGGGAGAGCATCTGTTAAGTAGATATGGAAAAGCTAGCTCGGAATAATCAGTTCATCTGTTCTGTATCTTCCTCTTGGGTCACAGGGGCACGACGTGCAGGTCTGGGTCCTCTTTGAGCTTTCAAAGCAGACGGATCTTGCGGTGGTTCAGGGAGGATACCCCATGAGTGTAGCATCTGTAGACCTTTCTGCAGGTCTTGGATCACATGTGTGGAGCCATTTTTCGTTACAAGCAGGGTAGCCGGGTAGCGCCATTTGTACTGCACTTTGTTGTTGTGGAGACCCTTTGTGACTGGGTTGAGTTGGCGTCTGAGTTGTAGAGTATATTTTGATAGGTCCGGAAACAGTAGGACCCCTTCAAACGGGGCCTGCAGCGGTGGGCCCCCCCTGACGTTTGCTAGTAGCCGTTCCTTGACGTGAAAGAAATGAATTCTCATCAGGACGTCCCTCGGTACCTTGGCAGCTAGGTGCGAGGGCATGGCTATGCGGTGGATCCTGTCAATTATAAGATCCCTGGGAGAGGCGTCAGGTAGTATGGCATGAAGGAGTTCCCTGGCATATTTGGGAAGGTCTGCTGGCATTATGGATTCAGGGAACCCCCGCAGTTTCAAATTATTCCTCCTGGACCTGTCCTCTAAATCTGCTAGCTTGGCCCTCATCCATTTCTGTTCATTTTGTATGTCATCATAGGAGTCTATGAGATTGTTCACTGTGGTTGTGCAGTCTCCCATACTGTTTTCTAGGTGTGAGACTCTGCTATCCAGCCCTTGCATTTCTGTAGTGAGTTTTGAGAAAACTGAGGAGAGGTCTGTCATCAGGAGGACTGGAGGGACAGTAACATGTCCTTCAGTGTGGTATCTACCACTGGTTGGCCTGTGGTGGGGAATTGTGCCATGGAGGAATGCAGTGCCTGATTCGCCTGTAGTAGGCGCAAGCCGGGGCCTCGATTTGCGGATGTATCCGCGGCGGGCCGCGATCGGTGCGGAGCCGCGCTTTCGCCGGGCTTCCCGTTATGGGGTTGTCTCCCGTTTTAGACACAGGAGGTGAGGTAGGGCATGGGGGGTCCTGTAGACCTTGTGTAGGGCTTGTTAAGTCGGATCTTGCCCCCATCGCCGCCACGCCGGCGGCGCCATCTTGGGCTTGACTGACCTGGCCCGTGTAGTGGAAGAAGGCGGTCAGCTTTTGCGGGTGCTGGTCCGTTTTCCGTTTCCCAGACATCTTCAGCAGGTGTCCAGAGGGTCTTAGGAGGATGACTGGTATAAAATCCGGTCGTAGAACGAGCTGCTAATGATCTGGTCCTCTCCCTGGCAGACGAGCTCATGAGCTAGGCATCCATCTCGCTTGCTAGCCGGCCACGCCCCCCGCCAGAAGCTTTTTGCATGGGGGCTCCGCCGCCCAGTTCTTCAACCATAAGAGCCTTCTCATGTGCACCAAAAATAGTGATAAACGAGAGGCCTGCTGGATGGAATCCTTTATAGCATCTACAGCAAAACACAGAGCTCTGGGAATGTCAGAAAACTCTTCTGCTTGTTGGGTAGGCATGTCCTTTAACATTTCTTTTGCCTGGTCCTTTAACGCCTGACAAACTCCAATTGCAGCCACAGCTGGCTGTACCACTGCTCCTGCCGTAGCAAAGGATGCTTTTAAAAGTGTCTCTAACCGTTTATCAACCGGATCTTTAAACATATGTATGTTTTCCACCGGGCAAGTTAGTGATTTATTTACACATGAGATGGCTGCATCCACCACTGGGAGCCTCCACCTCTTGGAGAATTTTTCCTCCATGGGGTAAATGACCGCAAATCTCTTTGGTGGCAGAAAAATCCTGTCCGGCCGTACCCAATCCCGAAAGATCAATTCCTCCAAGAGAGGATGGACCGGAAAAACTGCGTTGCTTAACGGAGCTTTCAAAGAGCCCAGAGAGGATACCGGAGGAACCTGAGGCTCTGGCAATGGTAAACTAAATGCCAAGCGGACCATGTCCGTCAAAGACTGCACCCACAGTCTCTCTGTCTGGGAGTCTGAAAATGGTTCCTCAGAGGTAGATCCCTCAATCCCTGAACCCTCTTGGTTCAGGTCTAGTTGATCCTCCTGCGATTCCAATTCCTCCGGAAAGAGAATCTCAGCATCTGAGGATACACCTCTTGGTGATGGGGATCTAACCCGTTTCTTGCCAGGAATAGCTCTAGCGATCAATGCTGCTATTCTCTCTTCTAGCCCCCTAGGGATACAGCTAGCATCTCCTCTGTGATAAACACAGGGCTGGGCTGATCTGGGCCAGCCTCCGCACCAGACCCCCCTAATGGCTCATCCAAGGCGACCTTTATGGGAATAAGTTGCGGGGAAAGTATCGGCATATCATCAGAATCAGAGGGGGAACCCCTTTGCTTTTTTGGTCTTTTTTGTACCCTTTGACCCCGAACCTTTGGAAGCCATAATACAAAATCGAGGGACTCCGCCAACAACAACAGACTGTAGTGGCCAGGAGTACAAAACTAGAGTTTAGGGGACAATAGATCACTAATGCCCAAAAACTGATGGGGCCCCGTATGTTTTTTTTTTTTTTCCAAACATACAGTGACCCCAAACTTAGTTTGCCAGCCTCCAACCTGCTGCAAAAAGGGGAATTTCTTGGCTTAACAAAAAGGCATTGGAACAAAGTCCAGCATGTACTACCCCTCTTCCGCCACCGGGAGTCACTGTTCTGCCGCTCTGCGTCCTCTCCCTTTGAGATCAGCCTCAGACTGAGCACTGACAATGCCTGCTGATCTATAACAGCACAAGGCGCGCCCCTGTATGACGCTGCAGGCACGCCCCCCCCGCCCTCCTCTCCGAACGGCGCGAAAAACGTCTATAAGACGTGCGCACGAACGCGCACGCGCGCGTATGCCGGAGCAGGAGGAACATGGAGGAGCCGCGCTGCTGGAGACCCAGGACTGCAGTTCAGGCGGCAGATTCAAACCCCCGGCCAGGTAGGACTCTCCAAAAGGCCCCATAGGGATCCTTACCAGTCCTAGGAAGAAAGCAGCAGGTAGCTAGCAACACCATTCTTAGACAGGGGAACCTAGTGATGGGGGAAAAAGGGATCATCCTGTCTTTCTCAGACATAGTGAGCAAGGTTGCCAATGCAGAGCATACTTAGGCTACCCCCCCTTTTAGGTTACCCCGGAGAGCCTGCTGTCGAACCAAGTCCCGCAGGCTCCCCTCTTACCTGCTCCATGCTGCAGGATGTTTGTCCAGCAAAACGATCCAATCTTCTCCCATCTCCGTGGGTAGCGTAGTAGACCTTCAGGCCCTGGGGTCCTATGAAGGTACCCACTGTCCTGGACCTATATAGCACCCTGGCAAACAGGAACTTATGGTTCTTTATGAACTCCAAGTCCTGGGCCCAGGGTCCAGCCCTCCAAAGAGGAGCATTATAGGCAAAACCCCACGGTTTGGGGCCCGGGTACTGTCCACTTTGGCACTGAGGCTCCTTGGACAGATCCGGTTAGCCCGCCCTTAATCCCAAGGATGTGGAGCAAAGCTATTCCGTGACCAACACCTAAGACACTGGCGAAAAAACTGAGGGACTCCCTCTAGGGGAGGGGGTTATATAGGGAGGGGACTTCCTGTTTGAGATTGCCAGTGTCCACACCTGAAGGTACTCCATATAACCCATATAGTAATGAATATGCCGCTCTGTGTCCCGTGATGTACGAGAAAGAAAATGGACTGGTCAGGAAGTGGGCAAATCCTTCCAGAGCTGAAGTGGTAAACGAACATTACACAGGCATGGTCCACTGTTGTCATTAGCAGAAACCCGGCCCCAAGAAATGCCATGCAGCTTTCACTAGAGTGCATGCATGTAAACAGAAAGTGGCTACAAGAGATAAAAGGCACATAGATAAAAAAAAATAAAAAAAAGGAAAAACAAGTATTTTAAGAATGAAGCATGTCACGGTTTATCATACATGTTGGCCAACATTTAGGGTTTACATCTACTTTAAACTGTCTGCTGTACTAGAAATAAATGTCAAAAGGTACCACAAAAATACCACACCTTTTGTTCATTTAACAGATCTGTAATAGTCTGAGACATTTCATCCAAACTCTGCGCAGCTTTCACCAGGTTGTGGAGAGCACGAACATGCTGGTGCAGAGGCTCAAGATCACAAAGTAAGGGTACCCTAAGGGGACAAAACACAAGAGATAACCCAAGTTTCTTGCATTCAAGAACATTACAAATACATTTAAGAAAAAAAAAGACTTTAAAGCTGGCTATACAAACTTAGTTTGTTTTTGTTTAAAACCCAGCTGGCTGAAAAAAAGAAAAGAAGATCGCCGCACCAACACAAGCAATGTTAGTGCCCCGCTGTGCTATTGTATTGTAACAAATGGCCCCACCAGAACACACCAATCAGTGCTGCTGCTGGTTGGATGTTGGACTTCCAGGATGCCCGTTTTGACACAAGACCAGCTTCTGTCAGATATGTCCCAAATGTCGGCCAGTTCTTGTTTAACCAGCCAAAATTTGGATTGTGTGTACTCAGCTTAAGGTTGTACATAATTGATAAATGTATTCATAGGCATGTAAATTGTCTTTTTTTGTTGTTGTTTAATCCCCTCTGTAGCTAAAAACACTGCACAGAGAAAAAAAATACTTTATTTTGTTGGCATAAAGATAAAAATTTAAACATAAGAAATGTATATAAAAACACCATTGCACTTCTCAAAAATAAGAATGGCTAACTTCATTCTCAAGATGTTTAATTAGACAAGACAATAAAAAAAAAAAAACATTTGTTCCACTGCTTAGCCGTAATTTATGGTCATTGATTTCCTATTAATCACAAGTGCTTGTTAGTGGATATAAAAAACAAGAAAAATCTTGGCAAATTTTGTGATTAAAAGACGCTATTCAGCTTTGTAATGAATGGACAACTGCATTAATACCCAAGGGACTTTGCTCGGTGAAACTATTAGAGTTGAAATAAAAATGTACAATCATGCAAACAGTAAATCTTTTTTTTCCTTCTTCTAAAGTGATATGGGATTCAACTTGGACTGCACAATATTTCAAATGTCAGACATTGTGTGTGCTGCGTTTGAATGCAACCTTAATTTAATAAGATTTATTTTCATCCAGATCACCACCTGCTTGCTCTGATGACTCACTGTTGCTGCAATATGAAATGTCAATATGAATAGGAACATGAAAAATGGACTATGTTTTGAAAAGAAGCATGAAGTACAAATTTAGGGATTTTTGAAATGACTGAATTACATTAGCCATTTTTTGAACCATGCTCCTTATAGCATTTTACTGCTGAGAGAGAGCGTATCACTCGCTCTGCTCCGGTCAGTGGGGGATCTCTGAGCTGATCCCCCTGCTAATCGGAAAGGAATCTGTCCTGTGTGAAAGGGGCCTAGCAGAGGAAATTTGAAGGCGACCAATAAACATATGGACCTTAATTAATCTGGTGAATATACTTAATCTGGTGAAACCCACAAAAAAATGGAAGGGGATGAGTAAGAGTGAATGAAGTTTGCTGCAAAAAAAAGACAAACAATTCCTTAAAGGGGTGTTCCAGCCAAAATTGTGTTTATTAAAAGTCAGCAGCTACAAAAAGTGTAGCTGCTGGCTTTTAATAAACACTCACTTACCTGCTCCTGCGTTCCAGCGACGCGCCGACCGGGGCTCCGCTCCTCTCCCCCCCTCCCCAGCCGGCGTCTCCATCTCCACTGTGGGCACCCAGCCGTGACAGCCTTCGGCTTCACGGCCGGGCACCCACTGCGCATGCGCGAGCCGCACTGCGCATGCGCGCGCGGCGCGGCTCGCGCTGATTGGAGAGGCGATCGCATGGGACCTGTCAGTGTCCCATGTGATCGCCTACAGGGAGGGGCTGGTGTAGGCGATTAAGGCTTAATCGCCTAACCAGCCCCTCGGCGGAAGCAGGAAGTGGGACAGGAAGTCCCACTCCTACTGAAGCCCCACTCCCCCCCAAAAAAAATTACATGCCAAATGTGGCATGTATGGGGGTGAGGAGTGGAACAAGAGGAAGTTCCAAATTTGGGTGGAACTCCTCTTTAATAGTAAAAGGAACTAAAAATTCAAAAGGTTACAATCATAGTAGAGTTAATATCTGCCTTACTACAATATAAAGAATGTATAATAGCAACTATACTTATATTAGTACCTATCTCAGTCTCTACTGTATACATCCTTTCCATGACTACATGTATGTTACTATGTAGTGGCAAATCAATTTTTAGTTATTTTGACAGAAAAGAAAGTTAGGGAGAGAGTCTTCCCAATAGGTACAGAGAAACAGGTAAAAGTTAAACCCATCCACAGCCTACCCCAACTAGAAGAAAAGGTTTTGACTGGACATCCACTTTAAGCAGGGCTTGCTGTAATTAACCACTTCCTGACGGCCGTACGACTTTGTACGGCCGCAGTGTGAATCTTAATTGCCGGGGGGCCGTCCATATACGGTCTCCAGCCACTAGTGGTGCGCGTGTGCCCGCCGCATCACTGAGATGCCAATGTGCGTGCCTGGCAGCCGCGATGTCCGCCAGGCACCCGCGATCAGCGGCTACAGAGACAAGGACGTGGATCTGTGTGAGTAAGGAGGTAGAGAGGAGACCGATCTGTGTCCCCTGTACATAGGGACACAGATCAGTCACCTCCCCCAGTCCGTCCCCTTCCCCCACAGTTAGAACACTATGCAGGGTACACATTTAACTCCTTCCTCACCCCCTAGTGTTAACCCCTTCAATGCCAGTCACATTTAAACAGTAATTAGTGCATATTTATAGCACTGATCGCAGTATAAATGTGAATGGTGCCAAAAATGTGTCAAAGGTGTCCGATGTGTCCACCATAATGTTGCAGTCCCAATAAAAATCGCGATCGCCATCATTACTAGTAAAAAAATAAAAAAATAAAAATAATTCTGTCCTCTATTTTGTAGGCGCTATAACTTTTGCGCAAACCAGTGGCGTATTGTGATTTTTTTTTAACCAAATTATGTAGAAGGATACGTATCGGCCTGTTTTTTTTTTTTTTTATTGGGCTATTTATTATAGCAACAAGTAAAAAATATTGATTTTTTTTTTCAAAATTTTTTGTTTATAGCGCAAAAAATTAAAAACCGCAGAGGTGATCAAATACCACCAAAAGAAAGCTCTACTTGTGGGGAAAAAATGTTCAGTCAAAGTGACGCAGTGCCGGAAGCTGAAATTTCACCTGGGCAGGAGGGGGGTATATGTGCCCAGTAAGCAAGTGGTTAAAGTGGAACATTACTCTCTCAATCAACATTGACTATTTTTTATATATATGCTACTAGATTAGTAAATAGATAAGTTTACCCGTTTTCAACTTGTTTTTTTACATTTCTTTAGTAACTTTCTGGTTTCCAGGCCTAGACAAATGATGTCATACATCTCAGGAGTCTTTGGGAGGGGTTTTCCCAGCTAAGCACACCCTTCTGCCTGCATGCCTGAGCTAAAGGCAGATGAATTCCAGGAATAAATGCTACATTAATCTGTCCTTAATCAAGATGTCCCCAGCCAGAAATGCTAGGGGCAGTGTTTTCCAATATGATTTCTCAGCAAAATAAAACATGGAGACATGGATGGATTGGTGAGTTTGCTTTAAATATAAAAAATGAATTAAATAGCATTATTGGTTTGGGTGCTCAGATACTGTGGAGTTCCACTTTAAGCATTATGATTACAACACATGGGAACAAGAAAAATGAAATCTAGAGGACATTACCTGAGGAAAAGTTGCACTTCTGGAGGACAAAGTGACTGCAAAAACTGAAGGTCGTTTACAGATATATCAGGAAGCTCACTATCAAATTTCCTAGGCTTTCGAGTCTAAGTATGATAAAAAATATATGCATTAATCATAAATGCTGGTTTAATATGACCCACCTACAAGAGTTATATTAGGGAATAATTTAAATATAGAATACAACATTTAGGATTTAGGAAGTACAGTATTTCAACCTTAGGCTTGGCACTGACCGGGGGCAGGGGTATAATGCATAAAAAAATCCCCCTGCACATCACGATGTTGACACTCGTAGAAAATCCCCTTTTATACAAGTATGGCTGATCCACAATATCCAAATGTATTATAAAAGAAGGACACAAGAATAAAGATGGCCTTTTTCATGTCCCCCCTTGTGCTAATTGTTGTCAGATACAATGGTCAAAACAGTGCCGAGTTAGGACTAGTTGTTTAGGTATGTACACAGAAAGATTATGAAACAATTTCCATGCAAAAAAATAAGTATACATAGAGCATTGTGAAACATGATCTTCATTAACCGCTTGCCGACCAGCCGCCGCAGTAATACGGCGGCAGGTCGGCACGGGTGCGCGAGAGCCCGTAGCTCTACGTCGCGCTTTTCGCGGCCACTAGGGGGCGCGTGCGCGCCGCCGGCGGCCCCGCGCGCGCGCGCCCCCCCGCTCGCCCCCGAGTCCCGTGCGTGTGCCCGGCGGGCGCGATCGCCGCCGGGCACACGCGATCGCTCGTTACAGAGCGGGGAACGGGAGCTGTGTGTGAAAACACACAGCGCTCGTTCCTGTCAGCGGGGGAAACGCCGATTCTCTGTTCATACAATGTATGAACAGAAGATCAGTGATTTCCCCTAGTGAGGCCACCCCCCCCATACAGTTAGAACACACTAGGAACACACTTAACCCCTTCCCTGCCCCCTAGTGTTAACCCCTTCACTGCCAATGGCATTTTTATAGTAATCCAATGCATTTTTATAGCATTGATCGCTAAAAAAATGCCAATGGTCCCAAAAATGTGTCAAAAGTGTCCGAAGTGTCCGTCATAATATCGCAGTACCGAAAAAAAACGCTGATCGCCGCCATTACTAGTAAAAAAAAAATAATAATAAAAATGCCATAAAACTACCCCCTATTTTGTAAACGCTATAACTTTTGCGCAAACCAATCAATAAACGCTAATTGCGATTTTTTTTACGAAAAATATGTAGAAGAATGCGTATCGGCCTAAACTGAGGGAAAAATTTTTTTTTTTAATATATTTTTGGGGATATTTATTATAGAAAAAAGTAAAAAATATTGCATTTTTTTCAAAATAGTCGCTCTGTTTTTGTTTATAGCGCAAAAAATAAAAACCGCAGAGATGATCAAATACCACCAAAAGAAAGCTCTATTTGTGGGAAAAAAAGGACGCCAATTTTGTTTGGGAGCCACGTCGCACGACCGCGCAATTGTCAGTTAAAGCGACGCAGCGCCGAATCTCAAAAAGTGCTCTGGTCTTTGGACAGCAATATGGTCCGGGGCTGAAGTGGTTAAATGACTTACTGATGGTTCCCTGTCATTTAATATGAATTCATATGGAGGCAATGATGCTGCTATTTGGGCGCTGTATGTTTGACTGTGAGCATCTATGCGTATTGTGTATACCTCGTAATGTGCCATGCTTTAACCCTAACATCTCCTGTGATTTATATACATATTATTTCGCGCAGGAGCACATGCGGGATTTGACCACCATATTAAGCTGATCATCAGAGGGTGGAAGCATCCAGAGGAAAGGAGCCACAATACACTGTGCATGTTGGATCACACCAAACAACATGACTGACTGCACATGCATCTGGCACAGTAACATTTAACCACTTGAGCCCCGAGCCTGTTTTTCAGATTTGGTGTTTACGAGACTAAAACAGTTTTTGTTGCTAGAAAATTACTTAAAACCCCCAAACATTATATATTTTTTTTCTAACACCCTAGAGAATAAAATGGCAGTCATTGCAATACTTTTTGTCTCACCGTATTTGCGCAGCGCTCTTACAAGCGCACTTTTTTTGAAAAAAAAAACACTTCTTTGAATTAAAAAATAAGACAACAATAAATTTTGTCCAATTTTTTTATATATTGTGAAAGATAATGTTACGCCGAGTAAAATGATACCCAACATGTCACGCTTAAAAATTGCGCCCGCTCGTGGCATGGCGTCAAACTTTTACCCTTAAAAATCTCGATAGGCGACGTTTAAAAAATTCTACAGGTTGCAATTTTTGAGTGACAGAGGAGTTCTAGGGCTAGAATTATTGCTCTCACTCTAACGATCGCGGCGATACCTCACTTGTGTGGTTTGAACACAGTTTTCATATGCTGGCGCTACTTGCGTATGCGTTCGCTTTTGTGCGCGAGCTCGTCGGGACGGTGCGTTTTAAAATTTTTTTTTTTTTGGTTTCTTATTTATTTTTATTTTGATTATAATTTTTTACACTGAAATAAAAAAAAAAAATTATCACTTATTCCTATTACAAGGAATGTAAACATCCCTTGTAAAAGCATGACATGTCCTCTTAAATTTGAGATCTGGGGTCAAAAAGACCTCAGATCTCATATTTAGACTTAAATACAAAAATAAAAAAATAAAAAATAAATGTCATTTTTCAAATGACAGGAAAAAAAAAAATGCTTCTTTAAGACGCTGGGCGGGACTGACGTTTTGACATCACTTCCGCCCAGCGCTGCTATGGGGGACGGGTGGGGGCGGTTTTTCCCTCACTCGTATCCCAGCAGAGGAGCCACACGGACCCGATCGCCTCCGCCGCTACCGACGGCTCCGGTAAGCGACGGAGGGCGCGGGAGAGTGGCGGGAGGGGGGGCTCGGGGCGGATCCGCTGCGGAGACCGCCGTTATCGTTTAGAGGACCCTTGGCACTAAAGATGGATATCTCGGTTGTGGCAGCAGCTGCTGCCGTTACCGAGATATCCATCTTTAAAAACATGACGTCTTTGGACGTTATGCAGTAACCAAGTGGTTAATTGGTTGAGGGGCTCCCCTGGTATTGGATGTGGCGGTGTGACGCATCCAATCTCAAGTGCAAGCTGTTAATGTAAGTGCTGAGCAGCTTTACAACATGTTATATTGGTTGGTTTCTTCTTTTTATATATGGTTGCAGTTTTAAAATATATTTGGTGAGCCTTTTATGCTAAATCAATGAACAAATGTTTTACATATGCTACGCAATGGTCCCTTTTTGTCGATACAATATGCCAGCTTTTTTTTTTTTTTTTATAAAACAGCCATCTAATATCATATCTCTCCTGCTGGGGGAGTAAAGGGGCTGGATAGGTCTTAGGCCGCGTACACACGATCAGTCCATCCGATGACAACGGACCGATGAAGCTGACTGATGGTCTCATGTGCCTACACACCATCGGTTAAAAAACTATCGTGTTAGAACACGGTGACGTAAAACACAACGACGTGCTGAAAAAAAAATGAAGTTCAATGCTTCCAAGTATGCGTCGACTTGATTCTGAGCATGCGTGGATTTTTAACCAATGGTCGTGCCTACTAATGATCGGTTTTGACCTATCATTAGGCGTCCATCAGTTAAATTTTCAAGCAAGTTGGCTTTTAACCGAATGCCTACACACGATCGGTTTTGACCGATGAAAACGGTCCATCAGACCGTTGTCCTCTGGTTAACCTATCGTGTGTAGGCGGCCTTAAAGGGGTCATCACAGATCTCTAAAATGCATTTTTCTACTGCTTTTTATTGGGCAAGCAAGTTCGCCGGTGAGTTTGCATTCTATTGGGTAACTGCTGGTGCACGCATTTTTGGTTGCAATACTTGATGAAGGTGGAGGATTTTATGGATACATGGTTTTTGTTGTCATATTAACTTGTATTATCTAATGAGCAATGTGTGTAAGTTTTAAATACAAAATTAATATACATACTACACTATGGTCACCTTTTGTTGCTCTGGTATGCGAGATTAAATTTGATAATACATTATCCTCATTGGGATTAGATATCTGGAAAACCTCTACAGAGGCTAAATCGAAATTATTTCATGCTTTTTTACCACTTGGGATTTCAGTAGTCATTAATTCTATTGAGTTTGCAATCCAAATTGGGTGATTGAGGCTTTATGGATCTCTAGTGGATACACATTCGGTAGTGAAAGTGAAAGACACTGAAAGTGAATTTTGAAATGACATTTTTGTTGCGGTAGAATTTTTAGAGGTTTTTTTTAGGCAGGTCATGAAGAAAAGCATAGCGCATGTTACAGCATGGTGCCATTTTTGATTAATAAAATGGGCTGAATACAAAAGCTTTCGAAACAAGAAGAAAACATTTCCTGCTAAGCCATGGACGTCCGCTGAACTTTTTTCAGGGGGGGGGCATTATTTTAAGGTCATCCATGCTCCGTCTCTTTTTGACAATGTCATGAAGGGGATGGGCTTAGTCATTATCACATAAAGCGCAGGCATGCAAAGGTTTGAGAAACCAGATGCAACTATCAAGCAATTAGCATCTTTTAAGAACAATATAAAAAAATGGAGTCCCCCCCCAAGGAAATAACAACCCCCAGGATCAGTGGCAGTTTCGCAATAAAAGTCACCAGCATTGGTGTCAGTAGCAACAATAATAACCCCCCACATTGGTGCAGATTTCTAGAATAAAAACTTCAGCATCTGTACCAGTGTACATAATAAAGACCCTCAGAACTGGTATTAATTTTCCACACTAAAAACTCCCAGCATTTAGTGTGATTTTCTGCAATAATTGCCCCCAGCATAGATGGGAGGATATCAGGTTAGACACTTCCTAATGGCTCAGTCCCTAGGAACAGTAATGGATAATGGCCAACTTACCATACCTGGTGAAACGTCAACAGTGATCCCTCTGGCTGAACGTTCGCTCACTCTGGGTTGCCTGGGGTGACTCTAGTCAGTAGTGTAGCATGCCTGTATCCAGTCTTTCTCCCTCTCTGGTGGTGTGCGTACAGTGTGGCTGTCTGGTGTGGGTACAGCATGGCTCCTTCTCAAGTGGTGCAGGTACAGTGTGGCTCCTTCTCAGGTGGTGTGGTTACAGCGTGGCTCCCTCTCAGGTGGTGCAGGTACAGTGTGGCTCCCTCTCAGGTGGTGTGGTTACAGCGTGGCTCCCTCTCAGGTGGTGCGGTTACAGCGTGGCTCCCTCTCAGGTGGTGCGGTTACAGCGTGGCTCCCTCTCAGGTGGTGTGGTTACAGCGTGGCTCCCTCTCAGGTGGTGTGGTTACAGCGTGGCTCCCTCTCAGGTGGTGTGGTTACAGCGTGGCTCCCTCTCAGGTGGTGCGGGTACAGCGTGGCTCCCTCTCAGGTGGTGCGGGTACAGCGTGGCTCCCTCTCAGGTGGTGCGGGTACAGCGTGGCTCCCTCTCAGGTGGTGCAGGAACAGCGTGGCTCCCTCTCAGGTGGTGTGGTTACAGCGTGGCTCCCTCTCAGGTGGTCGGGTACAGTGTTGCTCCCTCTCAGGTGGTGCGGGTACAGCGTGGCTCCCTCTAAGGTGGTGTGGTTACAGCGTGGCTCCCTCTCAGGTGGTGTGGTAACAGCGTGGCTCCCTCTCAGGTGGTGCAGTTACAGCGTGGCTCCCTCTCAGGTGGTGTGGTTACAGCGTGGCTTCCTCTCAGGTGGTGTGGTTACAGCGTGGCTTCCTCTCAGGTGGTGTGGTTACAGCGTGGCTCCCTCTCAGGTGGTGTGGTTACAGCGTGGCGCCCTCTCAGGTGGTGTGGTTACAGCGTGGCTCCCTCTCAGGTGGTGCGGGTACAGTGTGGCTCCCTCTCAGGTGGTGCGGGTACAGCGTGGCTCCCTCTCAGGTGGTGCGGGTACAGCGTGGCTCCCTCTCAGGTGGTGTGGTTACAGCGTGGCTCCCTCTCAGGTGGTGTGGTTACAGCGTGGCTCCCTCTCAGGTGTTGTGGTTACAGCGTGGCTCCCTCTCAGGTGGTGTGGTTACAGCGTGGCTTCCTCTCAGGTGTTGTGGTTACAGCGTGGCTCCCTCTCAGGTGGTGCGGGTACAGCGTGGCTCCCTCTCTGGCTTCTCCCAGCACAGTACTCTTTTTTTCTCCTCTTGTAAACCCCCCCCCCCCCAAGCAGACTTCTTGCATGCTGGGGGCTGTAGCGTGGTGTCTGACCTGTGGACACACTTGGGCCACCACTCTTCAGGGACTACATTTCCCATGATGCCCCTAGAGTCTTCTGATTGGTCCTCTGCTGTGGCCAATCATGGGGAGGAAAACAGCGGGCAGGAAGCATACATATACAAAAAAATATTCTCCACCCAGCCTAGTGTATCAGAGTGTAGCTATTTTTCAGAGTGATAGGCACAGGAATCCAATACATCCTTCAGGGGTAAATGCTGTGCACCTTGTTATTACATGACCAATGTGGCACACTTGATTGGCTATTTGTGCTGCCTCTCTCTCTCCCACTCCCCCATTCCAGGCTTTGCTGTAAAGACTACAAAATGCTGCTATCAAGTCAAATCGAGACACCTATACTGCTAGGTTTAAAAAAAAAAATCCATTTAATCACTGAAGGAACTACTGCTATAGCAGGGCTTGACATTTCAATGGGGGCTTGGGACAACTATATGGCGGGGGAGTGTTCCCCAGGAATCAGGAGTGGCAGGTGCCTCTGCAGTTAAACTGAGCCACCTGACACCAGCGAGACCTTTCTTAGCTGCCGTTACAGCTCATCCAATTGCTGCAGTCACTTGTAAGTAGAGCAGACAGAGGACTTTCAGTAGTTACTTCCTCTGCAGCTCTGACAGATAACATTGTATAAATGCAGAGTACGGCACATATGAGAGGTGGAACTTAGACTTCCACTAGCAGCTCTGCTTGCAAGTGACAGTGGCAAGCTGGGCGGCGGTGCAAATTCAATTAGAGCCGCTCTCTCTCTCTTCAGCTGACAGAAAGGGGAGGGGGAGATCGGGGGAGATATACAGACACAGCCCGCATCTCTCCTCTCCCTGTCACAGAACTGCCGCTCCATTTATTAAAAAACTTGGCAGCAGAGCCGTGACAGGTCAGGAAGAGGAGAGATGCGGGCTGTGTCTGTATATCTCCCCCGATCGCCCCCTCCCCTTTCTGTCAGCTGAAGAGAGAGCGGCTCTAATTTGCCGCGCCGCTGCCCAGCTTCCTGCCCCCTATTTTCCTCCCCATGATTGGCCGCAGCAGCAGTCCCCGACCAAAACAGAGCACTGGATTCTAGGGGGGGCAATAGCCCCCCCTTGCCCTATGGAGCGGATGCCCATGTGCTAAGCGTAGAACTATAAGGTTCTCAGAGTCAGTATTATGGCTAACCAAACATAGCAAAATATGTTCAACTTACAGAGTTAACCAATAAATGATATAAATTCAACACAAAGAATTCTAAAAGCAGAGACTAAGTAAAAGATTGCATTATACATACACAGAAAGATGAAGGCCAAGAGTCAAGTCCTCGAAAAAGACGATTTCTTAAATAGGATCTCCCTATATGAGAAGAATATTAAATTAGCAACTCTATATGCATATAATATATAATATAATATAATTTATGCAGCAATGAGACCTATACATTTTACACAAGCTTAGACATCTCAAAAGGCTTTGAAAACATCAAATTTTAACTAAGACCTGCACACCATGATTGTCAATGATGAATTTAAAAGAAATTATATGTACAAAGACTGCATTAGCATTAAACTCGTAAGGAATACAGTGCAATTTGTGGTCAGCTTTAATTGTTTATTACCTTCAATTAATTCAATTATTGAATATAGATCTAGTGTGCCAAGCAGCTGCCTATTATCAAAAAAAGCCTCTTTAGAGCTCTGAATTACGTACATGTTAGTGTAGGCTGCTTCAAGTTCCCAGCGAATGTTGTCATTCCTTCCATTTCTGCTTCCTCAAAGCTGCTCTGTGTTGATTCACAGGCGCTGACTGGCTGATGAAATGGAAGTGGGACAATCGAATGGAACAAGGATGGAGCAAACACAAAAAGTGTTTCAGAGCCTTAAAGG
Source organism: Rana kukunoris (assembly GCA_029574335.1). NCBI lineage: Eukaryota > Metazoa > Chordata > Amphibia > Anura > Ranidae > Rana > Rana kukunoris. Next base: position 364,873,083 of record CM056053.1, read on the forward strand.
TTTTCCTTGGTACACTAGAATTATCACGGAGCAGTAAATACAATACAAGCAACCCGAAAGTCTACTAGACAAATAGTATAGGTGTCAATATAACCGAGGAACACCCATTCGTAGTGTGTGAATCTACAAATGAGAAAATACAATTTGAATGCTCACAATATTACTCTAATCTTTATACTCTGTAAATTACAATTTGGTCAGCATGGGATACCATCTATGTGTTTAAATTACTGAATTAAGGAATGAACGGTTTGTTTTATGCCCCTTTCAGATGTGGTGGACTCCTTCAAACAGATCTACCTGCTCAGCAGGGATCTCTCTGCTGAGCAGGCAGATGACAGGTCCCTGTCAACTATGCAGAGTGGATATGGACACAGCCCACTGTCCTCTATGGGGAGGTCGGATGGAAAGGGACTGCCTGTAATCCGATCCAATGCCTATCCGTCAGTTTTTAGTGGACAGGATCAGATCAGATGCTGGCAGGTGTCAACGGCACGTCTGTTGACATCGCCGCTCTATGGAGAGCTATGGATGATCTGATCAGTCCGTCAGTGTGAAAGGGGCCTTAATATAAGGTGTACATTTTTATAAAGATATAATGTGTTAAAGGGAAAGAATCCTCCACCTTACATGATAATGTTTTATTGCTAATGAATTGATTGTAAATATATCGATAATATATACTTCATAATGTATGACTGCATTATTGCCTAGTCTTGGCTGTTAGATGCAGGAGTCACATAGTGTGATTGCAGGTTCAACTGTAATTGGATTTTTTACCCTGGGACTCTGGAACCCAGGCAATACTTTATTTAAAAACCTGGCTGAGTGCCTAGCAGCACTATGGTCACAGTTTGCATGTTCCCCCTGTGCTTGTGTGGGTTTTCTTCCGGGAACTCCGATTTCCTCCCATACTTAGGTTAAGGTTAATTGGATCCGGTCTAAACTGGCCCAAGTATGTGTATGTATGAATGTGAGAAGCTAGTAAGCTCCTTGAGGGCAAGGACTGATGTTAATGTACAAATATATATGTGAAGCGCTTTGTAAAGTAACAGCGATATACAAGTAACCATAATGATAAAAGATACATCAATCTGCCATACGTTTATAACCACCCACCTAATATTGAGTAGGTCCCCATTTTGCCTCCAAAACAGCTCTGACCCATTGAGGTATGAGCGCCAATAGACTGTTGTGGAATCTGCCACCCAACCATTAGTAGAAAATCCTTTAAGGTATGAGGTGGGGCCTCCATCAGTATATTTATCAGTAAATCCTACAGATGGAAAGAAGGGCGTGACCTCACGACAAACAGGAACGAACGTGCTGTGCGCTGCGTTCCAATGACTCTCAAGTGTGAGGAAGTAGTGTGGTGTCTATCCACGGTGGACGGGACTGACACATATGTTGTTTTTACTCACTGAGAGTAAGGAAGCAGCCCAGCTTACTGTTTGTTATCAAATTATGTTTTTAACATTAAAGAGTGCTGTTGAATAATTTTATGGACCGATCGATTCAACTTGCTGAATAAAAGATTGAAAACGGTATCATACCATCTCTAGTCTTTTTTACACTTTTAACGGAGGTTATCAGGAGTGGAACGTTCGGATCGATTGCAGGAATTAGAGTTGGAGGAATTTTGGACGGTGCAGCATCTCAGGGCCTTTAAAACTCAGCCTTTTGGTGAGTAGATATCCATGAGGGGAGAGTGACACGGGAGAAGTCTATGCGGTGGAGTATACACGTTTGATGTCACCTGCAGTGGAGAGCATATCATCCTTCACATATCACTTTTCCCACTGGACTCTGACACATGACCTATCTTTCAAGTCTATTTCCTTCTATGAACTGTCATAGGAAAGAGGGGTCATGTTTAGAAAGTGACAACTAGCGCTGCTGTAGTAATTGATAAGATTTTTATTGTAATGTTAAGTTTAATATCCTACAGATGCCTGATCAGATTGAAATTTAGACATTTTGGAAGCCAATTCAACACCTCAAACTCACTGCTATGTTCCTCAAACCCTGAACCATTTTTTCAGTGTGGTAGGGTGCATTATCCTGCTGAAATAGGCCACTACATCCAAGATATACTGTTTCCACAAATGGGGGTGTACATGGTCAACAAGAATGTTTAGGGAGGTTGTTTGTATCAAAGTAATATCCACATAAATGGTAGGACCCAAGATATCCCATCAGAACATATGTCCATTGGTCATAAAGTAATGGCTGAACAGTTTATGTTTAAATACAAATTATAAAATAGGGTCCTCATTCCTTCCCTTCCTTCCTTGAGTGTTTTCACTATGAATGGATGCTTGTGCTGACCAATATAAGGCATGGAAAGGAGGGGTGAGGGGGGGAAAACACAAAGGGGTTGATTCACGTACCTCGGCGCATCTTTATGCGGGCATAGCGTATCTTTTTTATGCTACGCCGGCGCAACGTTGAAAGGCAAGCATGGAATTCACAGGGCAAATGCTCCCAATGGTGCGCCGGCGTAGCGTATAGTCGTCGGCGTAAGCCAAAGTAGGTGGAAGTGGGGGTGATATATTTAAATGAAGTGTGACCCCATGCAAATGATGGGCTGAGCTTCAAAAAACGAACTGCCCATGCGTTGTATCTTGGACGCATCCCAGTGTGCATGCTCACAGTCACCATCTAAATAACTGCCTAAGATACATCAAAACACTGCCTATGACGTGAACGTAACCTATGCACAGCCCTATTCACGTACTACGTAAAAATCGATGGCATTCGTTCCCTGGTCCATACCTTTGCATGCGTTGCGCCTTCAATATGGGGAATAACTTTACGCCGGACGTAACCCTTACGCAAATCGCTTAAAACATGCGTCGGGCGCAAGTACGTTCGTGAATCGGCGTATCTTACTCATTTGCATATTTAAAATGGGTACGCCGAATGCGTCCAGCGTAACTATGCGCCCACGATACGCTGGCGTAGGCAAGTTACATCGGCCGGCCGGCTTAAGCCTATTTTTTGGACGTATCTAGCTTGGGGAATCGGCCCAGAGATACGACGTCGCACATTTGTACTTACGACGGCGTATCTCCAGATACGTTGACGTAAGTCCTACGTGAATCCAGGCCAAATTTGGGTCTATAATTGTTGGCCAAATGAATGGTTGCTTTTTATAACTCTTAAAAGACACCAGTGATGGCCTTCCCTGTCCTTTCTGTGTTTGTCCAATTTTAGTAGGTAAAAATTACTAATTAAAGTCACTCTCTAGTTTGAAATTTGCTCACTCCTTTAGGAGAAAGTGGCAGACTTATGCCGCGTACACACGGAAATTCCGACCTCGTAATTTCCTCCAACAAAAATCTGAGAGCTGCTTCTTAATTTTTCCGACAACAAAAGTTCTTGTCAGAAATTCCAATCGTCTGTATGCAATTCCGACGCACAAAATTCCTACGCATGCTCGGAATCATTAAACATATTTTTTCTCAGCTCTTCGTAGTGTTGTACATGACCGTGTTTTTGACGTTCAAAATTGTTTACAACATTTGTGTGACCGTGTATATGCAACACAAACTTGAGCCAACATTCCGTCGGGGAAAAAAATCCACGATTTTGTTGTCAGAATTTCCGATTGTGTGTACGCGGCATAACATTGCTTTGTAATGGGAGCAGTTGGCTGGAACAGTGAATCATTGTGGGATCTCTTGCCACTGATGTTCTCAAAAGCTTTAAGAAGCCAAAATGTTGAGATGTTGAAACCAGCAACCAATTGACAATGAAATAACAGTATTTAGTGGACTTTACAGTTAACTTTGTTTTGTCTTCAGACAATGAATTTAGTTTGGGTCTTAGAAAAATAAATAATACTGTTTTAAGTATATTTCAGTAGAAATTAGCTACAATCATAGTGTTAAAGCTGACTCTTTCATGTTTAAAAAGTGTCTAATCACAGAGGTTAGCTGCCAGCAACCACTGTGATTGGCTCCTTGCCTCTACTCCATGGTGTGCAGCTGCTGATAACAGCCTTATAATCATAAAGCTATACCACATACTCGGAGTATGCTCTGAAAAATGGATGATTTCATACATGATGTGCAAACATGATTAACAGTGTCAGTGCTGTGAGCTGTGGGTACATAATGAACATCAGGCATTACTTACTAAACAATTTTCCAAATGTTTCCCTTTTTGCTTTTTCATTTTCATAGAGTGATTTTCCATCTTTTACTAAAGCATTTGCCCACTGTTAAAAAAGCATACAGATTGGTTAAAATGTGAGGATTCAATCTATATATCAAAAAATATATAAAACAGACATTTCCTTTTCCTACAGCATCTAAAATATCTATTTATTTCAATAGTTATCTAGGTAATGATGATGTCAAATCTTTGGAGATAATCCATGCTATGCAGACCCCCCAAACCTGAATTCCTGTATTTTGCATTTGCTGGTCAATAGGATCCACCTGATTAAACTGGGGTCACATTGAGGGCTGAGAGCAAACTCAAAATAGAAGAAATTGAGTCTTCATTGCATACTGAAAGCATCTCATATTACCGACCAGGCTTTTTAACTGGAATCGTATTTAGAAAAATCTATGGTGGCAACTACACAAGTTTATTCACTTTTACTCAAATTCAATCAGAATAAAAAAATAAAAATAAATAAACACTGTACATGCCTATATTTTTTATAGATATGCCTAAAATTTCAACATGCTCATAATGCAAATATATGTGAATATTATAATACCAACAAAGGAAGATACATATTAAAAAATAAAATAAAAATAAAAGTTTTTCTAATTTGCGTAACAAAGCTGCTCTGTAACTTTCTCAGGCTGACAATAAAGTAATAGCACCTGCAAAACTAATATTTCAGTTTTGGAAAAAGCCAGCACATTGGTGGACCTGGCAACTTAAGCCAGGTACGCACAGGCCGATTGTCGGGAAACCTCGGCTAGTTAAGATAAAAAACATCCAAAATTCATCCCGTGTGTGTGCCACCCTGTCCAGCAAAAGCCATCAGTTTGGCCGGCTTCCATCTGACGTGCATGCTGGAAAACCAAGCCAATGGCAGAGAGCACTGATCAGAGAGTTCTGGCGAGGAGGGCTGTCCCACTGTCAGAACACAACAGCTTAGTGGGGGAAATCGTTGCACCAATGTTGGATTATTAGTACAGCGTCTGCAACCGGAGTTGACAGGTATTTTTTTGTGCAACCAAAAACTGTATTGTGTACCAAGCCTTAGGTGCAAAACAAACTGCAACATAAGTACCCAAGGAATGCTATATATGGAATAAATAGGTTACTCAACAGGATGTTATTTACCTAATCTGAAATATTAACTATACATGTATTGCTGCAAGTTAGAGACATGCCTTTCCTCCTTCTCCACAGAGGAGATTGATAGCAGCTACCGAGATGTTGCTTTGGTTCTACGTTTCTCATGCTGTCTGTGTGTACTGCACTGGGAACAGCTGCATGTAAGCTTGTAGTTCAGTTTGGGAGCATGCACAACATAGAGATGCCAGAGGGGCTCCAATGGTCCCAGCAGACACATGTGGCACACACATCCATAAGTCAGGCAGTGGGATTGGGGGATAGTATCAGAAAAAAAAACACATGAAAACAATTATTAGGAAAAAAATATATAGCAGGAGCATGCAAGTCCTGCTCTTAGGCTGCTTTCACATTGCAGCGGGAAGGCGCGGTGGCGGAATAGCGCCGCTAAAAATAGCGGCGCTATACCGTCGTATTTACCGTTATATTTAGCCACTAGCGGTGCGGTTTTAACCCCCGCTAGCGGCCGAAAAAGGGTTAATACCGCCCGCAATGCGCCTCTGTAGAGGCGCATTGTGGGCGGTATTACCGCGGTTTCCCATTGATTTCAATGGGAAGGAGCGGTATAGGAGCGGTAAACACACCGCTCCTATACCGCTCCAAAGATGCGGCTAGCAGGACTTTTGGAGCGGTCCTGCTAGCGCACCGCTTCAGTGTGAAAGCCTTCAGTGCTGCTCCGCCTGAAAAACGCCCCAGTGTGGGCTTTACTTGTCTTCTCTCCCCAACTCAAACACATAAACTAACCACTTAACGTTAGTCAAATCTTTAATCCAAGTCCTTACACTATTATTAAAAACTATTTTGATTAATTTTTTTTATTTATCCAGTACAAGGAAACCTTGCGTTGTGCCAAAAGCATCATGCGCTTAGACCCTGGTTGCAGTAGAATCCACTCCAATCTACTTGTCATTTTTAAAGGCCCCAAAACAAAACTTTTACTACTTACCTCTCTGTAGTGTTTTATGAACATTTTCCTCCTGACAACTTCAACCACCGCTAAGCAATACATTTGAGGAACTGTACTCAATGCCTCAACTATTTTCACCCTTTCAAGAAGCTCCATTAAAAGTCGAAATAAAGCCTGGATTTTTTCCCCATCTTGGTCAGCATGCAGCATTACAAAGCAGCACCACCTGAAAAGCAAGAAATACTTCAGTTCAACAATCTCTGAGAATGTCTGTGTAACAAGATGCTTCTACATATAACTTGATTAAACATTTTATTGAGGCAGACAAAGAATAAACATAAATGTCAATCACCCACAAACTTCTAACATTAGTGCTCAATAGCACTATTTTTATTTTTTTACAAATCCTCTTTTGCTACTATAACAAATGTCCAAGTTCAAAACATTTCCCCATGAATTTCTGCAACCTTTGTAGCCAGAACAAAGAGTGAGAATGAATCCCCTTAAAAGGGATTCTAATAAAACCTGAGAGAAAAAGAAATCTAACCCTTCCATACTTATTCAACCCACGAAAAAATGTTGGGCTTTAAATACACTATTAATTAAAATTACCTCTTTAACCTTCATAAAAATTGGATTATTGGTTTACCTGTGAAAGCCTTTTCTTGGAGTTCATCACAGGACAAAGGGTATCTTCAGGTCCATTAAAATAAGGTTATTCTGAGCGCATGCGCGAAGCCTAGCGGGACGGACATGCCGGGCTAGAGCTCCGCTCCGTGAAGGAGAAAATCCCGCTGATAAAGTGTCGAAAATCACGGCGAAAACGAACGGGGATTCGGTACATCTTTTTCTTATTCGAAAAATGGTGCTGGGGGGAGCAAGAAACAAGAACAAAACGAATCCTGTCAGCGGCGCTCAGCAGGCTAAGAGCGCCGCAAAGAAGGCACCTGTCCCCTCAGAGAGCCGCACCTCAGAGAAGGCATACAAAAGCACAGCCAAAGCTGCTAAAACTGCTACATTTATGGCATCCCTCAGTAACTTGGATTCAGATAGTGAGGAGGATGACAGGAATGTGGGAAAACTATCAACAACACAAGACGCCACAATTCCCTCAGGTATATTAAAACAATTTGAAAGAATGCTCCACAAAGCCCTGCAAGTCACCCCAGACCAGATTACAGCCAACCTTACCAAGGAAATCAGGGAGCTGGGCAGCCGCACGGAAGCCCTGGAAACTAGAGTGGAAGAAATAGAAATATACACCCAAGAATGCCTGTCAAAAATAGACACTCTTAGGCTCCTTACACACGAGCGGTCCGTTTTTCGGTCCGCTCCGTGTGTTTCCGTCGGCTCAGCGGGGGGGGTCTCCGCTCAGCTGTCGGCAGACAGGGCGGTCCCCGCACACTGTGCAGGGACCGCCCCGTCTCTCCTCCGCTCTCCCCTATGGGGAGTCGGATGGAAACGGACCATCTGTCCGCTTGCATCCGATCCACCGGACGGAAGAAAAATAGGGTTTTCTTCCGTCCGCAAAACGGATGCAGACGGACGGATCGTAGGCGGACGTTAGCGGATGCATCATCCATAGGGACACATTACAAGTCCATAAACGGACTTGTAATTAGCGGACCGTTCGTCCGCTCATATGAAAGGGGCCTTAAAGAGGAAAATTTAATGCTGCAAAGCAGATTGGAGGACTTTGAGAACAGAGCCAGGAGGTCTAACCTAAGGTTTAGGGGTATCCCTGAGTCAGTCACAGACCTGCAAGCCACTACCCTGGCATTATGTCAAGAACTACTCCCTGGAATACCGGTAGAAAGGCTAAAAATTGACAGAATACACAGGGCACTTACCGCTAAGAAAGCAGACGGTCCCCCTAGGGACATAATAGCAAAATTTCATTTCTACGAGACAAAAGAACAAATACTGGAAGCTGCCAGAGGAAAGGAATGCCTATCATTTCAGGGCCACAACTATCAGATTTTTGCAGATATATCGCAACTGACTATAGCTAAAAGAAGGGCTATGAAACCTCTCCTAGTGGAGCTACAAAACCGCAAAATAAAATACCAATGGGGTTTCCCCTTCTCATTGCGATTCACGTATCAGGGAACAAAAATAGTCTGCAGAACACCAGACCAGCTACACCAAGCTCTCTTAGACTTCAAGATAATTGACAGACCAACTTCAACAAACACAGCACGCAGGAGAACAGCATCCTCCTCTCCACACAACGACTCACCTAACCAGGAACAAAATAACGGCATACAACAATCAAATAAATGTGGCAGATTCGTGGACCAGCCCCAGGAACAAGAAGTAGATACGATGGACTGAACTTTCCATACAAGAACATTCTAACACTGTACTTCTCCCTTTACCCACTAATCTGATTAGTCTTTGCACCCCAATTTGACTGAACCTCTGCACAGGAGGTCACAACACCCCACCAAATTTGACCCCACTTCTTCTATCCAACTTATAGCGGTACCCCCCCCCCCCCTCTCTTTTTTCACGTTCTGGAATTTCCAATCCCAATTATTAAGCAACTACCCACTTTACATTGAGCGGGGCAGGAACCCATTGTTGGTTTGGCTGCCATTGCTCCATTAAACTTGTTATCGCTCAACGTACAGGGCCTCAATGTTCCTCAGAAACGTTCCAAGGCATTTAGACATTTTCAGGCTAAGAAAGCACATATAGTATGTTTGCAAGAAACCCATTTAACCCCTCATTCCACTCCTAAATACTATAACGCATCCTACCCACAAGTATATACAGCATCCGCCTCTACCAAAAAAAGAGGCACCCTTATTGCATTCCACAGATCAACACCCTTTACTTTGAAGTCAGAAATAAAAGATCCAGAGGGACGCTACCTAATTCTAACAAGACACATTATGGACATGGCAGCGACGGTAGTGTCATACTATGCACCTAATCTGAACCCATTACCGTTCATGTCACATCTCCTCCAAATTGTTAACACGCACAAGATGGGAGCTCTCTTCATGTGCGGTGATTCTAACCAGGTCATCCTCCCTTTCTTGGATAGAACCCCTTTTGCCCCCCCAAAACAGAATGCTAAAGGGTCCCTTCCCAATTTATTATCTAAGCATAAACTGGTGGACACTTGGAGAGAATCCAACCCAACGAAACGTATATATACATACTACTCTAACCCTCATAGATCTTCTAGCCGTAATGACCACATCTTTACTACTATTGGAATGTTGCTAGAAGTGCTTGATTCTAGCATCATTCCCATTCCCTGGTCAGATCATAATGCAGTTTTCACAACTTTCACATCCACAATTCCTAAGAACCATGACCCTACCTGGTATCTTCCTGAAATTCTACTTAAGCACCCCGTCCACTGTTCCGCAATTGAGCAAAACTTAAAAGATTACTTAGAACTCAACACTAATCCAGAAACGCCCTCCCTCACACTCTGGGAAGCCCACAAGCCTGTGCTAAGAGGTGCTCTTCAAAGACAACTGGGAATTCTTAAAAGAGAACGCTTGCAGTTGGGGAAAAAATTGGAAACAGAATACAACTTAGCTTTCCTAGCCTTCCAGCAGAACCACTCCCCCAACACCAAAGCACGCTTAGACAAGACTCGCCTGGAATACGACCTATTCCTTACGAACTCTGCTATCAAAACACTAACCAGGTCCAAACACTCCTACTATAAGAACTCCAACAAACCGGGAACACTCTTGGCAAGAGCTCTAAACTCAATAAACAAGACTCATAACCCAGTAAAATTGAAAATTGCGAACAACAACCTCACCAGCAATCCCATCAAAATAGTGCAGAAATTCAGTGCCCACCCTGACTCCTTTTTCACACAATTACAACTCCCGTAAGTGACAGGTACCCAGAGAACAGAATTAGAGAAGCCAATAACACATGATGACGTCATGGGAGCTATAAAAGAACTCAAATTAAATAAAAGACCAGGTCCCGATGGGTTCTCAGCCAGATACTACAAAACCTTCACTAGCTTAATCTCCCCCACATTAGCAGCTGCATACAACGACCTCTTAAAATCAAACTCCTTCAGGCAGGAATGTCGAAAAGGCCACAATCTGCATGATCCCAAAACCACACTCTGACTCCACCCTCAGTGAAAATTTCCGCCCTATATCTATGTTGAACACGGATATTAAACTCTTAGGTAAAATTCTAGCCAGCCGCCTAAACAAGATTATAGGATCATTGATTCACAGGGACCAGGTGGGTTTCATGCCCACTAGACAGGCAGGCGATAATATTCGGAGGGCATGCTTGCTTGCTCACTCAGCCAAGGTGAGGAAGATCCCAGCCTGCTTCATATCTCTGGACATCAAACAGGCTTTTGATTCTGTCTCATGGTCCTACATGGAATATACATTACAGAATTGGGGCTTTGGTCCAAATTTTAGAAATTAGGTTATGGCACTCTACAACAATCCAAAAGCTTACGTCAAATACGCAGGTTACAAATCTGATACGTTTGCAGTCCAGAGAGGAACAAGACAAGGCTGTCCCCTATCTCCTCTGCTGTTTGCCCTCCTAATAGAACCCCTAGCCCAAAGAATTAGATCGGACACCAAGATACTAGGCATAGAATTAGGTGGCTTTAAACATAAATTATGCCTATACGCGGATGACATCTTACTTTTCTTATCCTCCCCCCAAGTTTCCGGCCCTAATCTCATCCCAATTCTGAATCATTTCGCAGCTATATCAGGTCTAGCAATTAATCCTAAAAAATGTCTTGCCCTAAACATTTCATTATCAGATACAGAACTAATAGCTACAAAATCAGGACTTCCCTTTGAATGGCCCGGGAAAAGCATCCCCTATTTAGGAATCCACCTAACAGCAGAAATAGCAGACCTATTCTCGTATAACTAACCCCTAATGTTAAAACATATATCAAGTCTACTGAAATCTTGGACGCAACTTCCCCTGTCGTGGTTTGGGAAATTAAACGCGGTAAAAATGACAATATTGCCGAAGCTCCTATACCTTTTCAGAGTACTCCCTATACCAATACCGGCCTACTACATGAGAATAATCCAAAAACTGATCTCTTCCTTTATTTGGGGACCCTCTCGACCCAGATTCAAACCACAAGTCTTGAAACTCCCCAAAACCAATGGTGGGATTGGGTACCCCAACTTCACAAAATACTACGCTAAACATGAAATTCCCCTTTGGGTTTCAATTGAAGCTTTAGATTGTGATCCTATCTCAATATCCAACTTACTGTGGATCCCCCCCAAAATTTCGTAAAAATATTAGTAACCCTATCACCAAACATTCACTTACCCTCTGGGACAAAATTAAGTTTAAAAAAAACCTACAATCTTCACATTGCCCCCTGCTTTACTTTATTAAAAACCCAGATTTCTATCCTGCCCGGGTCTTCCCTAAGGCCTCATACACACGATCGGACATATCCGATGATAACGGTCCGCGGACCATTTCCATCGGATATGTCCGATCGGGAGTTTGATCCGATGGCGTGTACACACCATCGGATCAAATTCCCCGCCGCCGGACGGCGCGGTGACGCGGCGGTGACGTTGACGCCGCCACGTCACCGCCACGTCACCGCACCAGGAAGTTAAACACTTCCGCGCATGCGCCGAATCCATTCGGCGGCGGCGCGGCGGCGGTGGGGGACGACATGTCTGCTGGTAAGTGTACTAACCAGCAGACATGTCGGGCGGACAGATTCCCACCGGATAGATTTCAAAGCATGCTTTGAAATCTGTCGGGTGGAGAAATCTGTCCGCTAGCCCATACACACGAGCGGAGATGTCTGCTGAAACGGTCCATCGGACCGTTTTCAGCGGACATATCCCCTCGTGTGTACGAGGCCTAACACATTCAAAGAATGGGTAAAGAGGGACTGCACTCAAAAGTACAAGTTTTTTAACTCCAACTCCTTTGTCCCCTTCCCATCACTCTGTGAATCGTACGGTATACCACAAGGCAAACTTTTTAGATACCTGCAAATTAAAAATTTCTTTCTCCCACCAGTAAATACACCAATCTCGCCTATCATATTCTCCAGTTTTGAAAATATATGTAAGGGTAATCCACATGCCAGAAATGCGATTTCTACCCTATACTCCCAGCTGCAAGCACAATCTGACTCTTGGAAACTACCATATGTTCGCAAATGGGAGGAGGACCTTGGTACAGAATTGAGCCCTGTAGAATGGAACCAAATTTGGCTCAATACCAAAACTGCTTCTATTAATGTATCAGCCTCTGAGACAAACTATAAAGTGCTTTCAAGATGGTACCTAGTGCCGGCAAGAATAGCTAAATTTTCACAAAATCACTCAGACCTGTGTTTCAGAGGCTGTACAGAGAGCGGAACGTATTTTCACACATGGTGGTCATGTCCAAAAGCCCAATCATTTTGGTCAGAAATTTTTCAAATAGCACATACTCTAACCGATAAAAGAATACCATTAGACCCCAAATTGGCCTTGCTCAACCTAAAACCCAGCATTTTGTCGCATATACAATTTAACCTGATTAGGCAGCTTCTTACGGCAGCGAAGCAGACCATAGCGAAGGCATGGAAAACCTCGAGTATTCCAGTGAGTGAAACAATCAACAGAATGAATAACGCGATGATATATGCCAAAATGACGGCAATAGAAAATGACATGATCACCAGGTTTGAACTAATTTGGACGCCCTGTATTACATACACAACACTGAATGCTTTTAATAAAGATGTATTGATGCCATGGTAGCCCACCCATCGAAACGGCACTTAAACCCTCTTGGCGGTCGTCAGTGTTGTAAGTAACGGAGTTACAATAAACGCAGTTACCTAACGCAGCCCCTTTTGAGGGTAACGAGTAATCTACCTGATTACTCTTCCCCTCACAGTAATGCAGTTCCCATTACTTGGGCGGCATTACCGCAATTACATCTACCGCCACTAGATGGCAGCAGAGTATTTGCTTCTGCCGGCGCTGTGAACATAAATATGGGTGGAACTCCGCTTTAGAATCATGTGACCGCTGTGATGGCCTGTCACAGCAGTCTGAAAACTCCCGATCGCAAAGAGCCCTGGATACAATGAGCCCCACCCTCCTCACACTGACCTATCACCGGGGAACAACTCACATCGATCACACACACTGTGTGCGCAACCTGATCAATGAACCGGGGACCACATGCCTGGAACAAAATGTTCCACAGAACAAACATTCCCTATACAACACAGTGTACACAGCGACATCTAGTGGTCAACATGGTAAGTGCAGGACACCTATACAGACCAATGATCAGCAAGTTATTTTTGGTCAGTGATTTCATCTCTTCATCAGACAACAAAGAAAAATCTGACATCCCCATTCCAGATCCCTTGCATCTAATAAAGCTTATATAAGATAAATAAAATAATAAACAATAAACTATAGAAAATTCTAATAAAGCCTAATATAAGATTTTAAATTACAGACTCTGTAAACGTCAAGGGAATGTATATTATAAACATACATTTTAATCCAGCTTATAATTTGGATGTAATATGTAGCAGATGGATAAGGGTTTTAAGTCCTATTAGCTGCACATACATGGTGGGACGGATGCACCTAGGCTGGGATATACGCGAGATCACCATTTGTTTCCGGTTTTCTTCTCTCAAGGATCTAGCATTCTTTTGTCTTGCAGTATTAACTTGCTGCTCCCTGGCAAGCGCCGTCATCTGCTTCTCAACAAAGCATTGTAGAATATTAAAAAAAAATCCAGTTACTTTGCGGAGTAACTTATTACTTTTTCAATGTAGTAACTGAGTCACTAACGCAATTACTTTTTCGGAGAAGTAATTTGTAACTGTAACTAATTACTTTTTTAAAGTAAGATGAGCAACACTGGCGGTCGTTGGGATTTCCCGGTCCGGTCCTGCAGACTCCCCTCCCCCAACCCTCTCCTTTCATGATTTACTTTTCTTTTTTTTATTCTTGATGTCGCAATTCTTACTCTAATTAGGAGTTTTTTTCTAAGTTGTTAAGACTTGTAAGTAACACATGGGTTGATTTTTTTTTTTTTGTATAGATGCTTCAGTTAACTTTTACTGTATAATTTACAAGTCAATAAGGTACGAATAGAACACATAAGGAATTACCTCCCTCTCATTCATCACCTCATTACAGCAATCCTATCCGGTAATGTCGTAGAGTACGCCCTATACAGGGGTGAAATCCCTGTATAATTTGATGTACTCCAAGAAAATGATTATTCAGTTAAACCAATAAATCCTATTTTCCTTATCAGACATTCCAAGTTAGATCTCCATTATAAAAGGGGTGTCAAAAAGCACTGAATAACAGGGTAGGGCACACACAGCCAACAGACCCCAAACAACTATACCAGAACAGGTTAAAACCTTACGCAGCAGCCCGCAAGACCCAACAACCAAAGGCAGTGTCCTCAGAGGATTGAACATCCACTTGGTAAAACTTTATAAAAGTATGAACTGAAGACCAGACAGTAGCATTACAAACTTGATTTACAAAAGCCTGATGTTGAATAACCCAGGAATCATTAACACCCATGGTAAAATGAGCCTTCATCAAAAACTGTGGAACTTTGTCCTTGAGACTTTAAGCTTGCAAGATAAGCTGATAGAGCCATCGAGAAATAGTAGATTCGGAAGCTGCGTGACCTTTCCTTGGGCCTTTTGGAAGCACAAAGAGGGACTGACAAATTGCAGGGGTCCACTACAGATAAATCTTGACTGCACATGCCGCATTCAAGGTATGGAGAGCCTTGTACCTCAGCACCTGGTTAAGATGGAACAAAGAGTCCACCTTGGCTAAAAAGGACAGCTGAGCTGCAAAACCACCTTGTCACAAAGAATCACTGGGAACAGTCCCTTAAAGACGAGAGTAACCAATTCTGAAACTGAAAAGTAATGGCAACCATAAAAATAAACGTCTATGTCAGAAGGACCATGGACATGTCCCAGAAGGGTTTAAACTGACATTTCTGCAATACATTAAGCACCACGTTGAGGTCACATGGAGCCAGCCTAGTTTTGACCCCTTGTACAAAGCAATGAGTGTCTGGAAGAGGACTGCCAAGGCCAAAATCTGACCCTCGATTGTACTTAAGGCCAGTCCCTAGTCAACTCCAGACTGGAGAAAAGCCAGGATGCAGCCCATGACATCGTTTTAAGATTGAAGTCCCCGAGCCTTTCACCCTGCTAAATAAGACTTTTGAATTCTGTGGTAGGTATTTTATTGGAGCGGACTTCATAGCTGTCAGTAAGGTAGGAATGATCAAATCAGAAAAGTGCCCGTCTCCCAAAACTCTGGCTTCAACAGCCATGTCAATAAAGCCAGCGACTGTAACTGAAGGATGGAAAAATCTGAGCTTGCAACACAAGGTTCGGTCAAACTGTTAGAGTCCATGGTTTGCACACTGACAAGTTTACGATGTTGGAGTACCACATTTCTTCTGGGCCAAGCTAGGGTGATCAGAATTACTGAAATGTCTTCCACCAGAATCCTGTGAAGCGGGAAGGGTAGAAGCTGTAATGGCAGGAAGGCATAAATTACGGAAAATTAGTCCCAAGTCGTCACAAGAGCATTGATCGCAAAAACGCAGGGATCGCTGATCCTTATTTTTAATTATTCCAGCTTCACATTGCACCTGAATTCCAGAAAATCCATATCCGGGGCTCCCCACCTTTGGCAGAATTCCCTGAACATCGCTGGGTGAATTAACCACTCCCATAGTGTCAGTCATTGTCAGTTGAGAAAATATGGCTGCCAATTTTCCACCCTAGGAATTGTGGATTGTGGATAGAAGGGAAACATGAAGTTCCACCCAAGACAGGATATGATCAGTTCCTTTAAGAGTTGGGTTTTAACAGTCATGCCATTAAAGACAAAACTGAGAAGCAGGATAGAATAGAGGGCCTTGAGATAGCAGAAAGGCATAATTTTTCCTGAAGTAAGACCAGGGAGTTAGCAAGATATCTGTAGCTAGAGCTAGGAAACAAACAGAGGTCGCGTGTGGCTGAATCTGGAGGCTAGGATGCCCATATCCGGAATACCCCCATTTTAGATTGAAGACATTTTGATAAAGGGCCCATTCCCCTTGATTCGGGTCGATGGTGGCTGAGGTAGTCTGCTTTTTAATTGTCCACTCCTGGGATGTGAGCCAGAGAGATTGCTGGACAGTGAGTGCATTTCTGTCCACAAGATTATTTTGTTTGCATCCTTTAAGCCAACCAGACTCCTTATCCCTACTTGATGGATGATGTAGGTCACAGCCGTTGCATCGTCTGACTGGACCCTGATTGGGAGTCAGAAGAGAGGTTCAGTACTGCAGGTTCAACCAGACTCCTCTGAGCTCCAATATGTTGATGGAGAACTTGGCTTTCCCCAGTGATCATGTTTTCCGGGATGACAAAATATTTGGATGAAGTGTTTGTGAATGAAATTGGCAGAATGGTACCGCCTTGAAAGAGACTACAATTAGGCCTAAAAAATTTTTTGAAACAGGTGCTTTTCTCTGTGAAGGAGAAAAGGTCCATCACCTTCAGATTCTAGCACAATACTGAAGACTCAAGGAATAGGGTGGAGTTATAAGGGAGGGGGCGTGTCCTTTAAAGTTTTTCCAGTGTCTGATCACTGGAAAGTCATGGTGTGGGAATATTATGCCTGTGTCCGGACTGTACAATAAAAATATACATTTTTCTTCTGAACTATAATAATAAAGATAGATTTTATATTACCATAACTAACAATAAATAAAACAATGTGGAAAGCATTACACAAGTTACAATCTCACTACAGGCCATCCCTGTATCTCTTTTTTTAAAGTGGAGTCTGGGTATAATCTTCAAATGTTATGCTGAGTATCAGCAGCTCTGGAAACTTCCAAATGATCCCCAGTGATTCTGCAGCAACCAAAGAATCTTGCCAGCAGAAAAAAAATCTTCTAATGCCGCGTACACACGATCACTTTATGTGATGAAAAAAAACGATGTTTTCTGTGAAGTAAAAAACTAAGTTTTTGAAACTTCACTTTTCAAAGACGATGTTGCCTACACACCATCGTTTTTTCACAAAAAGCGAGGTTACGTTCACCACTCTTTTCCATTGAAGCTCGCTTCATAACTAGCTTCTGGGCATGCACGGGTTGAAAAACATCATTTTAAACGACGTTTTTTGCTACACACGGTGACTTTTTGTGAAACCAAAAACAACGTTTTGAAAAACGACACATGAAATTGAAGCATGCTTCAATTTTTTTTGTCGTTTTTTACAAGACATAAAACGACGTTTTCCCCTACACACGGTCAATGAAATTGACGTTTTTAAAAACGTCATTTTTTTTCATCACATAAAGTGATCGTGTGTATGCGGCATTAGACAATGGGTAAAAACAGAGGCATGCTGGAAGTGGAGTAGGCTGCTCTAACAGCTTTGGTTTGCTAGTGTCCAATCTCCTAAAGCAGTATAACTCATTGTACCTGAATCTACACCCTGTATGCCATAAAAAAAAAAAAAAAGTCTTCAGCAGTCAAACAGCACAACAACATATTACAGCTTACTTTAGTCTGACTTGTAGATTGTTGGCAAGCTCCTGTTTGGCAGTGGTACATTTCTGCTTGATGTCCAGCAGTTTTCTGTGGTTTGTTAACATAATCATTAATTGGTTTGCATGGCTCAAACACAAGTCTGGTAACACAGAGGGGTCCTTCAAATTTTCAGCCCGCTTCTGATTGGCTAAAAATCCCTAAAGTAAAACAGGAACACACATATGTTAAATTGTGAGGTTTTCTTAAGAGTAAAATAACACATATATGGTATAGCGTACAAAATTTAGAAATTGTTATATGAAGGAGATCAAGACTAGTAAATAACAAGAACCAAACATTGAAACATTGGTTGATACACAGGTAAGAAGCATACATATAAATAAAAAAAAAAAAAAAACAGCTCTACATTATCCACTATTAAATCAAGCACAAATAGTGCACAAATATTCCTGTGAGAAACGCGGTTGTAAACCCTCTCCTATACCCAGTAAGTGATCAAACAAATCCTCCTACATAAGTTTTACTTGTATATCTGCTGTATTTCCCTTTCGGCATTCTTTGGAAAGTGCAGATTGTGTTAATAAGCTTTCTTCCTGTTTCAGCAGCACATAGGGGTGGGTGTGGAGTCTGGGCTTACACTGTGCAAGAGCCGATTGCTTATCTACCTCTAAGCTACCTCCTACCTTTATTTACCTCTAAGCTCCTTCCCCGACTCATCAATCATTATATTATCTTCTTATATACAAGAGGTCATAAAAATCATATATGTGAAGCATGGAGGAATAGTGTTAAGCAAAAGAAAACATTTGGTACGAGGTGGATTTCTGCACTAATGAAGGACCCTTTATTAAGTGCCATCTACTGTTAATAGACTGAGTATTCCTCGTTGGAATATTTATGTTTTATACACTACTGGGTTTATTTTAGTAGATTAGATATTTGAGAAGATTGGTAGCATATCGGTATTTAAAATTATCACATGGCTCTGGTAAATAGTTTTTTATATTTTTATTCATCATGGGAGATATTTTTTTTAAGTGGGACCTCCACTTTAAATTCTATTTAAAAGCCAGCAGCTACAAATACAGCAGCTGCTGACTTTTAACATACCTGTCCATGCTGCCGGCGATGTCGGCAGCCGTGGGCGAGCAATCGCTCGGCTCTCGGCTGCCCCCCGCCGCCATCCTCGGTAAGGGAATCAGGAAATTAAGTGTTGTCGCTTCACTTACCGATTCCCTACTGCGCATGCGCGAGTGGCGCTTCGCTTCTTTACTGTGCGTCTCCTAGAAGAAAGCGGGGGTGCAGAGTAGGTGCCGGAAGTGGCATAGATCACCTGATCTACGCCAGGAAGCGTGAGCAAATACCTGTATTAGACAGGTATCTGCTCCCCCTGAAAGGTGCCAAATGTGACACAGGAGGGGGGAGGATTCCAAAAAGTGGAAGTTCCATTTTTGGGTTGAACTTAACTTTAACCACTTGCTTACTGGGCACATATACCCCCCTCCTGCCCAGGTGAAATTTCAGCTGCGTCGCTTTAACTGACAATTGCGCGGTCATGCGACGTGGCTTCCAAACAAAATTGGAGTCCTTTTTTTCCCCACAAGTAGAGCTTTCTTTTGGTGGTATTTGATAACCTCTGCATTTATTCATTTTTGCGCTATAAACAAAAAAGTGTGACAATTTTGAAAAAAAAAATGAAAAAAAAAGTTGCTATAATAAAATAGCCCAATTTTAGGGGGACAGAATTATTATTTTTTTATTATTTTTTTACTAGTAATGGCGGCGATCTGCGATTTTTATTGGGACTGCGGACACATCGGACACTTTTGGCACCATTCACATTTATACTGCGATCAGTGCTATAAATATGCACTAATTACTGTATAACTGTGACTGGCATTGAAGGGGTTAACACTAGGGGGTGAGGAATGTGTACCCTGTTAGTGTTCTAACTGTGTGTGGAGGGGGACTGACTGGGGGAGGTGACCGATCTGTGTCCCTATGTACAAGGGACACAGATCGGTCTCCTCTCTCCCTGACAGGACGTGGATCTGTGTGTTTACACACACAGATCCGCGTCCTTGTCTCTGTAACCGCCGATCGCGAGTGCCTGGAGGATTTCACGGCCGCCAGGCTCGCCCCCCAGTGGCCGGAGGAGCAGAGACCATATATAGACGGCCTCCCGGAGATTTAGATACACCCTGCGGCTGTATAAAATCGTACGGCCGTCAGGAAGTGGTTAAGGAGCAGCTTACTAAGAGGTTGTTGTTGTTTTGGTGGATAGGGGCTAAGCATCTGACATATAAGCAAAAAGGCAGTTATTTATATCACCAGAAATGCTAAAAGTGAGTTCAATAATTATATATACTGTATATATGATATTACATACAAGTGATGACCAAGCTTTAGAGAAAATTGTCACAAACCTCAAAAATGTAACATAAGAAAAAACAAGTTGCATAAGAAGTGACCTTCAGTAAAAAAAAAAAAAAAAATGTTGATACAGTCACCAGATCCAGAGATATAGGCAGCTGAAGGTAAATTCAAATCTTAACTTTCCCTGCAAAGACTGCATTTGTCCTTGTAGCCTCCCACCTGTATTGTGGGCAAACTAATATGATTGGAGGCCTTGAGACTCAGAAGTCCTAGACTGTAGGAACCAATTCTGACTATAGAGAAAAACAGATGCCTATATAGGGAAGTGAGCTGTGCAGATTTTATAAAATTGATTATGCAACATATTCAAGCACGACAAACTATTTCACAATTTGTTATTGATTGTTTAATGCAAGCAATTAAATAAAGCTTTTTCCACATTTCAAAAAAAAAAAATTCATTTATTTAGTTTACAATAAACCACATATATAATTTCCCTTTGAGTAGTTCCAGTGTCAGCAGTAGAAAATCCACTGCTGAAATACAGTATTTTTTTTACTGCTAGCTGTTGTACTACCTGCCATTTCTGCTAGCTGTTGTACTACCTGCCATTTCTGCCAAAAAGAGGCGTTAATCATTTCTATAAAAGTGATACAAGGCAAAAATATATATATATATATATATATATATATATATATACATACACACAGTCCTGATCAAAAGTTTAAGACCGCTTGAAAAATGGCAAAAAAAACATATTTTACATTGTTGGATCTTAACAAGGTTCCAAGGAGGCTTTCAATTTGCAACAAGAAGAAATGAGAGTGAGACAAAACATTTTTAGAGGATTCAATTTAATGAAAACAATGAATAAACTGAAACAGGCTGTTTTTCAGCTGATCAAAAGTTTAGGACCAAACAAAAAAAAAAACTAAACCCCCCCAAAACAGAAATCCAACTTCCAAACATGAACTCAGTAATGAGTAGCTCCGCCGTTATTGTTGATCACTTCAAAAAATTTCGGCATGCTTGATGCAAGTGTTTCCATGAGGTGAGTGGGAACATTTCTCCAAGTGGTGAAGACAGTCTGGAACTGTTGTCCATTTTTGTAAACTTCCCTTGCCATCCATCCCCAAAGGTTCTCAATTGGATTTAGATCAGGGGAACACGCAGGATGGGCCAAAAGAGTGATGTTATTCTCCTGGAAGAAGTCCCTTGTCCTTCAGGCATTGTGTACTGTAGAGTTGTCCTGTTGAAAAACCCAGTCCTTACCACACAGACGAGGGCCCTGAGTCATGAGGAATGCTCTCTGCAACATCTGGACATAGCCAGTGGCCGTTTGACGCCCCTGCACTTCCTGAAGCTCCATAGTTCCACTGAAGGAAAAAGCTCCCCAGACCATTATGGCGCCCCCTCCACTGTGGCGCATAGAAAACACCTCAGGTGGGATCTGCTTGTTATGCCAGTAACGTTGGAAACCATCAGGACCATCAAGGTTAAATTTTTTCTCATCAGAGAATAAAACTTTCTTCCACCTTTGAATGTCCCATGTTTGGTGCGCTCTTGCAAAGTCCAAACGAGCAGTTCTGTGGCGTTCAAGGAGACTTGGTTTTTGAAGATGTTTTTTGTTTTTGAAGCCCTTCAGTCTCAGATGCCGTCTGATGGTTATGAGGCTGCAGCCAGCACTAGTAAGGGCCTTAATTTGGGTCGAGGATCGTCCAGTATCTTGATGAGAGACCCTGCTTATGCAGTTTAGCAACCCGACCACGTTCAAAAAGGGAGAGTTTTTTTTTGCCTTTGCCATCACAACATGTGACTACCTGACAGAAAATGACAATGAATCCACATCTTTGCACAGATTTGGCCGTTTAAAGGCATGTGGTCCTAAACTTTTGATCAGCTGAAAAACAGCCTGTTTCAGTTTAATTGTTATTTTCAATTTATTGAATGCTCAAAAAATGTTTTGTCTCACTCTCATTTCTTCTTGTTGCATGTTGAAGCTCTACTTGTTAAGATCCAACAATGTAAAACATGATTTTTTTGCCATTTTTCATATGGTCTTAAACTTTTGATTAGGACTGTATATTATATATATATACACACATATATATATATATAGATATATATATATATATATATATTTTTTATTTGAAATGTCTGCATGAAGTTTAGTGATGTCACATGAGAATAAAAAGGCTTAAATTCACTGAACTGTTTTACTTTCATGTAACAATACAGACTCTCTTTTTCTGTCGCAGTAAATCTAGACATCTACTCACATAAAGTTTATATGATGACTGTGATCTGCCTCAGGGGACAATAATGTATAATAGCAGTTAAAGCATTTAAAAAAACGGA
This sequence comes from Rana kukunoris, assembly GCA_029574335.1. Taxonomy (NCBI): domain Eukaryota; kingdom Metazoa; phylum Chordata; class Amphibia; order Anura; family Ranidae; genus Rana; species Rana kukunoris. The sequence continues at coordinate 364,895,621 of CM056053.1, forward strand.
GCTTAGATTTTATATATATATACACATACACACACATACATACATAGACACACACAGTTTTTAAAAAGGTACTCACAAGTTCGGTTTTTCCAAACATTTTGACAAACTAACCACAGCTCTATGGATGTAGGCTGCCTCAAATCTTTCTTTTCATGTAATCCCAGACAGATTTGATGTAGAGATCAGGGCTCTATGAGGGCCAAACCATCATTTCCAAGGCAGTTTGTTCTTCTTTACACTGGAGATAGTTACCATTTCTGTATGTTTGGGGTTGTTTTCCTGCTGCAGAATAAGTCTGGGTCCAATCACATGCCTCCCTGATGGTATGGCATGACGAATAAGTATCTTCTTGTATTTCTTAGCATTGTGGACACCACTCACTGATCCTGACCATGTCTCCAACTCCATTTTCAGAGCTTCATTTTGCCTGGTTTCCCCTATTGCTTTGGGTGAGGGCAATCCCCTTTGGGGTACTCATGAAATAGGGAGCGGAATATAGGGTGTGTCCAAGGAGCAATACACAGCACAGCAGGTGAAGACCATCCTGTGACAAAGTCCTTGTGGCAAAAGGCTGGGAAGACTTGTTTAAGTTCCTTAAAGGGGCTCCAAGCAGAAGTGGCAGTAAAGTGTGCAACCTCTGGTGTGATGTAACATATGATTATCCACATTAAACTAAGCTGTAAGTGGTTGAGTTTTAGTGCCAAGTTTGAAAAGTTTACACTGTAAAGTGAATACATTCTAAACATAGTCCTGGTTTTTACTGTGACTGCTAGGGGATACAGGGTGGCCCTGTCTTACCTGTTTACTTTGCTAGTCCAAAAATAGGGCCTAGGCTTTGTCTGTCACTATGGACATAACGTTGTGGGGGTCTTCAGGGACTGAGTTACATAGGGATGGACCACAGCCCGTGGACCTTTATAACACCCTGTGGAAAACTACACATTATGCACACATGTATGTGCTTAAGGCAACATTACAGGCCACCCCACAAGCACAGGGTTTAACCAGGGTTGTACCGATCCAGATGCACTGCTTCTTTTGAAGCAGTTGAATTACTGAAGAATCAGAAGATAAAACACTAAGGTAGTTAAGCTAGGAGTGATTTCTTCATAAGGGAGATGAGGTCCATCACCTTAGGATACTGGGAAAAAAAACAGAGAAATCACGGAGTGGGGTAGGTTTATAGGAGACATGCCCAGGTGGTGTGTACTAGCAGTGTGTCCTCAAAAGCTTAATGATTAGTTTCTGTTATAAAGAAATATATAGGGAGTGGGTTTGAGTAGTTTAGCAAAAGACAACTGGGCAATGTTGATATTACTCAAAATTTCTGCATTCAGTCAGCCCACAACAGGACTTACAAAGTTAAAGTGAAGCTCCACCCAAAAGGGGAAGCTCTGCTTGTTTGCCTCCTCCTGCCCTCAGCTGCCACATTTGACTGTCTGCTCATATCAGCACCCCCCCCCCCTGTTTTTTTAAATCTATTCTGAAAAGAAGATTGTTGTGGAATGAAAAGTCTTGAAAGAAGTTTTGGTTTAGGAGCAGCATATAAAATGCAAATCCAAAGATTCCTGCACTATGAGCTTAAAAGGGTGTGTTGAGCCGCGTACACACGATCAGACCGGTTCGATGAAACTGGCCTGAAGACCAGTTTCATCGGACCAAATTGATCGTGTGTACGGCCCATCGGACCGTTGTCCATCGGACCAAAGTTTTAAAACTTGCTTTAAAATCTGTCCGATGGACACCTGTCCGTCGGACCAAAACGATGGTTAGTACACAAAAGCATCGGACCAAAAACCCGCGCAGGCTCAGAATCAAGTCGACGCATGCTTGGAAGCATTGAACTTCGTTTTTTCAGCACGTCGTCGTGTTCTACGTCACCGCGTTCTGGCGTTTTTTTCCTACAAATAGAGCTTTATTTTGGTGGTATATATATATATATATATATATATATATATATATATATATATATATATTTTTTTTTTTTTTTTTTTCAGTTTTGTCCGATAATTATTCTTCTACATATTTTTGGTTAAAAAAAAAAAAATCGCAATAAGCGTATAGTGATTGGTTTCTGCAAACGTTATAACGCCTACAAAATAGGGGATAGAATTATTACTTTTTTTTTTATAGTTTTTTTTTCTACTAGTAATGGTGGTGATCTGCGATTTTTGTCAGGACTGCGATACTACAGCGGACACATCGGACACTTTTGACACATTTTTGGGACCATTCGCATTTATACAGCGAACAGTGCTATAAAAATGCACTGATTACTGTATAAATGTGACTGGCAGGGAAGGGGTTAACACTAGGGGGCGAGGAAGGGGTTAAATATGTTCACTGATAGGTAAAACTTACTGTGGGGGGAGCAGACTGACTGGGGGAGGTGACCGATGGTTGTCCCTATGTACAAGGGACACACCATTGGTCTCCTCTCCCTAACACTCACGCGCGCCTGCTGCACTGTGGGGACCCCGATGCACGTGGGCAGCAGCCATGATCACAGGGCACAAGAAAAATAATGGAAATCTGTGTACGTAAACACACAAATCCCTGTTCTGACAGGGAAAAGCAATCCGTCTCCTCCTCCAGTCAGTCCCATCCCCCCAAAGTTAGAAGCACACAATTGCCTTCAATTTCAGAAAAAAAATTTGTCTGGGAATCTTTTTTTCTTTTCAGGTCCAGCTCATCCGCATTTTTTTTTTAATTACCATATATTTCTTGCATGATTCTCCCATCATTGATTAGAAATGTTTTTTTCCAAAAAATTCCAAAATGCCCGATTACTCATATTTGATGGCACCATGAAAATTGTCCATTGCTGCAGCAAAATGCAGCAAATGGTATGAAATTTGAAAGAAAACTCTTAGGTATGATTTTCGTAAGAAAATTATTTTGGAATTCGACCAATGTATGGCCTACTTAAAGCATTTGTTAAGTGTCTGTTCCCTTAAATCATGTTATACAGCATAGTGCTTGTGCTGTGTCATTTGTCCACTGTAACACCTGTAATATCTGTCTGATCCTGCCTGGCTATACCCTACCCCCTGTACGCTGACTCTGATATATCAGGGCCGCTGAGGCCTAACACCATGGTCAGCGTACATGCCTCTGTTAGCCACAGCCTGCCTTCTGTCTTCTGTGTCCTCTCCTCCATCCTCCCCCCTTCCCCTCTCCCCCTCCCCTCTCTGGCTGTCTGCTCATATCAGCACCCCCCCCCCCTGTTCCTGCTGCTTTCATATTTAATATGTAAAGCTCCCCTCTGTACTATAACAATACTGTGCCTGTGTTATATAATAAACTTGCTTATCTGTACCAATAACAGTGTCTTCCTGTGATCATGTGACTCCTTGGCTCTGTCTCTCCTCCCCGGCTTACGTCAGCGCAGTGCTTGGCCCTGTCCGCTGGAACTGTCAGCTGGGCAGAGGAGAGGAGGCACCTGAGCGCATGAAGACACTGTTATTGATACAGATAAGCATATTTATTATATAACAGACACAAGGGAACTTATTGCTCTAATACAGAGAAGATGGGAGCATTTTATAGAAGTGGTTTTACAACCACTTTAAGGAGGTGGGAAGGGGCAGGACCAGGTGCTTGTCCCATCTAAACCCAGGAAGTTTCTATGTATCAGCACACCCAAGCATTCTTGACACTTAAAAAATATTAAACTGAAGATTACATGAAGTGCAGGCACATGGAGGGGTGGCAGCAGTATTAGTTGAACAAAATATTAAATTTCTGGTTTACTTTAAAGAGAACCTGTAAGAAAAGACATAGAAATGCAGCAATTCCTGACCCTAGGTTCAGAAATGTTATGCCCTGTACACACGATCGGTTCTTTCGATGGACCGTTTTCATCGGACGAACCGATCGTGTGTGGGCCCCATCGGTTTTATTCCCCATCGGCACAAAAAAAAATAGAACCTGTTTTAAAAGTTTCTGATGGTTAAAAAACCGATAGAAAAAAACTATGGTCTGCGGGGAAATCCATCGGTCAAATCATCCACGCACGCTCAGAATCAAGTTGACGCATGCTCAGAAGCATTGAACTTCATTTTTCTCTGCACGTCGTTGTGTTTTACGTCACCGCGTTGGAAACAATCAGGTTTTTAACTGATGGTGTGTAGGCAAGACTGATGAAAGTCAGCTTCATCGGATATCTGATGAAAAAATCCATCGGTCCGTTTTCATCGGATGAACCGATCGTGTGTACGTGGCATTTGTAATGCAAACCATCTGCATTTGCTGCTTAGAAAATGAACAAAAACGTACACAATCAACATTTCTGGAAACTAACAGTAAAAAAATCCTTTAAAGGGTCAAACTCGAAGCCACAGGATCAGCATGGGAGCCAAACAGATCATTCTTTTCTCTTGGATTAGAAATTGGAATGGAAGTACATATTTTTCAAAGTAAGCTATAATGTAACAGTCAAACAGAGAGTGATATGATAATGGCAACAGCAAGTGGTGAGAGTCAGGAACCCAGCTGTAGTGTAGTCTCTTCACCCTGATAATTCATGAAACTGACAGGTCTCTTGTCCATCAAGAATACAAAAAGCTAATAACCGCCAGCTCAAATAACCATTTCAATAAGCACATCTGTGCCTACAAGAGAGTTTTAATATTATTTATGTATCCAGTTACAGGAACACAGAGTAACTGCAAAGCTTGATTCTGTAATACCACCTGCTGGACAAAGCTGACAGCCCCAAATACGTTCCAGTGCCAATGCACAGACAGTAATCCCTAAAGTTTGTGATAGAGTCAATTGTTTACATATTTCCAGCGATCACTGTAAAAATGATCACATTACTTCATGCCTTAATGGAAAATATTCAAAATACTTTCCACCTGTGATCTATCAACCTGAGCCAAGCAAGATCATATAGCAGTTATTTGTGCATGGACTTGGGCCAAGTAGCTACTGCTTATTTTCAGCTCTTTTAGCTATACACTTAAATGTTATTTGCTACTATCTGGGAAAAATAATGCCAATCATTTTAAGGCCTATGAAAAACTTTAAAACTTAAAAAAAAACAAAAAAACTAAAAAACAAATAAAAAGGGTTTATGTAATAAAGTTCATACAGTATGTCACAAAAGTGAGTACACCCCACGGATTTTTGTAAATATTTTATTATATTTTTTCATGTGACAACACTGAAGAAATTACACTTTGCTACAATGTAAAGTAGTGAGTGTACAGCTTTTATAACAGTGTACATTTGCTGTCCCCTCAAAATAACTCAACACACAGCCATTAATGTCTAAACCGCTGGAAACAATAGTGAGTACACTCCTAAGTGAAAGTGTCCAAATTGGGCCCAAAGTGTCAATATTTTGTGTTTCCTTCATTATTTTCCAGCACTGCCTTAACCCTCATGGGCATGAAGTTCACCAGAGCTTCACAGGTTGCCACTGGAGTCCTCTTCCACTCCAAAACGACATCGCAGAGCTGGTGGATGTGGAGACCTTGTGCTCTTCCACCTTTTGTTTGAGGATGCCCGACAGACACTCAATAGGGTTTAGGTCTGGAGACATGCTTGGCCAGTTAATCACCTTTACCTTCAGCTTCTTTAGCAAGGCAGTGGTCGTCTTGGAGGTGTGTTTGGGGTCGTTATGTTGGAATACTGCCTTGTGGCCCAGTCTCTGAAGGAAGGGGATCATGCTCTGCTTCAGTATGTCACAGGTAATGTTGGCATTCATGGTTCCCGCAAGGTACTCTAGCTCCCCCAGGACTCATGCAGCCCCAGACCATGACACTCCCACCCTCATGCTTGACTGTAGGCAAAACATACTTTTCTTTGTACTCCTCACCTGGTTGCTGCCGACACGCACGCTTGACACCATCTAAACCAAATAATTTGTATAAATATCTTGGTCTCATCAGACCCCAGGTTACAGTAATCCATGTTCGTAGACTCCTTGTCACCTTGTCTTCAGCAAACTGTTTGCAGGCTTTCTTGTGCATCATCTTTAGAAGAGGCTACCTTCGGGGACAACAGCCATGCAGACCAATTTGATGCAGTGTGCGGTGTATGGTCTGAGCACTGACAGGCTGACCAGCCTCCCCCCCCCCCCACCCCCTTCAACCTCTTCAGCAATCCTGGCAGCACTCATACATCTATTTCCAAAAGACAACCTCTGGATATGACTTGGAGCACATGCACATGCTTTTAAATTGTATCTGTGTTTCCTGTAGATGGCGAAGCCAATCATCTCTCAAGTAGCTGTCCTGGAAGGCTCAGATTCAAGATCGGTGGATCCTGGATGGTGATGATCCATGACAGAGTAGCTGATGAGGATTCTTGCTTAAGGCTTATTAATTTTAGGCTTCTGGTGAGTTTAACCCCTGGGGGAGTTTCATCACGCGGTGGCTTGCGATCAATGCCTCTGTTGGTGGAAGGTGCATTTTAGGACATTTGTTGACACTCACCTGTGATACTCTGAACTAGTCACATCACCCCACTACGTTCAGGACTTATCAGTGACCATGGGTCCATCATTATTATTTAAATTTTAGCGCTGTTTTGTGTAATTTAATGATTCAGGACATTGAACTGTTTTATTGTTTTACCACCATTTTCAATTTTTTTCATTTTTTAAAGAGCTGCTTAGTGTTTTAAAGTATATTGCAAATTATATTTTATTTCTTTTTATCAATGTGTATGCTATTAAGGGAGCTGCTGGATTGATCTGGCGCTGAGTGGGTGTTTTGCTGGCTATTCGTACACCCCTTGTTTTATATATATAGTTATATGTGGTAAAAGTAATTTTTTCAATTGCTAAATATCCAATGTAGTATGTTACCAGTCCCGGGGTACATGGAGTAGCCAATTACATAGGGCTATATTAAACAGGGGTGTTCCGACGGTCCATTCACCGACCAGAGTCAAAGGCCCATTCAATTGTAAGTAGCACATATAGCTACAGCAACGGATCAATTAGTTATTTAAATTGAGCCATCCATCAAGTCAAAGTGCTCAGTGTGCACAAGTGCACAGTCCATCCCCTAAATAACGGCAACTAACATAAACATATGTGGTATAGCTGCGATCGTCAGGAGCAGAATTCATTTTGGGTTGTTCTTTGGTGGAAGGATATGGTAGCAGCAAGAAATACACAATAAAAAATAAAAACACGGTATAATCCACCTCGTAGTTGTTATGATATGTAAGGCTTCTCTCACACTACCACGACTTCAAAGTCGCGCAATTTTGCCGCAATTTCGCAGCCACAATTTTTTATGATTTCAGGGAATACCTGTGTAACGAGCATCAAAGTAGTGCAGGGACTACTTTGAAGTCGTACTAATATGAATGGTAGTCATTGGAAATCATCGTAGCATAAGTCATACAAGTGTCAAAGGGGCCTTAAAAACACATTTCAAAGTTGTAAAATTGTGTTTAGGCATTAACATTTGTTTTTCCCTCAAGTGTGAAGGGTTTAACCACTTCAGCTCCAGAAGATTTTCCCCTTCACGATCAGGCCATACTGTGTTATTTTAACCGACAATTGCGCTGTCGTGCAACACTGTATAAAATGTCCTTATTTGCCCACTTCTTTTAGGAGTATTGCGGTTTTTATTTTTTGCGCTATAAACAAAAAAACAATGTAAACTTTAAAAAAAAAAAAAAACTTTTTTTTTTTACTTTCTGCTATAAAACACACCCAATAAAAAAATTGAAAACATAGAATTTCTTTATCAATTTAGGTAAATATGTATTCTGCTACATATTTTTGGTAATAAAATACCAATAAGTGTATATTGCTTGGGTGGCGCAAAAGTTATAGCATTTTTTTTTTTGTTTTGTTTTTTACTAGTAATCGCGGCAGTCAGTGACATATAACGAGACTGTGATATTGCGGTGGACACCTCAGACACTAACTGACACTTTTTGGGTACCAGTTGTCCTTCTAGTGTCATCTCGTGTGTAAATATATAGAGCCATACATACAGGCTACAACTGTTATGTTCCCCTGTTCCCCTGTTTATTTAAAAAAAACAATCTGTTAACTTTTAAAATGTTGTTGTAAGTTTACATTTTTATTGTGTATTCCAAGCATTTGTATGGTACCCTAAAAGTATATTATAGCCTCAACTTTATACACTCTATGCATATTCATTTTATCATTTTATGGTTTATTCTCATTGGCACTCCTCTAAACTATCAATGCTAATGGTATACGAGTTCACTTGTTCTGGTAAGCGCGTTGGCTATACATTTGGTGGTGGATCACTGACCAACTGTTGATCTTTGGAGGTCTTACTTGTACATGTTGACATTCACCTTGTATTTTTTCTTGGACTCGTGTTATATAAAATAGTTGTCATGGTGAAATAATCTCAGGACTATTTAAATTTGTGTTGTGACACTAAAGTATTTAAATTTTTGTTGGTGTTCACTCACCTCATCTATTATTTTTCACTATTCACTATTAACATATGTTTGAATAAATAAACAATTTATGTGTGTATTTTATATTGCAACTTTTAGCACTACACCATGGGTTATATAATTTAAATTGCACTATTTATGTCAAGTGACATGTCAGCTGCAAATTTGTTACGCTCTCAGCACAGTTTTTTCTATTTCCCCTCTGGTTTTTCAGCATGACTGTTCGACACAAACCTGTCGTTATACTGGCTTCTGTTGAACAGACAGCTGTACATATGGATTGAAAATCTGGTGGACCCAACGCAGCAGGTGAGTGCGACCATGATATCAACAAGTCGAGACAACTGCGAGATGCCCTATGACTGACACACTTGTCCGATGGAGTTCTTTTTACATGCGAATACCTACCTACAATTGTGAGTGCACTATATCAGCTATATGAGGCTACTGTGGAGGAGTCCTTTGGAGGCTGGTTTTAACTTATCCTGTATATGACCTCTAACACTGAGGTCCATCCACGGAGTTGAGGGCCTGAAGAACACTGTGGTGTAGGAAGTGGTAAATGGTGCAAGAAAATACTGGATGCAGTGCCAACACACGTGCACAACTCATTTGGGGATTTTATTCTGTAAGTGCTTTTGAGGATTTTGGGACCTTCTGAATTTAGATAAACAAATTCCTTAGATGGTTCTGCAATTGATATAATTTTGAGTCTTTATATATTTTTGTATATATTTGTTTCACAATAAGAATTGTGTGGTATAAGAATCTGGTTCACGTAGTATATGTTGATTCACATCTATTATATAGTTGATACATTTGTTTCACTATTGTTGGTGCTTTCATAACAGTGGCTAAATTAATTAAATGAGATCCTACCAATTTTTATGAAAAGTGTTTTGTTTTTTTTCCCCAAAAGGTGTACTGGTGACTGTAATATGTACAGTCTGAAAACAAACAGCTCTCAGTGGAGACATTCTTCAGAATTAAGATATACAGGCAGACCAAGCCTGTGCTATACCTGCTGATCTAGCCTGGTGGTTTGATTTAAAGTGGTTCTAAAGGCTGAAGGTTTTTAAAATTTCCTTTTATTACCTTAAAAAACCTTTTGGGTAAAGTTCCCCCTCCAGCCCGCCTTACACGCACCTGAGCCCCATCTTGAGCCATCAATTTTCATGAGAGCAGCTGTTTGCCCAGGTCTCTCTCTCCTCATTGGCTCACACAGCAGCAGGCGTCAATCACGACCAGTAAACCAATGAGAGAGCAGGGGGTGGGGCCAAGCTGCGCTTTGTGTGTGCATGGACAATTCACAGGAGCATGACTTGGGAGCGAGCTTGCTCAAATGCCCCATAGCAAGAGGCTCGCTATTGGGGGCACTCAGCAGAGGGAAGGAGCAGACAGCGCCAGCAGTAGGCCCATAAAAAAAAAAAGAATTGGGGCTGCTCTGTGCAAACCAATCGCACAGAGCAGGAAAGTATAACATGTTTTATTTTATTTTCTTATATTTGTACCTATAGAATCACTTTAGCATCTGTATGCTACTTGAAAAGGATATGCACACTAACAAGCACAAATGATGCACTATAATAAAATGTAAGACTTTATCTTTATAATGTAATTGGAAAGTCTCACCCACAACACTCATCTGTTTTCATTATCAGGCAACAGAAGACTGAATTAAATTTAAAAAACGAAATGTAATGTCAAGGATAAATACAATTAATTCTTGTCTAAATGAAAAAGTAGTATGATGAGTCATACACTAAATGTTTAACGCAGCTTATATTTAATCATTTGACGTCATTGAAGAAAATCTTGTAGCAACACTCTTCCTTATCCTGAATTTGAATGAATTCTTACATTATTGTTGTCTATAACATATGTATTCCTTGGATGCTGCGCCCACCGAGATCCAACCAGCTGCTCTCCCACAGGGAGCATTGGTCTGGGTATCTCATAAGATGCTGGGCAAAGGCTGCTAAGCATTAGCTTGAAACACTAATACTGAATATAAAAAAATAATAGTTTGTTTGCACCCTCACTTCATAGAAACAATAAAAACTAAAGCTACAATTGGTTTTCAACTTTTGGAAGAAAATTCTCCTGTTCCCCAATTATCATATAACGCACTTCTAAAACTGCCTGAAGGCTTATAGACAGCAGTGATCGCAGAATGATCATTATTTTATAGGCAGTCCTGCTTTAAAGATAACCTGTCACCAACTTTAAAAAAATGCAGGTCAGGGCACAGACAAATCTGGTATTTTAAAAGCTTACTTCAAAATTCTCATTGCATTGTAATATAAGATGAAATAGTTCAAACTCACTATGATGCCGAATCTGCCACCAGATGTGGTTTGTCACTTGCCACGTCACCTGCCACCAGGTGTGGATTGCCATGTTACCTGCCACCAGATGTGGATTGTCGCTTGCCACCTCGCCTGACACCAGATGTGGATTGCCACATCACCTGCCACTAGGTGGGGATTGCCACATCATCTGCCATCAGATGTGGATTGCCACACCTTTGGGATGAATTAGAGCAGAGATCGCAAGCCAGGCTTTCTCGTCCTCATCAGTGCCTGACCTCACAAATGTGTTTCTGGAAGAATGGTTAAACATTCCCATAGACACTCCTAAACCTTGTGGACAGCCTTCCCAGATAAGTGGAACCTGTTATAGCTGCAGAGGGTGGGACAACTCAACATTGAACCCTACAGACGCAAGACTAGGGTGTCATTAAAGATCATGTGCGTGTATTAGCAGGTGTCCCAATACTTTTGGTAATATAGGGCTAGATTCAGTAAGAAGATACGTCGGCGTATCTCGAGATACACAGCGTAACTTCTAAGATGCGATGGTGTATCTTTTTTCTGTATTCAGAAAACAAGATACGCCGGAATTTAGTTAAGATAGGAGCGGCGTAAGTCTCTTACGTCGTCGTATCTTAGCTGCATATTTACGCTGGCAGCTAGGTGGCGCTTCCGTCGAGTTACGCGTTGAATATGCAAATGAGCTAGATACGCCAATTTACAAAAAGGTAGTTGCGGCCGCCGTATCTATTTGCGTCGTTTACGCTAGGCTTATGCCCGGCGTAAAGTTACCTCTACTATATGAGGCGCAGCCAATGTTAAGTATGGACGTCGGGACAGCGTCGTATTGTATGTTGTTTACGTTGTTTGCGTAAGTCGATTCAGAATGGGGCTGGGCGTAAGTTACATTCACGTCGTTTTCATTGACTATTTGCGACGTGATTTGGAGCATGCGCACTGGGATACGTTCACGGCCGCCGCATGCGCAGTACGTTCGGCGCGTCATTTACGTGGGGTCAGTGTTAATTTAAATACAACACGCCCCCTACTATTTGAATTACACAGGAATACGCCGGCCCATTTACGCTACGCCGCAACTTACGGAGCAAGTGCTTTGTGAATACAGCACTTGACTGTAAAAGTTGCAGAGGCGTAGCGCAAATCGGATACGCTACGCCCGCACAAAGATACGCTCTCCATCCTGAATCTAGCCCATAGTGTATATATTTGCAATAGGCAACCATATTGGTTTATTGCACAGGCTTGCTTCCTACTTAACAACGCTTCACAGTGACTGTGCTTTACCAGTTTACACATCAAATCTTTACATTGGACCACAAATCCCAGTGGTCCTGCAGCATAGACGACATTACATTCCCTGCTATACAAATAGCCAAAGGAGGAAGAATTTATAAATCAATGTAAAAATAAAAATAGGAAAAAAATGTGCAACACTGTTAATGTCACATTAAAACTGACTTTCAAGTTCATATTACAATGGTGCATTAAAATACATAGGGAGGGTGGGGATGTCTGCATTTAGAAATCACAGAATTGACAAAATATAATCCAGGTGTGTGTTTCCCCCCTAGGAATTGAACATGGCGAATTTGTGAGGATGTGGTGCAGCTTGGAAAACATATTGATGTAACCTAAAATTTGGAATGGCAAGGTCAGGCAGGAGTTTACGCTAGTATCACAAATGTCAAACAACAGCAGTATGTTCAAGGGGATTTTTTTTCCTTATAATTAACGATTCTTGCTTAGAATAAAGATCACAATTCTCGCAGCGTAAAATCTTTCACATTATACAAAAACAATTTGGGCTAACTTTACTGGTTAGTTTTTTTTTTAATTAGTTAAAGTAATTTTTTCAAAAATATTGCATTTGAAAGACCTCTGCCCAAATACAGTGTGACATAAAATATTGCAACAACTACCATTTTATTCTATAGGGTCTCTTCAAAAAGTAATTCTAAGTAATTTTCTAGAAAAAAATATATATTTTAACTTGAAAACAACAAGTGGTTAAACGTTCCTAATTTACATACAGAAGTCTATTCCTTTGATGTAAAAGACAAATTGTTACAATGTATAGACTTAACGTTCCACTTATAAAGAATGTTGTGATACTTTGCAGACTGCCCGGATTTTTTCTTCCTTTCTTTTGACGGCTGAGAACAGAGAATTCTCTGCATACAAAAGATCGGGAAATACTTTGGCAAGATTGCAACGGGAAAGAATCGTGATAGCGATTCTTGACGATTAATCGTGCAGCTCGAATATATATATATATATATATATATATATATATATATATATATATATATAGATATATATATATATATATCTATATCTATATATAGATAGATATATATATATATATATATATATATATTTATTTATATATAAAATCTGCACTGTATATTAGGGCTGCGCATCTTCACCGGTCTCACGATTCGATACGATTACGATTACCAAGTCCGCAACTACCTTTGGGCAACAACCTCCTTCCCTCAGTTAGAGCTTTGAAGATGGGTCGAGGCTGGGTCTTCCAACATGACAATGACCCGAAGCACACAGCCAGGATAACCAAGGAGTGGCTCTGTAAGAAGCATATCAAGGTTCTGGCGTGGCCTAGCCAGTCTCCAGACCTAAACCCAATAGAGAATCTTTGGAGGGAGCTCAAACTCCGTGTTTCTCAGCGACAGCCCAGAAACCTGACTGATCTAGAGAAGATCTGTGTGGAGGAGTGGGCCAAAATCCCTCCTCCAGTGTGTGCAAACCTGGTGAAAAACTACAAGAAACGTTTGCAAACAAAGGCTACTGTACCAAATATTAACATTGATTTTCTCAGGTGTTCAAATACTTATTTGCAGCTGTATCATACAAATAAATAGTTAAAAAATCATAAATTGTGATTTCTGTTATTTTTCTTTTTGATTATGTCTCTCACAGTGGACATGCACCTACGATGACAATTTCAGACCCCTCCATGATTTCCAAGTGGGAGAACTTGCAAAATAGCAGGGTGTTCAAATACTTATTTTCTGCACTGTATATATATAGATATACACACACACATACACACTTATACACACTGTATGAGAGAGAGAGAGAGAGAGGATAAAACAGTCTACATGGCTAAGGTTTCAGCACTGAAAGGGATGATGTATGACTACAGAAATGGGATCCGAGTACCGAAGTCACTGATATTCTTTCTTACATAACATTAGACTTAATGAATGGAACTCGGCTCAGCATGTCTCAATCATGACTTCAGTATTATGTGAATAAAATGTTTCATCAGTAAAGAAGTTCAGAAAAAGAGGAGAGAGCAGAATTCTCAGCAGGTAATCTTTAGAGAATAAAAAGACTCATAGGTCATTGTTCACAGGACACAGCATAAAGCAATTAGATTAAATACATGGAGTAGCAAGAATGTCTTTGCCCAAAACAGGTCATTATGCGTTACAGCACTTTACAAGGTAACAGAGAATGGAAAAGGAAGCACAGTTAATGAGGTATACTCTATAGGTATTTGATCATTAGTGGAGATGACTTCTGCTGTTTGAACCAGTTCTCACCCTAACAATCATTAGATCTACGGAGAGTAGAGGTTTCACCATACAAATGTATATTTAACGTACAATGCAGAAATAGGTTTATAGAACGGCTCTGACTATTCAGACACCAATGATGTCATGTACCATTTCTCTAGAATTCTTTGTCTCTTTTTCTTTTCTCCACGGCTCTTTCCTTTTGCTTAACTAAGGGACGGATACCCCTTTTCTCTTTTCAAGGTAACATCTCACAAGCGGCGCTTAGACGCTCACTCCCCAGTGGGTATTTGGCGCCTAACTAAGCTCAAAAATCAATCAAGCAATCAATCAGAAAGGATACAAAATTATCTTGATTATTTCTACCTGAAACTTATGACAAAATGGTTTCTTTATTATTAAACAGATAAAAAAAAAAACATGTGGTGTAGAATAAGTGCACTTTTATATAAAGTGCTTATACACCACCCACAGCTCTTCTTAACACAACTGTCATATAATCCTCAGACCCTAGATGCACATATAGACTTTCACAGTCTGCAGACAGGAGAGATTGCAGTCTTGTAGGCAGAACATCTTAGCCATTGGCAAACTTCAATCCTGTAGACTGAGCATCCTCCTCAATGGCAGGGCTTAATCCTCTAAACAGAGTACCTCACCCCCCCCCCCCCCTTAATGACAGAGGTCAGTCCCCTAGACACAGCAGCCCACCAAATGGCTACCTCAATCGTGTAGAAAAAAAATATCCTCTAAATTATGGTGCTTAGTATTGTACATTGTAAATAAATCACCCCCTCAATGGTAGAGCTCATTACTGTAGGCGGAGCACCCCCCTCAATAGTAAAGCTCATTATTGTACGCGGAGCACCCCACTCAATAGTAAAGCTCATTACTGTAGGCAGAGCACCCCTCTCAATGGTAGAGCTCATTACTGGAGAACGCCTCCCAATGGTAGGGCTCACTACTGTAGGCAGAGCACCCCTCTCAATGGTAGAGCTCATCACTGTAGACCAGTGGTTCTCAACCTTACTAGTGCCGTGACCCCTTGATAAAAGTTGTGGAGACCACCAACAGTAAAATTATTTTCTTAGCGTAGGTTGTGAGCCCCTAAGGCAAGACAAGTAATTTGCGTCCCTAACACATGAATATTTAGCGCTCCCTGAGTCCCTTCCACTCGTACCGTATTAAAGGGTCACTAAAGGAAAAACATTTTTTTTTGCTGAAATTACTGTTTACAGGGTATAGAGACATACAAAGTTAATTGATTCCTTTTAAAAATGATTAAAAATAGATAAAAATCAATCATATAATGTGCCTACAGTTTTAGTTTCACTTTTAAACGTTCATGTTTCTGTGAAGTAAAGAGACACACAGAACAAAAACAAACACATACAGGGCAAGGTTTGTTTTTAAAATGAATCTAATTGGTTCTGAGGAGTTTTTGATCATGGACCACAGTGAAAAGCTAGCATGAGTTTTTTCATAAGGAGCCAGACAAGCAGGAAGTGTGGAGATACAGCTCAAGGTCTTCTGCTGATCTGAGAACTGTAGTGTGGACTCTTAATGGCAACTATAATCACAGGTAGTTTTACTCACTGTGTCTCCAGCTTCACTGTGTCTCCAGCTCTGTGGTGTCTCGCAGCAGTGACACCTATGCTGAAATCAGGAGAGTGTCTCCTCCAGCCCCTCCCACTTCACATTCCTCATCAGTCAGCTTACCTCTAGTCTCTGTCCCCCACTAATGTCGTGAACTGAATGGGTGGCTGCAAAGAGGCTAAGTGGATGGCCACAGGCTCCAGGAAGAGCCCAGGGTGGCCACAAAAATGCTGGGAGAGCAGTGCGGGCTTCAGAAACAGCCCAGGATTTGATGACCCCTGGCAAATCATCATTCAAACCCCGTGGGGGTTCCGTCCCCAGGTTGAGAACCGCTGCAGTAGACGGAGCACCCCTCTAAATGGTAGAGCTATTTACTGTTAACAGAGCATCCCTCTCAATGGTAGTGCTCATTACTGTAGACAGCTCACCCCTTTCCAATGGTAGAGCTCAATACAGTAGGCAGAGCACCCCTCTCAATGGTAGACCTTAATCCTGTGGACAGAGCACCACCTTTAATAGTAGAGCTCAATTCTGTAGACGGGACACCCCTTCAATCCCAGAGCTCAATTATAAAAGTTAAAGCACCCTTCTCAGAAATCAAAACCCTACATGCACTTCAGCGACGACATTAGCCAAAACATGTAATACAATGTACACTTACCTGAGCAAGTTCTTTTTGTTCATTAACCAATCTACTGCAGCTAGCAATCATCTGATCCAGTGCATAAAGCCTATCTTCCAGCCCTTTAATGGCTTTCATATTTTGATTATCCAGTTTGGCAACTGTTTGACGGCACTCTCCTGAAAATGGCTGGATTATTCGGGGATCCAGCTAGAAAAATAAAATAAAAGTAATGTACTTTTGATCTACAAAAACATGTATACCATTTTTTTTAAATAAACTGATGGAATGAACCAATAGCAACAAATCAAAAAATTGTCTCTCATTCTAAGGCAACACTGTGGTTGGAAGCACACGAAAAGTAAAGTAATTGCAAAGGCTAAAGTTTGTTATTAAGATAAAAATGAGGGAATACCCACCTGCTCTGTGCAATGGAATAGAGTGGTCCCTTATCTGCCCTTCTTCGGTGCCCACCATTGCTCTCATCTCCTCCTCCCCGGCATGTGCCCTCAAAGCAATCCATGTGCTATGTAGGCACAAATGCAGGCTCGCTTCCAAGCTGGGCTGTGTGCATCTACAGACACACACATCATGGCTCGGCCACACCCCCTGCTTGATCTAAAGAGGACTCAGATCTACATAGATCAACAATGACCCAAACATCACAAGCAATCAAATCAGCAGTCTTGCAAAAATCGCTTCCCTTGTGACCAACTATGACTATATGGCAATAGGCTAGAGCTAGGCATTTGATGACATCTCTTTGCTAACACCCAAAAGATACAGCAGGTAGTGTGAGATTCAGCACACTAATATTGATTCATAACCAAAATGTCAGCTTTGGTTTATTTTGCATGCAAATAAGAACATTATTATTATTATTAGATATAGTACAAATGCATAAATAATAATATAAGAAAATAGTCAAAAGTTGCATTATGAAAGTTTGAGGACCAATTCCCGCCATAAGAAGTTTTATATAAATCTGAATAGCAAAGGAAAGGGTTAGAAAAAATGTTCTCCTCATTTCCTATTATGCCTGACATCTGCCATATTTTTTAGGAAGTGAGGAGAAATCACCCTTGTGGGGACACAGAAGACAGCAATAAAATCCCAACTGAAGTTTTAAACTTTTCTTGCTTTACTAGAAAATGCTTTTGTATTGCTGTCCGTGTCCCCATTAGCAGGAATTTCCTCTCACCCCCTGTTTTGTCTCACATCAAGGAAAAGTAAAGACTGATCTGTCTAAAATTCATCAAAAAAGAAAAAGGGATCAGGGCTGCTCTGTGAAAAATCATTGCACACAGCAGGCAAGTATAACATGTTTGTTACTTTAAAAAAAAAAAAAAAATTATATATGCTTGATATCATTTAAACTTTACATTTTGGGGGGAAAAACCATCCTTGATGCATCAGCATGGTTTTGGTGGTCATGGGAGAAATAGTGGGGTTGATTTACCCAAGGCAAATAGACTGTAAACTTTACAATTAATAATAAAAATGTAAATAATAATAAACTATTTTATATAGCGCCTTTAAAGTTAGCGCCTCAAAGTGCTTTACAAAGAAAACACAAGAAATACAAAAGGTAAAAAGGTGCAATCAAAGCGGAGTTCCACCCAAAAGTGGAACTTCCGCTCATCGGTTTCCCCGCCCCCCATGCCACAATTGGAACCTTTCGGGGGGTAGGGGGGACAGGATACCTGTCTTTGAAAGGTATCATTTCCCACTTCTGGGAGTCCGGGCTGCGGCCTGCGACATGACTGTGGGGCACCATCCTCCTCCCCCTGTGCAGTAGGGTTCCTGGCGTGAAGCCGAAAGACTACACTGCCGGGTACCCTAACTCGCAACGGCGGTGGCAGCACCCGATATCTGATGGAAACATCAGCTGCGGGTGCCCACATCACTGGACTCCAGGACAGGTAAGTGTCCCATTTATTAAAAGCCAGCAGCTGCAGTATGTGTGAAAGCTTGTCTAAACTGCCTAAAATACCTTTTCTCATCAGCAGTTAGA
The DNA here is from genome assembly GCA_029574335.1 of Rana kukunoris. Lineage (NCBI taxonomy): Eukaryota > Metazoa > Chordata > Amphibia > Anura > Ranidae > Rana > Rana kukunoris. Next base: position 364,914,131 of record CM056053.1, read on the forward strand.
GCAGTCTTATGACTTCTATCAGTGTCTGGCCGAGCACTGGTTAAAGCTTGTAGGAGAAGTTTTCATTCTCCTCTGACTATCCTGTGAGGTTGCAGGACTCCTGACCCTCTGCCTGGACAGCGTGGATTGGTCCTGTGCTGACCATATGCATTCTGCCAAGAAAAAAAACTCTCTAGCAATACAGACCAAACTAGGCATTGACTGTGGAAGAAGTGGAGGATCAGAAAAGACAGGAGCAAAGAGACTTTTTATACGATGCAGAGGATTAACCCCTTAGGCTCCACAGTGAATATAACAAGCATGTTTTACTACATATACAGGGGGTCCCCAGGTTATGAACCCGTTAGGGACTTTCCTCCCGTTTGTAAATCGGAAATGTTCGTAAGTTGTCTGCGCATGCGCAGACCGGCAATTACGGACATTTCCAATGTTTTCCGATGTTCCGTCAAATCCCGTTCTGCGCATGTGCAGCCAATTACGGACATTTCCAGAGGCTCCATCTGGCCGCGCATGTGCAGAACAGCAGACGGTCTGCCCAAAATGGCAGAGGGTCTGCGCAGCTCCTGGTTCGTAAGTAGGAGAAGTTCGTAACTCGGGCGTTCGTAAGTCGGGGATCCCCTGTACAGACTGATTTTACTGTTGTGGTTTTAGCAACACTTTAAAGTCAATGCAAAACCTGACAGGTAGCCAGTGCAAAGGCTCCATGACCGGGGTAATATGGTCACCTGTATCAGACCTAGTGAGGATTCTGTCTGCAGAATTTTGTACATATTGCAGTTGATAAATAGTGGATTTAGATACATCAGCGAGTAAAGCATTGCAGTAGTCAAGTAGGCACTTTGCAAGTGCAGTTGCATTACATTTTTTACACAGCTTAGTAAATAAGGCGAACCTTCACTTTGTAAAGAATATCCAACCTGGTACAAGGGAAATATAAAAAAATGCATTTTTGCCTGCACATGAATAGATGATGAAAATCAGCAGAGCTTCACCACATTCTCTAAGTTCTGGGGGAAATGAGTGTACAGTCTATTTGCTTTAAAGTGGATGTAAACCCCAAAAAATGTTTTTTGTTTTTTTATGTCACAATGTAGAGTATAACATTTCCTATCATCTGTGCCCAGTCTTGCCACACAGAGTTAATCCAGATCTGAGTAATCCTCTTTCAATGTTCAGTAAAATGAACAGCCTTCCAGATAAAAACCTGCCTAAATAAAAAGTCAGTTTTCTCTCTTCTTGCTTTGAGTGACAGGTTATTTACATATCTTGCTTGGACATGTTTATCATATGTTATGTTATGTTTATCATAACATGAGGTATAAAAAGTGAGAAATCCACCCCTCCCCCACATAACACATCCTGGTAATATACAATAAACCTTGGATCACCTCATGTTATGATAAACAAAACATAACATATGATAAACATGTGCAAGCTAGGTATGTAAACAACCTGTCACTAAAGGAAAAACAGAGAAACGGACTTTATAATTTGGCAAGTTTTTATCTGGAATTCTGTTAATTTGCACTGAACATTAAAAAAGAGGATTGCTCAGCGCTGGATTAACCAACAAAAACTGAGATCAAAAGATATATTTAAATCTTAAAAGCATAATAAAATGTTACACTTATCTTAATGTTACTTGTTTTCTATGGTCTCCTTAGCAAGGACGTGTCTCATTATTTCCCAGCTTAGCTTTGAACTGTCAGAACCATGACAAACTAATCTGACTATACTTAGGAGCCAGCATTTGTTCTGGTTATGTGGTTGAGCTCTGCATTAGACATACAGATAAGAAATAAACAGATTCCTTATTAAAAAATCTGCTATTATTAAATTTCAAATGAATTTTCTATTTATGTGAATGGGAATAATCCATTTAATTTCTTGTGACCTTACACAGTGTATCCAACACAAAAAAGGATTCTATTAAACTGTTTTGTGCAATGTTATTTTATGCTATACTAACGGTTTATCACTTTATTTTGCTTTAATGTTGTGCCAGTAGATAAGCTTGTTTGAGAACCGAGACCACATGGAACAAATAGCTCGCCCAAACATTTGCATTTTGACTGCAGCTCAAAAAAAAACAAAATGTATACAACACAATAAATTACAAAACAAGGTAATGTTTGATTAGTAAAAAACAAAAAATGTAACGTGGGAATTCAGCAGGAGGCAAGTATTAGTAGTAACATGCATGCGAGATCTGATGCCACAAGTGAAATAACAGTGATCCTCTGATATACATTGACACAGACAGGAAAAGAACACAAATGCCTCGTGCGCACTGGGAATCTGCCCCTTTAATATCTTTTCTATTGGCAGCAAAAAAGCTGCTTAAAAAACACGATAAAAGTCACTTATTGTGCACAAGTTTATGCATGTTCACCATATATGTGTGTTCATGTATTCTATTGGCCAGGATATTAACAACCTACCTCCCAAAGACGTCCATGTATGTCCTCGAGTCAGTGGTTATACAGGGGATGATGCCTGCAGCTACTTTATGAAAGCGATTCATCGGCTAATGCAGGTAGCTGTCCCTCCCACTTCCCAGGCTCTCCCATCCCACCGGGGAACTCAGGATTGCAGCCGGTTTCAATGGCTGACCATGGAGATCGTTGAGGACCGGAAGGTCCCTGATGTAATGGCAAAATGGGGTGTGCAAAGCACACTGCCATCTTGCCATGTGCTGTAAAGCACATTCGCCATCTTAAATGAAATGATGCCATGTTTAAGCTAACAGATTTACTCACCATATATTCCATGCCCATCCATACCAATCAAGAGACATTACAACCGCTGCACTCATGTTACCATCCTTGCAAATCATCTCCCCCTCCCAGGGCTGACCATGGTGCTTTTATTTACACAAAACAGGAAGCCATCACCAGTAAGTCGCCTCCCCACATGGGAGGCGACATTACCAGATGTCTCCTATACACAGAACATTCCTTCTGACAGGAAGTCAAATTGAATAGATGAATAGACTATAATACAATGTATACAATGAATAGAAATACAAACAATGTCTTATGGGTGTGTCCGGTCAGGGTGTGCATGTGCCCCCCCCCTGACCCCAGAAACGCTCACAAGCCCTCAAAATATACCCTGATAGAACCTTTAATCTGCGCCATTCCATAGAATAATGCATATAAAGATTATACCCTTATTGAGGCTATTTACAGATGTACCCTATGAATCCCAAATCCTGCTGATCAGACATGACCCAGATAAGAGCGTACATCTGTCCATAGCCACTAGTGTGTTTGCGGAATGAACGCATCCCCCTCAACGATCGTCTGTGCTAAATGCACAGAGGGGCCCCTCGCTGGTGGGCATACGCCCATGCCGCAATCATCACACTCCAACCTCAAGATGAGAGTCAACCAGCCTCAGGACTGCCACAGTCAGCTCTATTTAGAGCTGGCTGGGGAAGTGTCAAGACTGGGTGCCAATTATGACAATACATAATAAATACATCTTCAAATTTCCACCACACTGATGATCTCTATAGTATAGACAACCAGAAGTGATGAGCATTTTCATCACTTTCAGTTTCCCGGATGTAAACAGCACCATTTTTAACGACTTGCTTACTGGGCACTTAAACCCCTTCCTGTCCAGACCAATATCAAAGTGGATGTCACAATGTAGAGTATAATATTTCCTATCATCTGTGCCCAGTCTTGCCACACAGAGTTAATCCAGCGCTGAGTAATCCTCTTTTAAAGTTCAGTGCAAATGAACAGAATTCCAGATAAAAACTTGCCAAATTTTAAAGTCCGTTTCTCTCTTCTTGCTTTCAGTGACAGCTTATTTACATATCTAGCTTGGACATGTTTATCATAACATGAGGTGATCCAAAGTTCATTGTATATTACCAGGATGTGTTGTTATGTGGGGGAGGGGTGGATTTCTCACTTTTTATACCTCATGTTATGGTAAACATAACATATTATAAACATGTCCAGTCTAGATATGTAAATAACCTGTCACTCAAAGCAAGAAGAGAGAAAACTGACTTTTTATTTAGGCAGGTTTTTATGTGGAATTCTGTTCATTTTCACTGAACATTAAAAGAGGATTTCTCAGATCTGGATTAACTCTGTGTGGCAAGACTGGGCACAGATGATAGGAAATCTTATACTCTACAGTGTGACATAAAAAAAATAATGTTTTGGTGTTTACATCCACTTTAAGCTTTCGGCGCTGTCACTCTTTGAACGACAATTGCGTAGTCATGCTACAGTGTACACAAACTAAATATTTTTTTTTAAAAATCCACATAAATAGCGCTTACTTTTTGTTAAAAAAAAAAATCAAAAAGACAGAATAAACAAAAAAAAATACAAAACAGTTTTATATTTTGTTATAAAATGTAGGTATTTTTTTTTCCTTCATAGATGTACGCTGATGAGGCTGCACTGATAGGCTGCATTGGTGGGCACTGATAAGGCGGCACTGGTGGGCACTAATAAGGCGGCACGAAGAGGCATTAATGGGTGGCACTGGTGGGCACTGAGAATCGGCACTAGTAGGTGGCACTGATTGGCACCACTGGTGGGCACTGATAGGTGGCACTGTTATGCACTGATTCGTGGCACTGTGGGCACTGGCAGGTGGCACTGCAAGGCGTTACTAGTGGGCTTAGATGAGGTGGCTGCACCTCCTCCTCTTCGGGACCGATGTCCCTTGCACAAAAGCTGGTGATCAGCTTTTTTTTCTCCTCACGCTGTCTTCTGTTTACATCACACGATCAGCTGTCATTGGCTGACAGCTGAACACATGGTAAGGGGCGAGGTACGGTCCCTTACTCCGATCTGTGATCACCCGAGTCTAATTGACTTAGTAAACACACGCACGCGCTGCGTGCACCCTGCAGGGGGCGTGGCGAGAGCGTGCATAGGGGAGGACGTCTAATGACATCCTCCCAGGAAAGTAGTCTGTGTCTGTAGCCGTCATTTAGCTATAGCGTGGATCTTAAAGGGTTAAATTGGTAAAGCATCTCATTGCACTGATGGCAGAGGAGACATGGGGGGACTAACAGAGTCAAATGCCGGTTGCTGTCACAAGGGATGTTAAAAAAAAATTCATTCCATGAAATAAAAAAAATATGTTTACCCACTTAACCCACGGACCATATTGCTGCCCAATGACCAGAGCACTTTTTGTGATTCAGCACTGCGTTGCTTTAACTGACAATTGCGCGGTCGTGCGACGTGGCTCCCAAACAAAATTGGCTTCCTTTTTTTCCCACAAATAGAGCTTTCTTTTGGTGGTATTTGATCATCTCTGCGGTTTTTATTTTTTGCAATATGCAAAAATGCAATATTTTTTACATTTTTCTATAATAAATATCCCCAAAAATATATAAAAAAACATTTTTTTCCCTCAGTTTAGGCCAATACGTATTCTTCTACATATTTTTCGTAAAAAAAAACGCAATTAGTGTCTATTGATTGGTTTGCGCAAAAGTTATAGCGTTTACAAAATAGGGGGTAGTTTTATGGCATTTTTATTAATATTTTTTTTTTTACTAGTAATGGCGGCGATCAGCGTTTTTTTTCAGTACTGCGACATTATGGCGGACACTTTGGACACTTTTGACACATTTTTGGGACCATTGGCATTTTTATAGCGATCAGTGCTATAAAAATGCATTGGATTACTATAAAAATGCCATTGGCAGTGAAGGGGTTAACACTAGGGGGCGGGGAAGGGGTTAAGTGTGTTCCTGGGTATGTTCTAACTGTATGGGGGGGGGTGGACTGACTAGGGGAAATCACTGATCTTCCGTTCATACATTGTATGAACAGAAGATCAGCATTTATCTCCCTGACAGGACCGGGAGCTTTGTGTTTACACACAAAGCTCCCGGTCCTCGCTCTGTACCGAGCAATCGCGGATGCCCGGCGGCGATCGTGCGCGCCCCCTAGTGGCCGCGAAAAGAGCAGACGTAGAGCTACGGGCTCTCGCCCAGGAGAGCCGACCTGCCGCAGTAAAATGACGACGGCAGGTCGGCAAGCAGTTAAAGCGCCCTCGTTCCCATGCCTGGGATTAGAGAATGAGGGCAGTAAAACCGCGACTCAACTGCAGGCTTTTAGAGCCCCCCCCCCCCCCCAACTTTAGATGTAAAGGAACCCGAAGGGTGCTGCTGCTGAATGCAACGGAGGGCTCATTCACAAGTACAGCAGGCACTGCTGCTCCTCTGAAAAGCGATCTGAGTGTGTTTGAAAGGTAGGGAGGAGGGTATATGTTGCCCCCTCACCACCGGATTTAAACCAATTAGAGGTTTAAATCAGGTGTGAGGAGGCGACACTGTGCTCGGTGCACATTGACTGTGTGTTCAGAACTATGCACCTACATACACAGGTGTCACATGGGGAAACAGCAGCTGTATCCATGCAGTTGCTGTGTCCCAATTGACAGCTATGGGACAACTGGTACTGGGATGCACACAACACTTGCCAATAAACATGGCCCTGCATAGTGCACCAATGAAATTTTCCTCTGTAAACGAGGTCTAAATCAAATAGTTACATTGTTAACAGTAAAATACAACTATTGTGTAACATGGCAAAGCACAAAACCAGCCTACATACTGTATGTAATGAGAAAATATGGCATCCCTCAAGTTCTTGTATGATGACAAACTTTACATGGAAACAAGCAAACAAGCTTTTTTTAACCTCAATACATATTGATAAGATTATGTCCATTAAGCCGATTTCATTTATTATTCTAAAATGTAAAAAAAAAAACAATATATCACTTTTAAACTGAACCTGCAAAAAACAACATGGGAACAGCCACTGCTTTACTTGTTTCATACACTAAAATTTTCCAGTATGTAAAAAAATGTATTTGTCTGATAAAGGCAGCTTGGAGAACTCAAAAGCGCTATTGGGAGTTAGCCAATCCTTTGATTGACTCACACCAGGAGGAGTCTTCAATAAGGTCCAACTGCCAAATATTACTTTGGACAGCACTAAAGTTTTTTCTTAACTTGTGTTTTAGGATTGCAGGTTTATTCACCACTTGACCTACAGAAGGTTTTAACCCCTTTCGTGACCAGGGAATCTTTTTCTATTCAGCACCGCACTATTTTAACTGGCAATTAAGCGGCCATGCAATATGGTACTTTACACAAATCACAATTTTTTATAATTTTTTCCACACAAATAGAGCGTTTTTTTTTTGAGGTATTTGAAAACTACTTTTCTGTGATATAAACAATAAAAAGACCAACAATTTTGGAAAAAGCAACATTTTCTACTGTTAAAAAACAAAAAATAAAATAAATATTATTAAAAAAAAAAAAATCGAAAAAAAAAAAACGAATTTCTTTATAAATCTAGGCACAAATATTGTTTGGCAAAAAAAAAAAAAATCACAAAATCACAATAAGTGTTTATTAACCCTGGAAGGATTTACCCACCTCCCTACCAGCCCATTTTTTGCGATACGGCACTGCGTCGCTTTAACTGACAATAGCGCAGTCATGCGACATTCTACCCAAACAAAATTAATGTCCTTTTGTGGTATTTGATCACCTCTGCGGTTTTTATTTTTTGCGCTATAAACAAACAAATAGCGACAATTTAAAAAAAATATATATTTTTTTTTACTTTTTGCAATAATAAATATTCCCCCCCCCCCCCCCCCCCCCCCCCAAAAAAAAAAAAATATATATATATTTCTTCAACAGTTTAGGCCAATATGTATCCTTCTACATATTTTTGGTAAAAAAAAAAAAAAAAATCGCAATAAGTGTATATTGATTGGTTTGTGCAAAAGTTAAGTGGAAGTGGGCTGAAAGTGGGCGTGATATATTTTAATGAAGCGTGACCCCATGCAAATGATGGGCTGAGCTTCACACAAGGACTTAAAATGAACTGCGCATGCGTCGTACCTTGGACGTATCCCAGTGCGCATGCTCACAATCACATCGAAACAACTGGCTAAGATACGTCGAATCACTGCCTTACGATGTGAACGTAACCTACGCCCAGCCCTATTCATGTACTACGTAAAAATTTGACGGCTTTCGTTCCCTGGTCCATACCTTTGCATGAGTTGCGCCTCCAATATGGGGAATAAGTTTACGCCGGATGTAAACCTTACGCAAATCGCTTAAAACATGAATCGACGTATCTCCCTCATTTGCATATTTGCACCGAAAATCAATGGGAGTGCCAAATGCGTCCAGCGCAACTATGCGCCCACTATACGCCGGCGTAGGCAAGTTACGTCGGTCGGATGAAGTCAGTTTTTAGGCGTATCTTAGTTCTGTGGGCACGGCGCACAGATACGACGGCGCATATTTACACTTACGCGGCGTATCTCGAGATACGTCGGCGTAAGTGCTTTGTGAATCCGGGCCATAGCGTCTATAAAATAGGGGATAGATTAATGCCATTTTTATTATTAATTTCTTGAATAGTAATCAGCAATTTTTAGCAGGACTGCGACATCGTGAAGCACAGAACGGACCAGTGACATTTATATAGTGATCAGAGCTAAAAATAGCCACTGATTACTGTAAAAATGACATTGGCAGGGAAGAGCTTAACAATAGGGAGCGATCAAGGAGTTAAGTGTTCCTTAGGGAGTGATTCTAACTGTGGGGGGAGTGGACTGACTGGGAGCACAGAGAGACTGCTGTTCTTGATTACTAGAAATGGCAGATCTCTCTACTTCCCTGACATGATTGGGATCTGTCTGTTTACATTGATCCCTGTTCTAGCTCTCTGAGGAGCGGTCGCGGGTCGCCGGCAGGCAGTGTGCCAACCTGCCACACTATAATGACAGCGGCTGGTGGGAAAGTAGTTGGTTTGTGTGAGAGTTATTGTGTCTGCAAACTATGGTATATACAGTATGCAGCTATGCCGCTATACTAGTAATAGCGGTGATCAAAGACTGTGACAGGGTGGTGGGCAATCTGGCACTAACAGACTCCCACTGAGAGGGACACTGGCATCACTAACGACACTAATACAGTGATCAGACATAACACTGTACACTACATTAATGACACTGGCTGGGAAGGGGTTGACATCAACGGGCAATCAATGGGGTTAACTAACAAGTGTAATGTGTGCTGCTTTTACTAACAGATCTGGTTGTTTTTTCCTCCCTGCTATGCAGGCAGAAGAAGCAGCCAGATTACTGATCTGTATACAGAGCCCTGTGTATATGTAAACACAGGACTCTGCACTGTGACTGGCTACAACCCGAGCAGCTGATTTTTGCAGCGAAGGTTCTGGTAGGAAAGCGTTGCCTAGAAGACATATTGATGCTCTCTCACCACTCTGCTACCTGGCCAAGTTCTTCAGTGTTAGTGTCTGCACACTGCAAACCCCATGCCTGTTCTACACTCCAGGTCCGGATCTTCAGAAATCCTTGCTGTCACAATTTCAGGCTCCCTCCTTCCAGTGATAGTGCTTTTCAGAGGCCATTGGACAGTCAGCGAAAAGGTGTTATGACCCTACTTACTACCTGATTAAACCATATGATGCTGCACTACAATCACAGTTGCAGCACAGCCCTATTAACTAAATGGGCTGGTATGACAAGCTGTACCGCCTGTCAAACTCGGCAGCCCAAGTTGAAAATGCCATTGGCCATGGCATGTGAGCAACACTGTCTGGATATTATTTTACAGTTCAGGTGGGAAGCTTTTACAATCCCCTCATCACCCATCTGAAAGAGGCCTATTTCATGAGCAGTTGTACCCATCATTCATAGTGCCAAGTGTATGTCTTCTATATGTTTATGTGCTTACTGACCTTCCCATGTACAAAATTAATATTGGGCAAAATAAATTTGGCCCTCCACGAGAGTCCCAGTTTCGCATGTGGCCCCTTGGGAAAATGAATTGCCCGCCCCTGCTCTGTGAAATAAATAAGGATGCACAGAGTCACACTTGATAGCATCAGATCTAATATCAAACGTTATTAAATCTGGACATAGCACACTGCAGCTGCGTCTGAGACCACTCAATTTTAATGCATTTTACTCATACATGGACTTGATCACTTCCTCCATTAAAGCAGATGTCCGCTGTAAAAAAACAATAATAAAAGTCAGCAGCTACAAATACTGCAGCTGCTGACTTTTAATATCGGCACACTTACCTGACCAGGAGTCCAGCGTCGTCTGCAGCAGAGGACGAGCGATCGCTCATCACTCTACTGCCCACCCGCCATCCTCTGTGAGGGAACCAGGAAGTGAAGCGCTCCGGCTTCACTGCCCGGTTCCCTACGGCGCATGCACGAGTCGCGCTGCGCCTGCTGACTGGCTCCTTCTGTGCTCTGGGAGCCATGACATAAAAAAAAAAAAAAAAAAAAAAAAAGTCATTTTTTACAACACGAAAAACGGTCGTGTGTACGCGGCATAAGTGAAGCAATTTTTTTTTTCAGATCCTCTGATAAATTTGCCACAAATCTATGTAAACCTGTTAGACAAAGGCTTCCAGATGTGCAGATGATCTAGAGGTCATAAAGGCAGAATAAACGTGGTTAATGTATGGATAAATTACACACAGCATTTGCAATGGACAGATGTCCAACTTTATCTCTGACAATCTTTCTCTCAGAATGGGTCAGAAATACAGCAAAGGCCTCCTTTCATCATATATTTTGAATTATTATATTTGATGACAACGTAACAATCAATAAATTCAGCAACCTCACTTGTATGGTTTTACATTCAAAACAACCCCCAGGCGACACATGCTAAATTCATTAGAAAAAAGCAGACTCCAAAAAAATTTGTTAACAATTATCAGCTGAAACATAGCAACCAAAATCTCCCCAACCCTTGCCATGTCATGAACCACATTCAAATATAATAACCATAAACATTCCAAATGACTCACTTAACTAAAAGTGGTCAATAAAATTACATCAAGCAGGCAATCCCAGCATGATTTCATTTTTATAATCTGAGGCTATTGTGAATTTCATCAAAAGGCTGTAGCCCCCATGGCAGTGGGGGTATGTATAAGGCGAAAAGACAACATCAGAACAGAGTGCTGTTTGCTGTTCATTGGGCGATTGCATTACACTGACGCTCCCCTGGGACCGGGTGCTACAACGCATGGAGACAATAAAACTCATGGAACGTATCCACCATATCATTATGGACAATATATCTGTCTGGTCTTTCAATGGATATGCTGGCTAGTAAATTAGATGACTGCACCATACCGAGCATGTCACACAGTTGTATCCTCTACCTCCCCTTTGTTTTTTAAAAGTGCTATGTATTAGACATGTGCATTCGTTTTTGTCCGAATGCATTTTCGTATTTACAAACGCGCAGAATCGGAAATCCGAAAGATCCAACATAAAGAAATGCTTTATTTTCGTTGCTACAACAGTTCAATATAGAAAGGAGATTCGACATGATGCTGAAAATAGCAATCTGTGTCTATCGAACCTGCGGTCGAATGTGCCTAGCCTTAAAAGAGTTTTTACTAGTGATTTAAATTGTGATTTAAATCAAGTTGATTTAAATCAAATCCACCCAGACTTTAAGATTTTAGGGTTTAAATGTCAGGCTAAAGAAAACCTGACCTGGCCTAAATGTTGTAGATAGCTGGGAATAGTTACATTTTAACCACTTGCTTACTGGGCACATATACCCCCCTCCTGCCCAGGTGAAATTTCAGCTTCCGGCACTGCGTCGCTTTAACTGACAATTGCGTGGTCGTGCGACATGGCTCCCAAACAAAATTGACGTCCTTTTTTCCCCACAAATAGAGCTTTCTTTTGGTGGTATTTGATCACCTCTGCGGTTTTTATTTTTTGCGCTATAAACAAAAAAGAACGACAATTTTGAAAAAAAAATACAATATTTTTTACTTGTTGCTATAATAAATATCCCAATTTAAAAAAAGAAAAACAAATTCAGTCTAGGCCGATACGTATTCTACATATTTTTGGTAAAAAAAAAAAATCGCAATAAGCGACTGGTTTGCGCAAAAGTTATAGCACCTACAAAATAAGGGACAGAATTATTGTTTTTTATTATTAATGGCGGCGATCTGCGATTTTTATTGTGACTGCGACATTAAGGCGGACACATCGGACACTTCTGACACATTTTTGGCACCATTCACATTTATAATGCAATCAGTGCTATAAATATGCACTAATTACTGTATAAATGTGACTGGCAGGGAAGGGGTTAACACTAGGGGGTGAGGAAGGGGTTAAATGTGTACCCTATATAGTGTTCTAACTGTGGGGGGAGGGGGGTGACCGATCTGTGTCCCTATGTACAAGAGACACAGATCGGTCTCCTCTCTCCCTGACAGGACGCTGTCATTGTGAGAGCCGGCAATGAGAAATGATCTCATGTTTACATATGAGATCATCTCTCATTAGCCGCACAGATCGCCTACCAAACGTCCACTCCATTCATGGCGATCTGTGATTGGCTGTGTCCAAGGGACACGGCCAGCACAGAAGTTCCCCTCTGCGCGCTCGGGAGCACGCGCGGGGAACGAGGAAAGGGGCGGTCGTAAAAACACGGCGCCTTAGAGAAGTAGAACCACCCTGCGGCCGTATATAGTCGTACGGCCGTCGGGAAGTGGTTTAAAACTATGTCCTTCATTTCCAGTCACAAAGACATAACAGGAAGTGAGAGGAAATCTAGTATAGGGAACTTCCTTCTTAATTATAATTGGAACACCATTACTATTTACTCCCTAGGATTACAATGGTCACCAGGTCAAATATAGAGGGTAACTCTCCTTAGTGGAGACACAGTCACCAATAAAAAAAAGCTGATGGGGGGGGGGGATACAAAGTTTTACAAACTCTCACTTATTCTGGTGATGGAGATATGATGTAGTATGTGGAAAAGCAGGGCCCTATTTACAGCTATCATTTTTTAAATGTATTAAAAGTAATGGGTTGCTTTGCTTGCTATAATACAGATTTGTGCTACTAATAAAGTACAAGCAATATATGGACGGTCAAGTATATTTAATTTCCAATAAATATTACTTCTTAATGTTTTGTTTAACTTCCTTTAAAGTTCAGCAAACTTCACATTCCCCTTGTAAGTAAGGAATTCTTCCTTGGAGTATACACATACTTTTCTCTTGTCTAAAGGTCCTCATGAGAGATGACCTCTAATTTCTTCCCTACCCTATGTAAAATTAAACCCAAAAACAAAAATGTAATATATCACAGCTTACCAATCCTTATATGTGGTGGCTGCATTACTTTTTTTTTTGTATGATTTCACCTGGTGATCCAACCAAGTAACACATTTCCTGTCCTATGGTGCCTGCATTCTGGAAGAAGTAGTAAAGCAGACACCTTTGGACAGCAGCATTGTCAGTCAGGGGAGAAGACAGTGTTAAACTAGCAGATTTAGATGGACTTAACTAACAAACTGAAAGGTTTTACATAAATGAAATAAAGCGGATTATTGAAAGCACCAGTGTTAAAGCAGAACTAAACCCTCCTATTCTTTCCAGCTAAGAAAGCTGCCATCTTGGCTCTGTTTTATCTGCAGTTGCCATGGTGCTGTACTTTTGACCAGTTATAAAACCAGCCATTTGATGGCTTGACAGCTTGATTGAATGAACAAGCAAATGTGACAGTTATCATTCATGGTATGACTTGAAGGTAACTTTAGTTCATTTATTACATTTAAATGGTTTATCTAAAACCTTCCAACTGCTACTTTGTCTGGACAGCTTAGTCTGTTAAAGTAAGTTGAAAAATAGCAAAATTACTGGCAGGCTCGCCAGGTAAAAACCAAGGAAAAAAAAGCCTAAAAAAGTAAACAAATACAGCCACCACATCTAAGAATTTGGGAGGCTACAATTTAAAAATTGAAAATACACTTTAATTTTTTGGATGGCCTAATGGTTAGGTGAAATACAGAGGATGTGGGAAATTAGAGCCAACATCAAACATTTCCAGTTCTTAAAAGGCATTATAAACTTTCCTACCTGCACTCTGTTTTTAACCTGCATAAGATGTGCATTGATCACCTAGTGCAGGGGTGCCCAACCAGTGGCTCGAGGGCCACATGTGGCCCGCTGAGCCCTCTGATGTGGCTCATGACCTCCTTCTCTGGGATGGAATAAAATAGAATAGAATACTGTCATTAAAAAAGAAAGTAAACATTTCTGGAAAAAAAAAGAAATCCTAAGTAAAGCATTTCTTTAAAAATAAAGAAAGAAAACCCTGCAAGAGAAAAGGCATAATGAGCTAGTATCCATAGCATACTAGCTCATTATGAATTACTTACCTGAAATCAAAGCCCCTGAAGTGACTCTCTTTCCTTACCTCTGCCATTGATACCTGAATTACTGTCGGGTATCACGGCTCCGGCGATGTGATTTGCTGGAGCCGCGATGCGCATGCGCGTGGGACCTGTCAGTGACGGCATGATCGCCCTCACTAACGGCGCACTCAGTGCGCCTGCGCCGTTGTCTACGGCCCGCATACACCGTAGACATCGGTGCAGTCTTTTCTGCACATATCTCCTAAACCGTGTAGGTTTAGGAGATATTTGTTGCACCTACAGGTAAGCCTTAACCACTACAGATCCTCGCTATTGACAAAAGACGTCAACAGCGCGGACCTGAGCTGCCAAGGTCACGTCTTTGGACATCAATGTTGTTGTAATTCCCTGCGCGCGCCACTAGGTGGCGCGCAGCGGGGAAAAAAATGGATTTTTTAATACAGCTTACCTGTAAAATCCTTTTCTTGGAGTACATCACGGGACACAGAGCGGCATATTCATTACTATATGGGTTATATGGAGTACCTTCAGGTGTGGACACTGGCAATCTCAAACAGGAAGTCCCCTCCCTATATAACCCCCTCCCCTAGAGGGATTCCCTCAGTTTTGTAGCAAGCAGTATGCCTCCCAAAACATGTTCCCATAAGAGGGGTGGGAGCTCTGTGTCCCGTGATGTACTCCAAGAAAAGGATTTTACAGGTAAGCTGTATTAAAAAATCCCTTTTTCTTTCTCGTACATCACGGGACACAGAGCGGCATATTCATTACTATATGGGATGTCCGAAAGCAATGCTTTAATGAGGGGAGGGAGACATCTTCTCAAAAGGGATTTAATTTAGAGGTATACTCAAATAATAATAATAAATCCAACTTAGTCAAGAAATATTTTGAAATTTTTCTTTTTTTTTTTTTTTTCAACCAAGGGTGCCCCCGATCCCGAGGATCTTAAACCGCAGCCTGTAGTACTGCCTGCCCAAAGGCTGAATCCGCATTCCTTCTCACGTCTAGTTGATAAAACCTTGTAAACGGTGTGGACTGACGACCACGTCGCCGCCTTGCATATCTGAGCCATAGAGATCTAAAGGTGTGCTTGCCCAGGAGG